>JALGBA010004174.1:600000-1002500 GCA_023970755.1 Azemiops feae | reverse complement strand
CATGTCTCAAGATATGTTAACCCCTATGCAGAATGAAAGAGGGATATTTTGTCCCAGATGTGAACCAAAGTGCATTTATTCTGGGCAGAAGTAATGTGAGTGTGGGGGGAAAAGCAGGAAAAAGAACATTATTAGGTATAGTATGCAGTTGGGGGAATTTTCCAAAATCATGCAATGCTCTATCTGGATTTGAGAAAGAGCAGCCCCTGCTGCATGCAATAGTGTGCTGGAGGGCTTATTAATCTTCTGCAGAAAATTTTCTGTGGATTTTGAAAGTTGCATGGATAAGAGGGCAGGTTGCCATCCTATGGGCATTTATCTAAATATACTTTAGGAGTTTAACCAGCTTCATCATTTCTGGGTTTTCAGTTTGTTCTACTCATCTGTTAAGAAACTCTGCTCAGAATAACTTCAGCTCTTCTCAAATGGAAGTTTATCATAAGGGCACATTATGAATTCTCCCAGGAATGACCACAAATGAGAAGAAACTCTAGGAATGTGGTTTCTTCCTTAAGAGGGTTTTTTTTGGTTGCCTTTCCCCCCTTGATTGTTTATCTGGTGCTGTTTCTTGCTTATCTGGGTTTTGGTTGCTAAGGAGGATGTGCTTTGAGCTGTTTGCTTTCTTCCTGTGGTTTTGGTTATGCCATTTGAATGGCAGGTGGGTGGAGGTTATCTCTAGGTGTCTGTTGATGGCTGAGTTGTCAGAACATCAAAATGCTAGGTCTTTTAGTATAACATTTAAAATGGTAAATTTTATAAATAAATTATGTTGATTGTGTTTAACTGTGTGCACTGCCCAGAGTCACCCTCAAGAGAGATGGGCTGCTATATAAATTCAGTACCTTCTATAAATATTGTTATTTATAGAATGAATGATATGTATTGGTTAAGTTTTTATTATTATTAGTGACAAATTTATTTACTATAGCTTTTTAGTATTATGTTAACTATGCACATTTAATACGTATACCCGGACGATAGTCTGCTTGCTAAAGCGTTGATTTACTGTTGGGGGTAACCCCATTATTGTATCTATCCTTACCCCTGGTCTAATCCTTGTTTTTTTACCCTATGTTATACCTTTACCCACCTTTCCCTTTTTTATCCCCATAAAAATAATAAAATATACAGTATTAAAAAAAAAATGCTAGGTCTTTTACTATAACATTTGAAATGGTAAATTTTATAAATAAATTATGTTGATTGTGTTTAACTGTGTGCACTGCCCAGAGTCACCCGCAAGAGATATGGGCTGCTATATAAATTCAGTACCTACCTACCTACCTACCTACCTACTTACATACATACATACATGCATGCACATCTTGAAAACAATATGATAATATGTCCTTGAGAAGCAATTTTGCATTGTTTATGTGGTTACCTTTTCAAAGACAACTATGGGTTTGCGTGATGCACAAAATTAACTATTTCTTTAAACTCCTATTGATAAATAGAAACCTCTCCCTACCACCACCCCTGCCAAGTCATACAGATGATTAACGTGTAATCTTGTACTTTGTAAAATATTCAGGATTAATTCACAGATTATAAGAAAATCACTGGCCGATTTCGACAAGGGTTCCCAGTACTTTTCTTCAGTAGCACAGTGCCACCAGGTGCAAAATATGAAGGCTGCATGAAGTGAAAGAAAGGGCTTAATAAAGTCACTGGAAATTAGAGGAGGGCAGAGAAGGTTACTGAATGGCTGCATTGACACGTTCCTTTTCTTGGTCATAGGCAAGATGGTCATGCAGATACAGTATATAAACTCAGGGCAATTGTTGGATGAGGAAATGTATTTTTTTCTCCACCCCAAATAGCTCTGAGTTTGATCGGGATCTTATACAGTAGAACCTGATTTGAATCCAAGTACCTGGTCAGCCCTCATGGCAGCAGATACCATGAAAGTGAAAGGTGGGTGGCCTCATTAAGCCTTCCTAGTACTGGCCTAGTAGTGCAAAGACTCGTAGGTTACCTGCAGGGGGTGAGCGAGGAGATTTTATATTCAGAATCTGGATCCTGTATTCAGCTTTGTAAAACTGCTGACATGGCCAATTTAATGTAATCTTGTACAGGTAGTCCTCAAGTAACAACCACAGTTGAGCCCAAAATTTATGTTGCTAGGTGAAACATTTGTTAAGTGAGTTTTGCCCCATTTTATGACTTTTCTTGTCACCGTTGTTAAGTGAACAACTTAACAAGTTGCTAAGTTAGTAACATGGTTGTTAAGTGAATCTGGATTCCCCATTGGCTTTGCTTGTCAGAAGGTTGCAAAAGGTGATTACATGACCCTGCAACCATCATAAATATGAACCAGTTGCCAAGCGTCTGAATTTTGATCACATGACCACGGGGATGCTGCAACAGTCATAAGTGTGAAAATTGGTCATAAGTCACATTTTTCAGTGCCACTGTAACACTGAACGGTCCCTAAATGAACTGTTGTAAGTCGAGGACTACCTGTACTTCCAGAACTCTGAGGCAGGATGTTTGAACCATGTTAGTGGTTAACCAGGTTAATCACCTTGTGCAATTTTCTTTTGCCAATCTCTTAGTTTATACAACAAAACCACAGCTCCTTAATCTGCTTCCTCAAAAAAGAGACAAGCTTGATATTAAAACTTTTTTTTTTACCTCAAGAGAGCTGGGGGAATGGTGCTTGTAAAAATAGGATTCTGTTTGTGCAGTTTACTTAGATGGAGCTGTGCTCTAGGGATCCATATTTATATCTAAATTATAATATTGAACAAAGCATCACTGAAGCTTCTGGATGCATTTCAATGGGACTCACTTAAATGATGATCCAGATCAAGCTAAAAAATGTATGTGATTATTTCCTATCAATATATTGGGAAATATCAATATACAAATTGTCTTTTTTTATTACTCTTTGAAAAACTGCACTGTCCCAAGACACCTCTTTACCTCCCAAATTGTGAATTTCAAGAGGTTTGGGCACATGTGCTGGGGTTGTTTTATTAGGTGGTTTCAGACAGATGGTTAATTAAATCCCAGAAGGACACTCTCTCTGTGACTTACCCATAAAGTTCCTCTCATCCTGTGAAGAAGCAATAGGAGTTATATAATGTATTGAGCAGTTCAGCTATTGGCCCATCCTACCACCCCGTGGGAGACATAGGTACCCGCTTAATGTCAGGTTGGATTTGCCAGTGTGTGCCTGGGAGGTAACCAGCTTTTCCACCTCCCCTGAGGCTTTAGGGCTGTCTGGCATTAGTTTTTAAAAAGTCTCTCTTGAAGCAAATCAATAAATAAGCAAGCACTGGCTCCCTTATTATCCTTTTAATTAAAAAGAAATGGCTCTGGGCCCCATTAAGCCCCCTTTGGCACCAGGAACTGATAGATAACAAGAGAGCAATAGAAATGGCAATGGTATACTTTTATGATAAAAAAGACACTTTGCTTGTCAGTGACCCACCCCCCAAAAAAGACAAAAAAAAAAAAGATATAAGATGGAAAGGACATTTGTCAATTGTACCACAGCCTGAAGAATTTATCTCTTTTTAAAAAACCAGAACAAGAATTTTACTATTGGGGATCCCAACTGGAAGAGTATTCTGAAATTTGGATTGTATATAGCAAAGTTCATAAGTTTTTTGTTTCTGCTGTTGAGTAAGCTGATTTAAATATGCATAATTTAATTGTGTAACGTGATGATCAGGTCTAGTTAGTATAAGACAATCCATATTTTTATGGGGTTCTTTTCTTTTTCTATACATTTTTTTTAATTTAAGAAAATTTATGTGGTTGCCCAACTAACTCAATGACTCTGGGTGGCTTACAAAGATAAAAACCCAATGTAAGAACAATAAAAAGCAATAACTCCCCACCCCTCTGTTGATAACAATCAGTCAATCAAATAAGCCACTTAATAAAGATAGAACAAATATATAAGATAAAATAAGCAAAAAACAGCCCAGGACTTTGTCTGGAATTTATTGGCCTGGGCTGGTGGGAAGGAAAAAAAAAAATCTGAGCTAGAGTGGGAAACTAGAAGAGTTGATGGAGAATAACCTTACTAGTGTGTCTTTTGGGAAAATGAGTTTTTGGCTCACTTACAGTTCATTTTCCAAAAAGACATGTGTTCTATTTTCCCCAATAAAAATCCTGTGACATAGATTGGGCTGAAGATAGTGAACATCTATGTCCCAGGATGGATTAAAATCTTGGTTTTCCTGCTCCCAGATGAGCACTTTAAGCACTATAACTCACTCACAGTTGTGCTGATCAGCCCAAAAGATACTTTCCATCATAGTCCTTAAGGATCTTTCTGCAATATTTGACAGAAAGCTTATTCATATACATGTTAGTGATAGCTTCACAGACCATGTTAATAAAAAGCAGGATGGATAATCATATTTCAGTTGGGTTTTTTAAATACAAAAGTTGGAAATGTGTATGGTTATGAAGATCCACAGAAACTTTCTAAGGGATAGTGAAAAAGAGACATTACTGTCATATCTACTGTGAAACAAGAGGAGTTTGGGAATGGGTTGATGGTCTGTGTAGGAGCATGTATTGCACCCCTAAATTCAAATATGTTTTTTCCTGGGTTGCCATGAAAACCCAGAAATATAACCCAATTCCTTTAGGAAGTTGTGGACAAGTAGGATGTGAACATCTCCATGCTCTCAGTCTCTTTTCTCCCTTTGCATCTGAATCCCCAAAGAGCTCATATATCCAGCCTTGGATGTATGGGGAGATGACATAAGTTTATTTATTACTTGTGGTTCCTCTCCTCAAGCCATTTTTATTTACTGAATTTAATCTAATTGGAATTTATTTATTTATTAACTTTATATGCTGCCCATTTCATTATCAAGCCACCCTGAATTCCATAAACTGTCAGAAGAAAAACACGAAACAAGACTGGGGGGAAAGGAACAAAGGCAAACAGGAAGCAGCCCCATGTTGCATTTTAAATTATATCCCCTCACCACTGAGTAGGGTGGACCCCAAGTCCTCCTGCATCACTTTTACTAGGATTTTTCAGCAGGGGATTGAGCCAATAGCTAAAGATTCCTATTGTGGGCTTCCCTACCAACTCTATATAAAATCAGAAGAAATTCTGTTGGGTCAAGCCAGAAATCTATCTAGTCCTACTTCTCACAGTAGTCAACCAGAATAAGTGAAATCTCATAAAAGATGAAAAGAGAACCCTTTTCACCATTAGGAGCCAAAGCAGATGAGTTTGCAGAATCTGATGAATCAGAATGATGAAATAACTATTGTGGCAACACAAAATGAGCTCCATCCTTGAAGTAGGTATGTCATGATGCCCCTACAATCATGCTTGTTTCAACGTTTGCTTCTCTTTGTACATCCTTAAACTACTCCCTGGACATCCATGACCTCAAAGCTTATCTTGGAAGTAGCAAACAGTCATTTCACGTATTGAGGTCTGCCACATAAAATATCAAACACAGGAAACACTCTCAATCTCTACTAAAAACCATCTGCAAGCAGTAACTGCCATCATTTGGCTCAAAAGACCCAGTTCCTGAAAACTTCTCAGAATGAGGTTTTCAATTTTAATGCAGACATGCTGGATAGATGCTCACCTGCATTTACTTGCTGGGTACCCTTATATCATATTGTAATGAGTCTCTTTGCCTCATCTGCTGAGCTCACCACTTCTCTAGCACTGGTGAAGCTCCACCAAGGAGATCATGCTTCCATAGCATTTTGAGGTTAGGATTGAGGGTAAAGACAACATAGGGAAAAGTGTGGTAGGGCTACAGTAATTCCAGTATGATTTGTTTTGGAAGGTGGCAGCTCATTTAATCAATTTTCCCTTTACCTTTCCCTTCTTAGGGTGATCAGCTTAGCTACCATGTTTCCCCGAAAATAAGACCAAGTCTTATATTAATTTTTGCTCCAAAAGTCTCATTGGGCCTTATTTTTCAGTTAGGTCTTATATTCGGGGAAATACAGTACTAATTGCGTCCATCTGGCTGGCGGTCTTATCTGGGGCTTATTTTTGGGGTGGAGCTTATATTACGAGCATCCTGAAAAATCATGCTAGGACTTATTTTCCAGTTGGGTTTTATTTTCGGGGAAACACGGCAGCTATATAAATTATATATTATATATAGCTATGGGTAGTATAAAACAGCTATACTTCAGCTTCCGGTTCCGGATCGCGGCACGCGCAGTCGCACGGAGAGAGCCGTCTCTCCTACCGGCTGCTTTCCCTCCGCCGGTAGACCCTTAACCGGGTCGAAAGTCGCCCCGTAGAGGCGACCACCGCTTGAGGAGGCCCCTGCTTGACTAGGGAAGGGCGGCAGCTCTCCTTAGTTCGAGCTATCTCCTTAGGACCGTCGGAGGAAAGATCGGCCAGCAAAATGGACGATCACTTCGCCGCACCAGCTGAAAGCCAGAAGAACAACTAAGCGTAAAGAACCCCCGTGGAGAATCCGGGTGAGACCTTTCCTACCCCTTTTTTCCCTAATCACTCTCCTGTCAAAAGCTTTTGTGCTTGAATTACTTCCCTGCTGTGAGGGAGCAGCGTTTGGGCATTCGGGAAAAACAGCTTTGAAAAAAAAATAAAAATAAACCAGTTAATTTTTATGGACTATTTAAATTTTGGAATACTGAGGGGACCTGAAAACATTTTATTCTTGATTATTATTGTTATAACTACGCATCTATTACTTTGGAGAGGCCTTTCTTCATCTTTTTCAACACGAAAAATAAAAAATCTATTAACTTGGAAAGAAAAAAAGATTTTATGGTCTGCTGAGGACATCTTGTGACGAAAAGTGGTACTGCAACTGTATATTTTTTTTATGGCTGGGGATGGCTTTGACCTTCAAAAGATGATAAGCATAAGATAACTGAAACAGCTGTGTGGTGATCTGGTCTATTGAAAATTGGAGGTGAACATTTGTTTGATTTCTACGAAATAGAGCCTTCTCTAAAAGATTAAAAAATCTTTTTACTACTGATATGGAACCTAACACACAGCTGGACTATGAGCTCATATTGGAAAAAATTCTGGAAGCCACAGAGGATATGAACTCTTACTTTCAAACTTTGACAGATCAAATTATAGACCGAAAAACAGCGCAGAAGAAGCAGATTGGCGCTAAAGAGATTAGTGAACAATATGTACAACCTAAAGAGGAACCACGTCAACAACTCAACTATGAAACTACACTGAGAGAAACTGTGGAAACCAAAGAACAAATTAACTTTATACAACTCCAAACGCAATCTATGGAGAAGCCTGACGATCAAAGAATAACTTTAACGGAGATGTCTGAAGCATTAACATCAACAGAGACTGACACTCAGATACAAGTTATTGAAAATTGTGATAAGGTGGATAAACAACTGGCAAATATAACATGGAATAAAACGGCTTTTACCATCCAAAGGCTACTAGAAGAAAAGAAAGAGAACTTTGACCAATTTGAAGCGTTAAAGAATATGGACCTTTTAATATTGTGGTTTGATGATGCAGGAATTTTATTATGGAAACCGATATGGCACAGAAAGAAACCTAGAGTTAGATTTAAAAATGTATTTTAAAGTTTTATTTAATGGGTTTAAAAAGGCTTTGATTTTTTGACTGAGTTAATAACTAATGGAGCACGTGAAATTTCTAAGAGGATACCCTTTGTAACAATACTTTGTTTTAGATATGATAATTACTGGAGAGGTAAACTTTATTTACTGGTTTAAAAAGATTTTCATAGATATAGATGAATTGATAGAATATATACTTAAATTAGATAGAAATCTATTTGTTGGTTTGATATTTTTACTCTAAATAAGATAATTATTTTGAAATAGAAGGAGAATAAGAGGGATGGGTGACAAGAGAAGAAATGGTATTAATGAAGAAAATATAAGAATATTACTGCGGGAATAATATACCAGATATAATTACTATGTAAAAAAAAAAGGACACCCGAAGTGTTAATAATATGTCTATCTAAGGCCAATTGGAATATGGTAATTGTAAGTTAGTAAAGCTTAAAAACAGGACCTGGATCTTTAGAATTGAAATGTGAGTGATATTTGATAGGATTGTTTGAAGCTTATGTAGAAATGTATTAATTTGAATATGCAAGACTAAATGAGGGAATTAGAGAGGGAATTTTAAATGAATTGATTTGGGCTATATATTTGTGATTGTTTTTCTTTCTTTTTGGATGTTCAATATACCCACCTCCACGGTGGTTCCTAAGCACTCTGATGTAACCCTTTTACCCCTATAAAAATCTAATAAAATATATTTAAAAAAAACAAAAAAAAAACAGCTATACTTCAATCTCTCAAAATCAGCCATGTCTCAGAAATGCCCCTCAGGTCTTGATCTGTCTCCCCCAGAACTGACTATAGCTAAAGGGTCAGCATCCAAGGACACTTGGATACTTGTTGGCTTAATGAATAATGTGGTTTAGTTTGGATCCTGGCATTCTCTAAGAATCTAGCAATTATGTGCAGCCCCATGTGAAAGTCCAAGAATTAACTTGATAAGGAGTAGTGTTCTCAACTCAATTATTTCTTCATTTCAGCATGATTGCTACAAGAAATAAAAGAAAATTTCCCAGTATGAAACATAAAAGTGCACATTAGGACTTTCTCTTTGCTTATGTTTGAAAGATAAATTGGTTGGCTGGTTGGCTTTTAAAATAATCTTTACGCTGTCTTGACCCAAATTAAAATAAATTTGCCCAGTCTGGCACTTCTCTTTACGGAGTGAACAGAACTCAGAATTATTGTGACTATTAGAGATAATGATCAGTTCATTCCTTGTTTAAATCTAAAAGCATCCCTTTTTAAATCCCCAAACATTAAAATATTCCTAGCAGTGAGTTGATTGAACGTTGATGAACAACAGCAAATTGGGGAAAAAAGCCCATCTATAAGATAACAGTATTAAATAAACCCAAAAGCCAGTTAAAGAGATGTATTCTGCACCACAAAATTTCTTCAATTTTCTCCCTTTTTTATAATTTATCTTATTCTGTGCACAGTGTTTTGCAAATGTGTGCATTTTTGTTTGCATGTGTTGACTGAACGACTGCATTGCATTATTTCAAGAAATGAAAAAAAATTGAAAAACTTTCCAGTTTGCTTATTTGTTCAGAAATAACACTGTGCAACTCTTTGGATTCAGTTCCAAAAAATGATTTAGACTATAGATACAGCTTTAAACAGTAGTAAATGGGTGTTGTATTTGTCCCTCTGCATGTTCCAAAGTATGTTTTTGGAATCTAATCTGAAGCATTGCACAGCTCTATCAGAAAGTACAAATTTAAATACCTTAAAATAAAAATCAAATTACTTTCTCCCCATCAGTTTTTATAATCTTCATAATGTAGATTACATTTGTGCTTGCTGCTCACTGTGCTGATTTATGCATTAGTACTGTATGCTGAAGAATTAACATTGGGCTGTAAAGAGGAAGGACTTGGAAGGAAGCATATCAAACATAAACTTCCATGCTTCTTTATAGCAGAAGTTTATGGAAGTCGCATCAGTCATTCCCTCAAAAAATCTGAATACCATCATGGTAAAGATAAAATAAGCCTCATTTTCTGAGCAGATGTCTGTCTGTATATGTGTTGGAAATCCTATCTAAGTTTTCATGACTTTATTAAAGTTTTAATAACTACTTCTGAGTTCCACCTACGGTATGGATAGCAATAGCACTTAGACTTATATACTGTTTCATAGTGTTTTACACTCCTAAGCGATTTACAGAGTCATCATATTGCCCTCAACAATCTGGGTCCTCATTTTAGCGAACTTGGAAGGCTGGAAGTTAACCTTGAGCTGGTCAGAATCGAATTCCTGGCAGTCAGCAGAATCAGCCTGCAATACTGCATTCTAACCCTGTTAGAATGCCACCAGGGCTCTGGTTAAGAGCTAATAACTGTAACACTAGGACTTCTGAAGGGGAAACAGATGTCTACTGCAGGATCTTCTCCCTTTCTGCCCACATGATGTTTCCCACCAAGGCCCTCGTTGTCTCTGTTCTTGATTATCACCCTCCTCCCCCCATGATCCTCTAGTTCATTTTCTGAGATGCTATGGATGTGGAGATATGTACCGTTTGAGCTGTGGCTCCTGGACATTTGAAGAAGCTATGGCATTCACCTTCGTGGTATTCTTCTTTACATTCACGGCAGAACACAAACTGGAAAAAGAAAACATAAACAAACATTAGGAATCAAGGGGAGATATGACAGCTGTAGTGTTTTCAGATGATCCAGCACTCTTCTTATCCCATTAAATTCTCATAATTTCTTATTTAGCATCCATCTAATCACATAGCCTGCTCATTAATACATCTGACATGTATACTTTTCTCCAATAAAAAAAGCTTCTATTACAAGAAAAAGACCCTTTCTTTTTATTTTATACATGGAAGCACTGAGGTTTATAACGAGCTTATAAACTTTTTGGGGGAGAGAAGAAGTGGTTGAAAAGCCAGAACTATCATTAGTCTGTTTCCTTGGGTGAATTTCTGAGATAACATCATTAGAAAATTGGGGCAGGGGGAAAACTTTATCTTGGGTTCCTCAGCTGCAAACAAAAATTCTCCCAAAATATTTCTATAACTATTTGATCTTAGAATTTTGGAAACACTGGAACTGCATTTCACATAGAAGATTCTTCTATAGCCATGGCTCAAAAATATCTGCCAATAAATGTTGCATTTTCTTAATAATAGGGGCAGATGAGAAATAGATGAGATTCCAGCAATTCAGGATTCCTAGAACAATTCTCTAAAGTAATCAGTGACTCACTCAGGACAAACATATCCAGATTGCTATGTTTAATTCATGTCAAGCCGCCAGGGAAATCAGAAGATCCAGGCAGTTTGTTTATAAAATTGATGGGCCGCCCATCTTACCATAGGGTAACTCTGGGCAGTTCACAGTTACATACACAATTAAAACATAAAAATTAAAATCAGATATTAAAACCTAAGGACACATGGAGAGGGTAGGGATGGAGGTGGGATCTGTTATTACTCAATCAACCATCTCCATTGCATTGTTCCCCCATTGGGGCACCCCAAGCCAACTGGCACAGCCACATCTTTAGGCCCTTACAAAAAGATAGGGTTGGGGCCAACCTCACATTGGGGGGGGGGGGCAAGATGTTCCAGAGGGCAGGAGCAACAGCAGAGAAGGTCCTCCTCCTGGACCCCGCCAGCCGGAATAATCAGGTTAACGGGACCCGCAACCTGCCTCCTTTGCCAGCACGAGTTAGGGAGGGCCAATCCAAGTAGGGTAACCTGGACCCATGCCATGAAGGGCTTTAAAGGTGATCAAATGGAAGCCCTGAGCTGAAGATCTCTACAAGAATCTGAACTATTAACAGTTGGTAGATAAAAGTAAAAGGAATTCAAGATGGGCTGGACTTAGATCTTTTGTGGATGTGAAGGGATTCATGATTGATGATGCATTTGATCCCTCCCCCCCCCCTCAGGCTCAGCCTGGTCATCTCCTAGAATTCAGTTAGGATTCTTCATTTGTTACCTGCCCCGTTTTCTAATGTCTGTGAACAGCAGCAATGTGTTGTCAAAAGATGGAGAGCCAGCTTATTTTTTTCCTGTCAGTCGGCAACTTTCATGTTAAAACCACTTAGTAAAATCACAGATGATAGCTCTGAATAAACAGAACTATCTAAAAATTACCCTCATGTGTGTATTACCTACTTCTTTATAAGGCAGAAATCTGCCTTGACATGGATATATGATCCCTACACTGTCATTTCCTAATTACTATCCTTGTGTCTAGAGAAAATAAAAAAAAAAACAAATAAAGTGAAATATCAATTAAAGTATACTTCTGGCCATTCTGAAGTACACTATCTTGACCCACCACTAGAATACAGAAAGATTTCTTTTTCAGCTCCTTGCTACACTGACAAGCCAAGCTGATGGAATACGTCTGATGTTTCGATACAGTGTTGGCTCTTGCATATAATGAATAGACATATCAGCACAACTTGACACTAAAATGTTTATCTGCCTCATGTCACATCTTTGCAGCTCCATTTTGCACTCTGTCATGCTCCTGTTGTCACTTTAAGTGCTGTATGAAATCACAATTCATTGCAGTGCTGCAAAATTATGCTTATGCAAAATGAAACAGGACAACCTGCTGAGCTATTCTAGAACAACCTTTGCCTGCAGTGGCTGAAAGGCTGAGGTCCAACTACTTAAGTGCAATGAATTTTGCAATGACGTTCCCTTTTGAAAGATTTGAGCGGTACATTTTCCAGTACAGCCATTACTCTAGTTAAGAACTTTTGAGTTGCAAGTTTTCGCCGAGATGAACAAACCTGCCCACAACTCCATCCTAGAAGAACCCGGAAGTTGGGAGAAAGCAAGAAAGGGTGAATTTCAGGCATGCCACTTATGTAAGGAGTCCTGGTAGTGCAGTATTGCAGGCTAACTGTGCCCACAGCCTGGCGTTCGATCTTGACGGGGCTCAAGATTGACTTAGCCTTCCATCCTTCTGAGGTTGGTAAAAACCCAGATTGTTGGGAGCAATATGCAGATAATGCTTCTACACTGTAAACTGCCCAGAGAGTGCTGTAAAGCACTATGGGGCAGTATATAAGCTTAAATGCTGAATGCTATTGCTAACCCTTTCCCATCTTGTCATGACTTCCACTTGCATACTCTTCTCAGATTCGCTCGCGGACTTTAAAGGACTGTATTGTGCACGGGTTTCTCTTTGTTGATCGGAATTGCGAACAAAATCAATTGATGAACAGTCTTTTGCAATGTAAGCCATTCGTAGGTAGAGCTCTCTCTGCAGATGTGGCATGTCATCTTTCCTATTTAAATTAATAGCTGTTAAGCCAGGCATGCAAAAAGGAGAGTCCCCCAGCACTACTTTTACAGACCATAATCCATCTCTGGAGAAGCTGAGGTTTACTTTTATAGATTTTATTTTTGAAAATTGATGAGATAAGGAGAAAAGCAATGACGCAATGCCTGAACTCCTTTTGCCCCCTGATTTTTAATAATAAATTTGGACTTCTGTCGCACAGCCTTACTACACACCTTTGCTTTTGTACTTCTCCTAACTCACCAATTCTCATAGGACGGTCCTATGATGTTGGCCTTCATTGACCCTTCTTTTTATTTTAGAACATGCCTCTTTTCTTCTTTCTCTAACTGGACAGATTAATCCATAAGAAAAGGTTTAGCATTTTGGGGTCTCTGAGCTGCAAATATTCTTTCCTATTGATTTTAGTATGTACTATTTCTTTGCTTATTATGGTTTTTTTTGCCACTGCATAGTTAAAAGCATACAGATAGTCCTCGACGTATCACCACAACTGAGCCCAATATTTCTGTTGTTAAGTGAGACATTTGTTAAGTGAGTTTTGCCCCATTTTATGACCTTTCTTGCCACAGTTGTTAAGTGAATCACTGCAGTTAAGTTAATAACACGGTCGTCTTGTTTCTCCATTGATTTTGCTTGTCAAAAAGTTACAAAAAGTGATCAAATGAGCTTGGGCCACAGCAACGGTCGTAAGTATGAACCAGTTGTCAAGCATCTGAATTTTGATCCAAGGTTCATGGGGATGCTACAAACGTCGTTAAGTGTGAAAAAATGGTAATAAGTGACTTTTTTCAATCCCGCTGTAACTTTGAACGGTCAGTAAATGAACTGTTGTAAGTTGAAGACTGCCTGTACTGACATTCATGCTATCTAGAAGGTTCTTAGGTCACCTCCCTATGCAAAATTGAACAAATTACTTGAAGGAGAAGCAGTGGTAAACAAATGTAAGGTTTACGCAACTTTTCCATTCTGCAAGTATGGTAGCTATGGTACAACCTCTGAGGTAAGATATTTACTTTTGGTAAGCAGATCTAAAGACAATATATATAATTTACCACAAATGACGTGGGTCTACTTCCAGTATTATATAATGCTGGAGGGTAGTCATTGCACTACTCTTTATTCTGCACCATGTTGAACCTCCTCTACACAACTCCTCCACTGCACAACAGAAACTGCAGTGATAATGCAGTTTTCCAGATATGGGGTGATATAAGAGAACACCGTTCCATTAGCGGATATCATTCCATGCAGCGTATTTGAAGTATCACCAATATTACTTTATGATTCTCTGCCCAGAGTCATGTACATGAAACGGGCAGCTATATAAATTGATTGGTTGAAATAAATAAGCCACTTACAAAGCTAAGTGACCATTATGAAAAGAATCCACTTATGACGAGACTTAGGATCAAAATTTCCATCGTTAGGCAAGGCATCTGCATAAGCCACACCTGATTTCTTTTTTTTTGCCATGGTTGTGAAGTGAATCGGTGCAGCTGTTAAGCGAACCCCACGGTTCTTAAGTGAATCTGGCTTCCCCCCAATTGCTTATTGGAGGTTGGCTGAGAAGGTTTGCTTGGTGATTATATGACGTCGGGATGCTGCAACCCTCATCACTACGCGCTGGTGGTCAAGCACCCAAATTCTGATCACGTGACCGTGGGGATGCTGCCACAATTATAAGCGAGAGGACAGGTCTTAAGTCGCTTTTTTCAGTGCCACTGTAATTTTGAACGGCCATTAAGTGAGCATTTGTAAGTCAAGGACTACCTGTATAGAGAGAATGAATGTCGAACTGCAAAATAAATGGAGGTAGTTCTTGACTTACATCCATTCATTTAGTGACCGTTCAAAGTTACAACGGCACTGAAAAATGTGACATGACCGTTTTTCACACTTACGACCATCGCAGCATCCCTCAGGGTCATGTGATCAAAATTCAGAGGCTTGGCAACTGACTCATATTTATGATGGCTGCAGTGTGCTGGGGGGGTCACTTGATCACCTCGTGCGACCTGCTGACAAGCCAAGTCGATGGGGAAGCCAGTTTCACTTAACAATCGTGCCACTAACTTACCAACTGCAGTGATTCACTTAACAAATATGGCAAGAAAAGTTGTAAAATGGGGCAAAACTCACTTAACAAATCCCTTACTTAGGAACAGAAATTTTGAGCTCAGTTGTGGGTCATAAGTTGAGGACTACCTGTATATAATGAGAAAAGTGGAAAGGAAAGAGGAAATGAAATACTGAAGTAGTTACGGTTAGTTGGAGTTTATAAAAATCTTAAGAAAAGAGAGCTGGATGTTTCTTTACCAAATGCCAAAAAAAAAAAAAAAATGTATGCAGAGGTACAGTGAATGTCATTGGCCTAAATGAAATTAGCTATAATTTATTTTCTTATCTGCTGCCTTTAATTCTTTGTGTTTTATTTATTTATTTATTTGTTTGTTTGACTTGTATGCTGCCCATTTCGCCCAGGGTTGCTAGGTATATAACATTGTTTACTTCAAAAGAGACTGGCAAGATGATTATGTTTGTAGGAATGCTGGTAACTTATAAAAGCTTCTAGCTTCCTGTTACCATTTGAACTTTTGAGTTCCATACATTTCCATTATTTCTGGTTGCAAAATACCGAAAAACAAGCACATATCACCAAATACACAATATTCCTTCTAGATGAAAGTTATTCTACCTAACCAACGTACTATGAACATACTTGACATCAGGAAAGAGCATGCATGTACCCCTAATATGGGGTCCTTCTTTGACAGCTAAGCTTCTTTTTCATTAATTGTTCACCTGCTGCCAGTCAAAATATTTCTTAACTAAGCTGTAGTCTGAGATATCATCAGGTTTAAGTGCCTCCCTGCCAATGCCTAGCATTGTATCACCATTCTTCATTGAAGCTGCCTAATTTACAAATCTTTCTGTCTTCCAAATGCATTTCCTCACTTCTGGCTGTGGGCCATTAAGTCCTTTACCAACACTCTTTGTTTTTAGCAGTTTTGTTAGGCTGCAAAAGTAAAAGCTTGGAGTCTCTGGTAAAGACCATTAGTTAGAGAACAAGCCTGTGGTTTGGAGAGCATCGAAATAGGGTAGGAGCAACCAGAGTTTTCCTTTGCAAGCTTCTGTATTACGTCAGTGGGTATGTAAATAGGCTAGTTTGATTTGGGAGTTATTCTTCGAAATATTGAAACTCTCTGGGTGATCTCATGGCACTGCTTTCAGTGGAAATAAGGCTGATCTCAGGGCAAGATAGAAAACCGTTTTCACATCTTATTAGATAATGGATGAGATGTAAAATCAGTTCCATGGTAGAAGCACAACCTGGAGGTTGATAGGTTGGTCAGAATAAATAGGCTTTCCTTGGTAGAAATGCATTAAGCATTTCTGTGTTACAGCACAGCATGAATTATAAAAGGAGCAAGTGACAGATTAAGGAAAGATAGGTGGGTTAGCAGTGCATCTTTTTTTCATTAGAAGTCTCAGTCCCACAAAACTCCCTTGGTCCTTTGAGGTTAAATTACAATTTGAATTACTTATATCATTTACAAATAGTGCCACAGATCTCTCCCCCTCTCATGGTCCTTTTTTTAGGCATGAGAGCTGGATGGGAACATTTTTTGTAGAGAGAAAACCACTTCTGAATTCCAGCTGCACAGGCAGGAAGCAAGATCTTTGGGCTTAATCCTTAGCTAACTGGGGGAAGGAAAAAGCTGTCATTGGCGTATTCCTATCCATTGGACTTTTAACAATATGTTAAACATACAAGGCACAGATGGGTGAAAGAAATTTTTTGTACCCCAAATTATATACCCTACCAATGTTGGTGGAGGCATGGTTTTCTCTTCTGCCATTCCTTATTTAAGGTATTGTTTTCTGTTTGATTGTTTATCTAGCGTTAATCCCTGCTTATCTTCCAACAGAATGGATACACACGCAACTTTATCAAAAAGTGCCACTCAACCCACTACAGCACAACCAACACAAGCTATGAAAAGGATAATACTGTCTTACATCAAAAATATCTCAGAAACAACCAACAGACTGTTACAACCACATGTATCATTGTAGCATAGAAACCAAACAAAGCCTTCCAAAACATCTTACGTAAACTAACAGTTTCTGTAGGCCAAGAAGAAGAAAAATAGGACCCATCTGCAATCTACAGTGTAAGGATTGTAACAGACACTGTGTAGGAAAGACAAGTAGATAATTAGCAGAGCATATCCATGAACACCAACTAATTCTTAATCTCACAACACATGGACTCAGTCATAGTTTCAACTGGGAAACTGTGAGCATCCTGTACCAAGCTAAATCCAGACATGCTTAGGGAATTCCCGAAAGCTTGGCATTCAGACAAATCACCCATCAATAGACACATATAAATAAAGCATATTTACACACCATTAAAAAAAAACCTTAAGAATGCAGAATGCAGAAGAAGAAAAAACAAAAAGGTACAGAATTTAAAAGAAAGATACAGAATAAACAATAGAGAAAAAAGAAGAAAATAAAAAGACTATAACACATCCTCTCCAGCAGCCAACACCCAGATAAACAGGGACAACCAAGCAGAAAGCAATTACCCCAATCAAGGAGATAATCTGGAACTAGCGAGGAGAAAACCACACTCTCATAAACATTGGCAGGGTAAACTACTATATATAAACAGGGAGCAAATCCCACACTCCTAACACTGATGATGTTACCTAGTCAGGTAATGAAACATCTGCAAACAAACACCCAAGCTCAGAGTGCACAAAGAACCCCAAAGTCCACATACTACCCACTTATAAGTCACTTTTATAAAAAGCTTATGTATCACCAGGGTACGAGATGGTAAATTAATTTTGTTTTGAGCTTGGAACAAAATAGTCTGACTTTAATTGTTCGGTTAATTCAAGTAGGAAAGTTTATTAGAAATACAGTCCAACACAAAAATAAAAAAGATGCCTACCCCTGCAAGCCTAACAGAGCAGAATTCTGACAAGTTGATTTAAATTAAGAACCCTGAAGCAGGATTCACAGCCATTCATGTTTAACAACTTCTGAGAACATCGTTCCCCAGCCTCTTGATACTTCTTGCCTCCGTCCAGTCTTATCTGCTGCCATTACAAGGCTGCTTCTGCTGTTTCTTTCCCACAGTTTCTCTACCTGTCCAGTGCCAACAATGGACTTTTATGTTCCATAGCAACATTTTGTTTTAGTCAAGGTATCAGCCATAGAATATGGGCAACACAATCTCTTTGCTGTTTTATTTTCTATCACAAAATCATTGGAGTAGGTTAGGGACTTCTATTTGCTGACTGCTACCAAATAGACAACTTGCAGAAAAACAAAAGTCATCAACTGGATTTATTTATTTATATTTGTGGGAAAATATTTGAAAATCCCCTAAAGATTTAGCTAAATCAGCAACTGAATCAGTCCCGGGCTTTCAGCAGATATTTTGTTGTTGTTGTTGTTGGTTGAATAAAATCAGAGAGGCACTCAGCCAGCACAGTAACACAGGACCAAGTTGACTAATCTCTCTCATCAATGTTATTGCAATTAGCACATACTTAACAGAATGATTTAACAACAGCAAGTACAGCATCCTCCTTCCTGGGAAAACATGGAAAAACAGTAGTACACAAAGTCAAATTTTACTCTTTGCCATGTTTTCTCATTTTAAATTCTATTTGTGCTATAGCTGCTTAAAATTCTTCCATTAATGAATATAACTTTTCAAAATAGGATTGCACCACATTCTACAGCAAGCAAATTGCAGTCTGAAAAACACCCAAGTCAAAATAAGAAATTTGCACGTATCCAGAGCTGGGTGAACAAAAATTAAATGGCAGAAATGCAGGGTAACACAGGGAAAAAGGACAGCTCAATCACCAGCAGTTCCAAAGTAACATGAAGATAAAGGCACTCTGGAAACTCAACAGGGCACAAGTGCATGTGCAGAGTATACTTCCTGGAGAGTAATGAAACAGTTCAAATAAATGCAGATGTTTTCCTTTTACAAATGCATTATGAAACTCAGTATCAAAAGGATATGAGACTATGCATCCAGGACATATGTGGGCAAAGAGTCAACAAATACACTATATCAAAATAGGATTAGCATTCTTTGCATTGATGTAACATGAGTTGAATGTTGCTAATGTAACAGCATTAGCAACATAGGTTGGATGGCTGGAAAATGTGGGTAGAAATTTCATTTCCTTGCTCTACTCCCACATCTCCCCACCCAGACTAAGCACTTAGTACAGGAGGTGACTGGTCCATTCTGCTGTTTCATTGACTAAGTTGTAAAATTTTGAGGCAACTACACCAATCAAAACCCCCAAAGCTACCCAATCACGGCACTTAGAACAATCAGAAACAAAATTGCTTCAAATCACCAAGTGTTTTTCTAAAATCCCAACAAAACAACATTTTAAAGTTGGGGGGGTTGTAGGTCCCCCCTTTGCAGGTTGTAAATTTCAATTTTTTTAAGTTGCAAGGGGGGGAGTGTTAGGTCCAAACAAAACAACCTACAACCCCCCCCCCCGCAACTTAAAAATGTTGATCTAATCTTATATCACTCAAAATAATTAGGATTTACCCATTCCTAAACAATGTATTCCTTTTCAACTCTAAACTCCTATATCAGATACAAATACTTGAACAAGACTTGAGTAAGAAGGAAAAGATGAGACAAGTGCTTAAATACTACCACAATTTCTCAATTTACTTTGAACAGAAAGGAAGGAACAATAGATGCACTGTATAATGAAATTGCCCTGCATTTTGGAGATAAGCACAGTGAAATTTTGGCTCAGCAGCGCACCTGTTTTCTCCTCACTTGCCATCCAGTCTGGTTGCCTTTAGGACCAGAATGAATGGCCTGGCATGTGCCATGTTCACAATCCACAGATAAAGAGAGTAGGGTGGGGAGTGAATAGCAGGTCTGAACACCTCATTGGCTACAGAAATGCTTCATTGTGAGGCCTCTTCTGAGTCAGGCATTTAGACAGGCCCTTTGCTTAACCACCTGAAAATTACTATGTTGACCTTGGGCCAGTCAATTATTACTGGGACCCAAAGTCCCTTAGTTGTAAAACAGGATCAGTGACATTGGTAACTTGTGAGAGATAATGCTGGTGCAGTATTTTATTTATCTGTCTAGTTGTGGAGTATGTAGCTTATTTCACTAATATTACCACCTATATCAAAGTCATCTGCCTGCCTGCATATTTAATTCCTGGTTTTCTACTTGTGGCACATTTGACTCTTGACTATATTAACTGGATTTGCTCCAGGGCCTAGAAATGTACACATATATGCTTGTATTTTAATTTGTGAAATGCTATGAGAGGTGGAACAGGAAGCCACATCTAATATAATACAAATTAAACTAAGTTTAATCTCAGTTATAGTCATCTGAGTTCTACAAGATCAGTTGCAGATGGGGAACCGAGGCTAACAATGATTTCCCATGACCTCTCAATCTAGCCTTTTTATATATGCTGCTGACATTATTACAGGAACCATTTATCAGCTTCTGCGTGTGATCCTTGTAAAGCATAAGTTTAATATTCTCTAAGTTTTACTTACATGGCTACTTACAAGAAAAAGTAGCCGGCACTATAAGCATCTTACGATTTACTGATTGTTCCATGTTTTGTATCACACTGAACCTTAACAAATCAGTTACTTAAACTTCCATATTCTAGAGTCAACTTCATTTAATGCAAAAGTGTTATGTTACTTTGTAGGTATATACACACACACGAGGGAGTTGTCAGCCCTATGGATAGAGGAGATTAGCTAGTCCATTAATATGACATATGTTAAACTTAAAATAGCATAAAGCTCTGGCTAGCAAAATATATTATCACAAATGAAGGCAAATACATATGTCTCAGGATAATGTTGCAGGACCCAAACAGATTGGATCCATAAAGCTTTTGTTGGCAAATACTGAGGATGAATAGGGCCCTGTTTAGTTTTCCATCTAATATTGCTTATCTAGGAACTCTGCACTTAGATTCCAGGTATTGCTATTAGATACCTCAGTTTTATTCTTTTTTTCATTTAAAGACACTTAGATTTCTATAGGTATAGCACTGGGCACATGGCAAATAGCATCCCAGTGGAAAAATTGCATTGTTGAAGTGTATTGACCAGAAGATGGCAGTAGTGATCCATAAATCAGCTGTTATACAAAAGCTCAGCTAAGCTGAACAAAAAGTCAGGACTCACTCCAGGGTAACTGAAAGCTAATACACTGAAAAGGGGTTCTGACAACGCCATCTCATAAAGAAAAATGGTACTGATACACACCGGAACGTATGAAAAGTCTGCTGGCTATTTCAAGGACACCGTGACTTCTGAAGCAGGCTAAGGAGTGTCAGCTGAGAGGTATCCAGAGAATAAGGTTTGCAATAATGAATCTTAGCAAACTGAGATGCTGTGAAAAACCTCTCTCCTTGATGACAGATTTCATTTACCTGAGATCATCCAAAACATAGGAAGTTTTGGAGTTCTGTCTCTGGCAAGCAACTAAATTTCCATATTAGCTTTAGCTATCATCCAAGTATTTACCTGCCAGAGACAGAGTTGCATTTTTAAGATTGTGACAGTCAGTGGCAGTAGTGGTCTAATGTACTGGGAAAGCAGCACCAGAGACAGCAAAAGACAACATGATCAAATCAGTATCACTCAACCTTCGGAGGAGGCAAGGACTGTACTTGACCTTTATGTGGTATGTTTTGCTGGGGCCAAGCCCCCTCCATGCGGAAGCGCCCCCCAGGGAAAGATGTAGGCAGAAGCAGGACAAAAATGAAATTGGACTGAATTTAGTCAGTCCGATATTCTTAATGTTTATCTATGGAATGGATGTCCTCTCTGCCCTCTATGCGTTTATTTAATGTTAAATTAAAATACTTTTCAGTGGGGCTGGGGGAACCATTAGTCTAAGGGCTGGCATCATGACAATATCCTTCATTGCCATTCTGTTGTCATTGGATCATTAGCTGTCCTCCTATGCAGGGAAGTAATGAAAGGATCTTATAAAAGAAAAAAGATCCTAAAATCATCACTTGCTACTTTAATCACACCTTGACACAAAGCTTTTCACTCCTACTTGTGTCTCTGGTTTCTTGTTGACATGAATCACTCCTTCGTTGTTGCTGTTGTGGCTGTTACTACTATTATTTTTAAATAATTAAGGTGGGAAAAAGGCAACTCTATCCATAGAGAATATGCTCATGAAATAATTTAGAAAATTGTAATTTAGAAGATATTCAGTTGTTTCTAGTAATTATTCTTAGAATGTAAATTTTAGTAAGTAAATTCCAGCATCTTTTTAAAAAAAAATTCATCTAATGATCTCTACCGAAATAATGAATGGCTTTTTAGATCATTAATTCAATGTTATGATATGTCTTTCTGAAGTTGGGTATAAGTTGGTTGTTCAGGAGGGTATAAACGGTTTTGCCATTTCCCCAGTTTCAGACATCCTTGCATAGCTTAAAGTTTCCCTGAACTGAAAAACTTTGCAGTTATATTTTATAGTAATATACAATAATTCTGTTAGGAGCGCAAATGATTTGGGCTGTAATAACACATACTTCCCAACAATAAACGAATCCCTAGAAATCTATCAAAATGAATTTAATACTTTTCTGCTTTCCCAGCTTTATTTTGGATTTCTAAAAATACTTAAAAATCACCCAGCTCTGTGCTATCTTTCTGTTTGACATAATAGTTTATTATTCATTAATGGTTGCAAGCCATTAGCCTAGATACAAGAGGGCAAAACCACCTTTCCTGATCTCATGTCTGGCTTCTTTCAGGGGTTATCAAGTTGCATTCTAACCTCCCTCTTTGGCTATTTCCTGTAACCTTTACATCATCAGAGGTAGAAATGGTTGCCCATTTTAGACAACTATGAAGCAAAATGATGTAGAAATAATAATTAAAAAAACACATAGAAGTAGAGTTTGAAAGGTTGTTTTGACCATCAAGTCCTGAATAAGAATCCAAATTAAATCAATTCAGATAAATGTCCATCCTTTTTTAGGTCACTGGTTCCATTCTCAACCTTCTCTTATGTTATGATGCTATGTGAATGTGAGTTTTAACATTTAATCAAAATCTCCCTTTCTGTAACTTATATCCAATATTTTGTCTCCTGCACTCTGGAAAGTCTTTCTTCTATGTCACATCCTTTCAAGTATTTAAGGAATGCCTGTTTGCCCATCAATCACTCTTTCTCCAGGCTTCCAAGCTCTTTTCATTTAACTTCATACAATTTAGTTTCTAGCTCCCTGATCAAGCTCACTATCCTTCTTTGAATACATCCTAAACTAGTATATGTCCATATTCACTTTGCAATCAACAATTATTCCAAGATATTTGGAATGGTTTTTTTTTAATCCAAGCTATGTATTTTGTATACTGTTTCAGTTTCTTTAAAAATCAAGAACTCCAGCATTACATGGTTACTGTCCACAATGTTTCTACTACAGGACTCCCACTTTCTCAACTCAGTCTTTCCTCCTGATGTCTACCTTCACCCTCAGAAGGTGAGAGTTTTCAGCACGTAAGTCAGGAATTTCTGGACTGACCACCCTAGGCAATGCTTGTGTCCTAATAGATGCCAGGGTAATTAAAATCTGTCATCACTATAATATGGCTCTTTGAAATATTGGCAATTAGTCTTTGCTACCATGTTTTCCCCAAAATAAGATCGGGTCTTTTTTTTTTTTTGCCTCCAAAAGAGGCACCAGGTCTTATTTTTGGCACCGACAGCCCTGCCCAGCAGGTCCATTTCTTCTATGGCTAAAGGAGCAGCTTCATTCTGCTTTCCAGAAGGCCTTTACAGCCGAGTACCGAGCTATGGATTGAATCCATAATTCGGTCCTTGGCTGCAGAAGTCTTGCAGAACCGAGCTATGGATTGAATCCATAGCTCGGTTCTCGGCCTGCAGTGGCCTTCCAGAAAGGACTGAGAAATGCAGGCCTGGCTACAGAAGATGCCCCAGAAGAAGTAGGCCGGCGAGGAGAGGCCTGGCTGCAAGGTAAGTGGGTGCTGGGCGTATGGGGCAGCTCCACCCCCCCACCCCCACTCTAGCTTGATTTTTAAGTGTGTGCCTCGCTCCAAAACTAAAGCTTATATTAGGCCCACCCCCAAAATCAAGCTAGGGCTTATTTTTGTGGTAGGCCTTACTTTCGAGGAAACACGGTAGGTATCATCTACATCTTCTCCTGGATTAGGCAGGCAACAGTAGACACCACAATAGTATTCCTTTTATGTGTTAATCTGCTCATTTTAACCCAGTTGTTCTCTGCAGTAGTGCTTGGTTTCTTCATTTTATTTTTACAGGAATGTTTTTTTAACAGAAAATGCACATCTCCTTTTCTTTTGCTTCTTTCTCTTTTAACAAATGATATCTTTAATTGTTTATTCAAGTCCAGATTGATCCCGCCAGGCTTCCACTGCATCTATTAAAACGCACATTTGCTTTTCTGTACTAAGTGCTGAAATTCATCTTGCTTATTTTCCAGTCTCTGAGCATTAGTATATAAAAATGAAAAGCCTTGCACAAAAGGACAAACTATGCACAAATGTTCTTTTGTTTGTATGTGTGTGGTTGAAGTCCAATTCCAGCAACAACTATTTTCCATAGGAGATAAACTTGACTTTTCTACAGTTTCCGTTTCCTGTCCCCACCTGATTCAGCTTGCCGTGTTCTAGCCAAATATATTTTAGTCTTTGTAAAGTGCAACCCAGTTTATGCCAGCCGTCTTGGAGATGGATCGGGTGATGGTCCCTGAAAACTAAATCTCTCCTCTTTACACCATTTGCAGACTTAATGTGACTTACATTTTTCTTCTTTTCCTTTCTAATGGTCTTACACAGAATGATGGATGAGAATACCAGAATCTTGAGTTTATTTCTAATATTTTCAAACTGCGGGTTGATATGTTTGCAGTTGTGCCTGTTTGTTATGACTTATCTTTATGCGTTATCAGGAGACAGGGCTGATTTCAAGATTTGAAAGCCTTGGAACTTGTCCTCTGATATCCCTGAACCACACTTCTGGCAAACAGTGCATGATTTTATATGTCTGGTGAGCATACGTTTGTTCCAGCTATTTGGAGATGTGTGATACCAGCTACCATGGTTCTTTTGCTTATCATCTTATAAGATACTGTTGAATCCTCTCCTTTATGAATGCACTGTCTTCTCTTCTGTCATGCAGTATCCTTTTTTCCTTCCCCAAATGCCCAAAGCCTATTTTATTTGCAAGGATCTGAAAACAGCTTCTTGAGTGCAGCACTATAGAACATCTTCTGTATCTCCTACTTCTGATTGTCATGCTGGTCTGCTGATGGGTTTGATCATCTGTTTCTTATTTAATATTTTGTTTGACTGCCTCTTAGGGAGAGTTCTTTCCATTGTCAGTTTGTTGTAGGTCCTCCTCCTTTTTTTTTGAACTGATAAATCCTTATCCTTTCTCAACAGATGAAGCATAAGACACCTGCTGTCCCTATCTTCATTTCCCCCCCCCCCTTCAAAGTACTGCAACAAACTTGCACTTGTGCAAATATGACAGCTGTTTTCAGGCAGGAAGACAAATTAGTCATAAACATTGCAGGTCATAGTTGCAAATTCCATTGCTCTTCACTCTTTTTTTTTTTTTTTTGCTGGACACCAGCAGTAGAAATATATAGGCTAGGCAAGTACAAACTCTTAGACAAATACGCTTAATTCCTCTTGTTCCCTGCTCAGGATCTCAGGTTAGGCAAGTACAAACTCTTTACTTAGAGGAAAACATGGTTAGAGAATTCTTATTTAATAGTTTGTATCTAATTCTTCTAATAACTGCCTGAGAGCAATTCTTGTTAATCCAATCAGTGAGTTTGCTCCTTGGAATCTGGCTGCTTTATATTTCTTGTATTATTTTTGTTTCCTCAGCAAGAAGCAGTCATCACCTTACTGTGGTATTTATTGGCAGTTCTCAGGATTATAATAATCACCACAAAGGGCAGCTTTATTTGAAACAGTTTACATCTTGTGATGATACCTTTAACGCCATCAAACAACATCTGCCCATCCCCCGTCTTTGCAAAGGATTCTATAGGTGGATAAAAATGCGAAACTCAGTCTAAACATAATAATAATAATAAAGCAAGAAGATCACACAAATGATTATAAACAACATAACACAGTTGCCAAAATGATTCATCGAAACATCGTAAAAATTATCACGTACCAGTAATGAAAAGTTGGTGAGAACATGGAGATGAAAAAATAGTGAAAAATGAGAAGGTTAAAATATAGTGGGATTTCCAAATACAGACAGATAAAATCTTGGCTCATAATGCAACAGATATAAATGGGGTTGAAAAGAAGAAAAGGTAGATAATTCATGTGGCAATACTATCAATAGAATAAAAGCCAAAGAATTGGAGAAAATCACAATGTGTCAAGATCTGAAAAATCAAAACTAAAAGATTATGGCATAAACTGGCTATGGGGGGGCCCAGTGATTACTGGTACCCCAAGTGCCATGCCAAAAAGTCATAGGTGGCACTTATAAATTCTGTGCTTTGAGAAAATTTCTACCTGTTAATTGTAAAAGGCCACTCGGCTTGGATCCTCACATAATACATTGTGATATCCTAGGTTCTTGAGAAGAAGTGCATATGAAGGCCACCAACATCTAAAGAACTGGCCAGCTGTGACTTCACATTGTTGTGAATAAAGATTAATAATTTTTTTTGTCCCCTTGTGAGGCTGTACCTTGATGCGATTGTGGGGCTTGCATGCTCTGCCTAAATTGGATCCTTGGATCCTTGGGAAGGACTCAACAAGAGTCCTCAGCAAGACCATGTTTCTAACCTGCAGGTCTTGGATCAGGCAGGGTCCACCAGTATTGAGTCCCTGATTATCGAGCCCAAAGAAGGTGGGTAGGACATGTTATCAGACTGCATGACCACTATCTGCCTTGCCAGTTACTGTATAGCAGGAGTGTCAAACTGCTGGCTTGCGGGCCGGATGCGTCATGCTGAAACTGCGCCCACCCCACTGCCGGCAATGGAAAAAAGTTGCGATGCATCGCGACACGTCACATGACATTGTGAGTTTGCCACCCCTGCTGTATAGTGTACTGGAGTCTGGGAACAGACCTTGAGGTACGAGGGCAATTCGGAAATAAACCTCTGTTTGGTTCTCAATGACAGACACTTGCAGATACAGAACTTTTATTATACACATTAGAAAACTAGAACATTACATTACTTTTTGACATAATCACCATTCAAATTGAGGCATTTGTCATAATGTCTTACAAGGTTTGAAATCCCTGAGTAGTAGTCGCTCGGCGCAAAATCTGGGCTATGTGGGGGGTGATCAAAAACATCTCAACGGAACTGCTTCAAAAGTTCTTGGGTGTATCTAACGGTGTGCGGGCGAGCATTATCATGAACCAACACCACAGCATGCCCTGACGCTTGCTGTGGCCTGTTATGGATGGCTCGTCTGAGTTTTTGTAACATTTCACAGTAGACTTCTGAATTGATGGTCGAACCACGCTCCATGAACTTCACTAGCAGTACTCCTTTGGCATCACATTTGGCAGGGTTTTCTATGGCACCACTTCCGGTGTGGTGTTGGTTCATGATAATGCTCGCCTGCACACCGCTAGACACGCCCAAGAACTTTTGAAGCAGTTCCGTTGGGATGTTTTTGATCACCTCCCCATAGCCCAGATTTGGCGCCGAGTGACTACTACTAAGGGATTTCAAACCTTATAAGACGTTAGGACAAGTACCTCAATTTGAATGGCAATTATGTTGAAAAGTAATGTAATGTTGTAGTTTTCTAATGTGTATAATAAAAGTTCTCTATCTGCGAGTGTCTGTCATTGATAACCAAACAGAGGTTTATTTCTGAATTGCCCTCATAGATCACACAAATGCTACAAAGACACTGTGAAACAAACCCTATACCATCGTGATATCCAGCCAAGGGCACTAAAAGCTGCAGATGTTTGATAGAACTCACTGGCAAGACCTGTGCTTATAAAGCCTCCACCAGCTTTGAAGTCAAGCCCTGACAAAATCAGATAGAAAATCATGAGCAGCGTCACAGAATAACACCCACAGTTACTACAACTTTCAGTACCCCCATTTATGTTGGACTCTGCACTTTCAGACTGGAAACTGCAGAGCAACCACCGTGTCCACGGATGAACTGCACTACAGCATGTCTTCTTTGAAAGTGAAGGGCTACTACTGTATATATAATCTGCTTGGAAATAATGATCAGCTAATTTCAAGTGCATTTTGCTTTTAATATTTCACTGCTTAATTTCAACTTTATTAAATAAAGGAGGGAAGGCTTTTCAAGAAATTCATGTTGTTACCCAGCCTACCAATGAACTTGTAATTGAGCACTATATTGTCCTAATAAATGACATTAAGTAAAAAACTAATTTCAGCTGGAGCTATGTATAACTGAAACCATTAGGATTTTTGGAGCATGGTAAAAGTCAGTGAATTGAAGATTTATAGAGTTTGTAGAAAATATTTCTAAAGTATTTTCATATCTTTTTAATCATCAGTTCAAAATCCAATAAAGTCTCCCTTAACTACTAGTTAAAATAGCTTCACGCTGTAATATTTAATGTATTGTTTAATGATACAAAATATGAAATAACCTACAAATTCATTTCATAATCCACTTGAGAAAATATAGCACTGTAGTTGCTGTTTATTGCTTTGTTTACTGGCTTGTTGAAGCACTGTAGTTGCTGTTTATTGGTTTGTAGGATATCTGTTTATATAACTAACCAGCATTTAATACAATTATGGCATGATTTGATGTAATAGAATATTATAATAGGAGAGGATAAAATGTAGCATTTCACTACTGAAATATAGAAAAGCATGGCAGTAACCAATCCTAATCCTAAAGCTTCTGTAATAATTATATCACATTTTGTAAAACAGAACAAAGAGTTGGTTTGGTATATCCTTGAAGTTAGAGTCAGATCATTTTCAACATATACATCTAAAGTTTTCTAAAATGTAATGTAAGAAAAGTTAAGACAAAAACCTATTGTATACCTTAAAGTGCCTGCTTGTCAACCATGAACATGAA
Organism: Azemiops feae; assembly: GCA_023970755.1. Classification (NCBI taxonomy): domain Eukaryota; kingdom Metazoa; phylum Chordata; class Lepidosauria; order Squamata; family Viperidae; genus Azemiops; species Azemiops feae. The sequence continues at coordinate 973,494 of JALGBA010004174.1, read as the reverse complement.
CACAGAATCACAGGGCTGGAGAGGGACCTAAGAGGTCTTCCCTTATACCTTATACAATCCTGGTCAAATGGTTGTTTAGTTGTTTAGTTTATTTTTGACGGAACACCCACAATTACAGGAGTCAAGCTATTTCATTGATTAATTGTTCTCAAGGTCAAAAAATTTCTCCTTACTTTTAGGTTGTTTCTCTCTTTACCAAGTTTCCACTGATTACTTCTTGTTCTGCCCTCTGGTGCTTTGGAGAATAAGTTGGTCCCCTCTTCTCTGTGACAGGCCTTCAACTACTGAATACACTTCTCATGACCCCCCTTCACAATCCTTCTCTTCAATAGGCTAGACAAGGGGTAGGCAACCTTGGCTCTTTTATGACTCGTGGACTTCAATTCCCAGAATTCCTGAGCCAGCATGGCTGGCTCAGGAATTCTGTTGAAGTCCACGAGTCATAAAAGAGTCAAGGTTGCCTACCCCTGGGCTAGACATACCTAGCTCCCTCACGATTCAGCCTATAGAATCAGATTTGCATCATATAGCATCTTTGTGTTATATTTTAACAAGATATTAGACACATGATAAAAACTTGATTTAACAGGCCAACTGGGAGAAGGGGGATATCTTTATTCCTGAATGTCCATTAAATTGCAGATTATGTCATTCGTGGTGATCAATGCCATTATGAAAATAACAGCGACTGATGCAAATTATGTAATTTGCAAAAATGATGTCATTACACAAATAAAGTAAGTAGCCCAGATGGACACATTATCATAAAATTGGTGTAAATGTAAAATGCCTCATCTAGACTACTGTAGATGCAACAGGGGATAGACTGGAAATGAATTGAGTCTGTGGCATCCAAGGTCTGCTCAATGGAAAGTTGTTAAATCAAGGTTCCATGACAAAACCTTTTGGGCAACAACTGTTTTTTGTCTTAGGTGATTTAAATATCCTCAAGTTAGCTATTAAGTTCCACTGAAATATATGTAAAAATTTAAGAGAGATTTTTGTTTCACTAATTTCAATGGTCTTCAAGAGCAAGTAACATAATTTTGCTTAAATAAAGTCACAAATTAAAAGATGGTAAATAAAACAAAATTCAGCAATACATTTAACCTTAAAGTTGAATTTGAAATGTCACTGAATTTGTCATGTTTTAATGTACAGTTTGGATTTATTTTTAATACTTTATGTTATTCACAGTATCTCTTTGAGTTAAATGGTCGAATAGATTTTCCTCTTGTATAATACATATACTGTAGTTTAAAGCAGACAAGCACTATCTCCAAGTACTATTTGCTTTGCCAGAATTCACAATTACATGGAATAAGGACAGTTATGTCCTTATTTCATGTAATTGCACAACATGTATATTCGCCTTCATGAGGACAATTAATTTCTAGTAATTTATTTATTTGATTATTTTGATCCCACCTTTATTATTTTTATAAATAACTCAAGGCTGCAAAATACTCCTTCCTCCTTCAATTTTCCCATAACAATCCTGTGAAATGGGTTGGGCTAAGAGGGAAAGTGATTGGCCCAAAGTCACCTAGCTGGCTTCCATGCTGATTTCTAGCCTGCTGCCTTAACCTCTACTGGTAGTCCTCTAGTTACGACCATAATGGAGTCACATGACGGTGGAGAAGGGAGGCACAACTGCAGAACTTTGAATCTGGGTCATAAGTGCCTTCAGGGAGGCCTGTCATAATTTTAAATGATCATTAAGTGAAGCAGTATCTAAGTCTATTGCTATTAAATGGCCGTAAATTGAAGATTCAGCTACCAAAACTGCAGCGTTTGCCTTGAAAGAGTAAATAAACACTTAGCAAATTAAGCACTCCAGCCTGTGCAGGGTTTCAGACATTTAAAACCACTGATTTCATATAAGTTCAGGCAAGCCTAGTTTTGCTCAGGTCTGGGAAGTAAATGATACAAATATTTTAAATCTCAACTGTCCACAATTATCTTTTCCTGGGGATTTTCTCTGGATCAGGGGGTTTGTTATGTTTAGTGCTATTTTGAAGATCATTCATGTGTCAAGAAGACCTTGAATTATTCCTATGGAAGGCCAAATCCATTCAACATTCACTTTTTGAAGCAAGTATTGTTCTTTTCCACAAACCCTTTCCATTACCTTGATCAGGAATTTGGAAAGAGTCTGAACAGTTTGGTATTTAAAATACGCCTCCTTCAGAATCTACCAAAAGCTTGTCTGTAAAAAATGGATACAAGAAGAGTTGACAACACATGTTTTTCTAAGATAACATATGCCTTGTTTGGGGTGTGAACTGTGAAGTAAAGCTAAATGCCTTTAGTGACCTGCAAGTGTTATCTTATAGTAACACACACCCATGTCTCACCGAAGTTGGAAAATAGCCTCTCACTTTCCAAAATTAAATGCCTTTTATTAATCAACTAAACAAAAGGGGAAAGGGGCTGAATAATCAACTGGCCAGGAAAGAGCAATTCATTCATGAAATGTTTCATTCAAGGATTACTGAAGAGAATAATGAGAGGCCACAGGTGAATGCAATGAAATGTCAGGTATGTTTTTCATGCTTTCCTAGCCCAGCCATTTCCCCACATGGTTCATTGTGAAATCACAAAGGAAATACAAGATTGATGTATTAGAAGGATTCATTTGGATTTCACTTGTCATTCTAAATGTTCTTCTAGATACCATCAAATTATGTATACATTCTTTAATTAAATTTACGGATAATCCACAACTTTTCCCTATTCTGATAGAATCCTTAAAGATGATTTAAATGTTAACAGTGCAAGTCAGCACTGCTGGTCATACAAGTATAATCTCATATCATTACAAATCCTTGATAATACTGACCTAAACATTGCACTCCAGCTATGGTGAAAGCTATGTCCTCAGATCTCTTATTAAAACAAAAATCTAGCATGAACAAAATCCATGTATCACACATAATTTATTCTCTCCTCATGATGTCTATTTTAAAAGCATAGCCACTCCTTCATATACCATTCTACTACTCTACATGTAGACTACCTAGAAGTTGCAATTGATACAGCATGCAGCAGTCTCTATTTCATTGGGCAAGGGCTTCCAGACTCTCATAAAACTAGTGTTGCAGGTGCTCCATTACTTGCCAATCGACTCCCAAATACATTTCAAAGGGTTTGTCATCAGCTCTAAAGCCCTTTTCAGTGGATCCTTCGTACAAGAGATGCTGAAAGTACTTCTGTGGGGCCTAACTGAAGAACAACGTAACACAAGCCAGGTAAAGTCCAATTCTTCATTTGTTTATACCATATAAACTGAATCTTGCCAGGCTAAACCTATACTTTCCTAACCTAATGAATATTAGGAGGTTCTAGGGAACCTAATCTCTTCCTTCTTCCCATGATCCAGCTCCAGACTGTGTTGTCTTTTATCTCGCCTCTTCTCTTTCTGATGTGCTCCCTCCTTCCTGGGAACCTGCTGTGTTGCTCAAGTCTATCACATTACCTCTCCCTTTGTAGACACATTCCATCACATCTCCCTCCCTCATCTAATTCAGGATGAGGCAGCAAATAAGCCATATTTTTTTGATATATAGACCATCTCAAATAGTACATTTTACCCCTAAAAGTTCAGATGGCATTGCCTTTGGTGGTTCTTAAAGGATGATAAAAAAAAAAAAAGTTGCAGAGAACTTGGGAATTTGTGTCACTCATTTAAATGCCAAGTTGGATAGTCTTACTATCAGGTTTAATGTAATTTATACAGTTTCTGAATTTTGTGTAAACCTCTGAGAGTTCACATGGAGCCAGAGGCATACAAATGTTAAAACAAACAAATAATTCATATAACAGAGATAAACTAAGCATCTTTGTTTGGCTAAGAATTTTGAGAGTATGTGATAAGGACATTGACCAAGTGGCTTCCATGGGAGACTTGTTCAGAAAAAAAAAAAATGGCTGTAATGGTGGGCATGACCAGAGAGGAATTTATTCCCTAATTTGTTCTCTGTCGTTCAACTGGTGAGTGCCAAAGTTTCAAGATGCAGCCTGGCCATTTTCTCCTTCATTCTATTATACATAGAGAAACATATACAAATGACAAAAAGCTGTTTTTTTTTAAAGAAAAGAAACCACTTCTTTCTTCAGAGCAAATCCAAATCCAGATCAGTTGAAGGAGTGGAGCTTTCCAATGATCAAGCAGGTCAATGATAACCTTCAAGATCTGAATTGTCAAAATTCCCTAGAGTAGAAAAATTATAACCCAGTTTGATCTATACTTCAAAGCATTCCTCAGTTAACCAACCAAGCCATTACTGGAAAATCTCGCATCTTTGATTAAATTGACTGTCAATGTTGGTTTGCTTTCTTATCTAACAAGAGCTTTGAAATTGTGAATTGGCCAGCAGAATATTCCGTTCAGACTTTTGGCTTTGAAGGCAAAAGTTTGGCTGTAAATAGAAACAATTGAAGATTTTCAACTTTCCCTTCTTGGTCAAAATATCAGAGGAGGATTTTTGAAATGACCCAGAGGCTGTAGTATTCTACATCCCTCTTTAAATATTTCTAAATAATTTAGCTTTTGATTAACTATATCACTGGAAATCTAGAGTTCGTCCTTGGAAAACTACAGGGCAATTTTTAAGTAGCTGAAGGTAAATTTCTTTGAATGTATAATGTCATCCCTATTGCTTTGAGGTGTAGATTTGAGGAACTTAAGTTTACTTACTTTCCCCCCTTTTTTCCCCCCAAATGCCCAACTCTGATTTTAAGATGGAATCAGTGTGGACAATGTTAGTTTGAAGGTAAAACTGCATGTTGTATTGATTGCATAACTGCGTTTTTTTCACTCAAAAATTGACAGTGTGAAGGATCGGTACTGGTGGTGATTTCCACAACTTTTATGCTTTCTCTCTTCTTGCAGTCCTAATCTGGATCACTCTCTATTGCTCTTACAGTTTGCATTTGGAAATATAATGAACCAATGAGATGCTCTCCAAATACGCTGAGCTATTCATTTCTGGAAATCCTGAGAATTTTAATTACAACATATGCAGAGAACACCATAATGGGGAAGGCTGCTCTAGTATAAGGAGAGAAAAAACTCCATGGGAAAATTTAAGTATTTTCTCTACCCTTCAGCTCTTAGTTATTTTCTGACTGTTACCTTATTCATGAGATAGTGGTTTTTAAAGGCAAGTAAATGAAATTTAGAATATGGATTTTTGATGTTATGCAACTAGCTTTGTGTAATAATAACATCACCTCCCAAGCTCCAATTCTCATTATTTATTGCTCAAAACAATCTAACATCTGATTTGCTTTCAGCACTGCAGCTGTATTTTAATCCAATTGCTTTAGGGAATTTTCTATAAACAAATCCCAAATCTCTGTACCATTTAATAATCCCTTTTCTGATCTGGCAAATATTATTTTTTGCCTTCTATGTGTGCTGATTAGCAACATATCTGAATGTAAATAATGGTTTGGTCTGTTTCTGTCTCTTCATAATTTCTACTGATTCATTTGCAATAATACTAGAGGGCATCGTATGCAGCATCATAATTATTGGCAAGTGAATGAATTATGATGTCAGAAACAAACATGATCTCTCAGAGGGAAGTTGTTTAGAAGAAAAACCGGGGGGGGGGGAGCAGAAAATGAATAAAGGGCCTTCTCTTATAGCTTCATGTATTTTTCATAAAAAAAAATGGCTCTGCTTTACATTTTTTTTATAACATAAAAATGAGATTTCAAGACTATCATATATGTCTCTGGTAATGAAATATTAATTTAAGTTACAATGTTTCTTACACTGAAGAACAAACAAAGAAAAGATTTGATATATACATTTTATTCCTAGAGCTTTGGCTAAGGCAGACTATTGGTTGAAACCGCCCAATATAGATATGACTTTCCCAAATCTTTCAGTTTAAACACTAGCTGCAAAGTATTTGCTTTATCAATGAACTATGTCTTTCCTTTCGGTGATGTGGATTGTGATCATCAAAATCATGTGTCACAAAGCTTAAACTTTCTCTGTTGGATTCCATCACCTATGTATAGCTTTATCAAACAATGGTGATAGAGGTAGAGAAAGTGCAATCCTATACAAGAATAGTTAACTTCTAAAACTTCAGATAAGTGAATAAAGGATAGTATGTTGAACCTTGAAGTAAAAAGGCAAAACCTAATGCTTAATATGTCCCTGAGATGTTATGAATCTTTCTCTGCTTTCTTTGCTTTTTTCTCATTAAGGCAACAAAAGCAAGAATAGATACAGGGAGCACATTTTTTTAAAGCACCAGTGATGCTTAAAGAGTTTCTGCTTCATCATTATTATTTAGACACTGCAAGATTTCAACTCGCATCAGCGTTAGAGACACTAGAATAATACTAATTGTTATGCTAAAACATCACACAGCCAAGGGAAGAAAGAACGTGAATGTATGAATTTGCACCTGACAAATTCAAATGGCAGGCATGCACACATATGGAAACATTAAAAATGTAGCTTAAGAGTAGAAAAATGGCTCTCAAGGGATTACAGCATAAACGACAAACTTTGTCATAAAGCAAACATCACATATCCGGGAGAGCTGCAAAATAATTCCCCTCCATGCAGCTGCTTTTAGGTGTTACGTCTCTACTTAAATTCCAAATCATATTTTGCCCTTCAAAGGGAGAGCCCTGCCCAGCCCTAGAAATTGGGGTGTTTGAAAGTTGAAAAGACATCTGTAGAAGTAAATTTGCTTCAGTTTTCCTAGTTAAAAATGATATTTTTCTGTTTAAAATAATATTCCTATGCTAACAATGTAAAAATCAAGGAAGCTATAAAGAGCCATGATATCCGTTGACAGTGCAATTTAATTTGAGGTGACCCAAGGAAGGGAGCAGAAGTTGGATAACAAGATATGAAAATGTCAGGTAAGGTGTAAAAAGGGGCCATCTTACAATAATTATTAAAGGGAAGGAATATGGATCAGACTGACAGCAAAACTAAGACCCAGCCTCAAAATTGAGATCTGGGTGATTATTGTTGACATAGAGTTAATTAATCATGATTGATCATTTATATTTTTCTATATAATCCTATGCAAATTTATATCCCATGTTCTGGGTCAGATTGGCAGGGGAGTCCCGAGATCACTGGTTTACAACATTCAGTAAAGAAACTTTGTTTCAGATATCATTGCTTTGGTTCATCATTCAATGGATCATTTATTTTCCCCATGACATTATATTACCTTCAACGTTGGCTCAAAGAAAAAACAGCTCTTAGCAGGGGTATGCCTCCTCCTTTTTTATTACCAGAACTGTTAAGATTTTCTCAGATCAATAGAAGTGCTATATATCTTAATAAATCCTCATAAAGTTGATCCCGTCGTGCATTTTAGCAAACAACTCAAAATTGAAAAGGTATTGGGGGGAAATCTAAAACACGAAAATTACATTATTGCCAGTCATAAATTACCTCCCTTTCCCCCAAAAGAAAGCAATGATTTATCTTGATGCAAGTCTTGAATAGCTCTTCCTTAATTTGGTAGGTATTTTATTTTCTTTCTTTACCTCTCTCATTTTATCAATCCATTAAGGTGAAATGATTAATAGTAAAAACACCGGTTTGAAAAAGCAAGTTCTCTCTAGATTCCATGTCTTAAATCCCATAGTATGATCAAAGGTATTTGTTGTTAGCCAAATTGTCATAAACTTATTAATGCAACACAGCAGAGGCCAAGATACTTTAAAAATATTTCAGGTCTTTAAGTTCTTAAACCATGTTAATTCATGACCAATCACATAGCTTTACCTTTATAGTATAGATACTCCTCGACTTACGACAGTTTGTTTAGTGACCATTTGAAGTTACAATGGCACTGAAAAAAGTGACTTACAACCATTTTTCACACTTTTGACCATTGCGGCATCCCCATGGTCACATGATTAAAATTCAGATGCTTGGCAACTGACTCATATTTATGGTGGTGTTCTGGGATCAACTGATCACCATTTGCAATTTTGTGACAAGCAAAGTCAATGGGAAAGCCAGATTCATTTTACAATTGTGTGATTAACTTAACAACTACAGTGATTCACTTAATAATTGTGGCAAGAAAGGTTATAAAATGGGGCAAAACTCACTTAACAAACGTCTCACTTAGCAACAGAAATTTTGGGCTCAGTTGTGTCATACGTCGAGGAGTACCTATATATATGTGTGTGGGTGGGTGTGTGGGTGTGGGTTGAAGTCCACGAGTCATAAAAGAGCCAAGGTTGCCTACTCCTGGTATAGATACTCCTCGACTTTATGACTTGTGGGTGTTCAATGTTCTGTATGATGCTATAATATTGGAGATGAAGTGGAATCATGATAAACACTGAAAGGATAGAAGATGTAACTTGCCCAGTAGAAATGCAACACTGAAGCCCAGAATTACACACTATTCCTCAATTCTTTACCCAGAGCTACAGCTTCAGTGAGTCGGGAGGGCCATTCTTATGGGATGATAATACAATGGTTATATTCAGTCAGAGCATGTTAGAAGTTGAGACATCCAGTCTTTTGATTCAGCTTCCCTGCAGAAATCAACTGGAAACCCTCCTGCATTGTGACACTTTTAAAAAAAAAATGTTGTAGGTTTCCTTTCACTTTTCAACTTTGAAACTCCAGGTGCACCTGTATAAGTTTGCTCCCAATATCAGCCTTTTGTTTCTCCAGCTGATCACAAAAAGCAGCTTTTAGCTAACAGCCCGCCTCTGAGCAGCCCCTAAAACTGGGAACTTTTCTGCTCAGAGTCCTGTATAGATTGAATGTTATTGGAAGTGTCAGCTATGAGAATACATGGTGCAGTTAATTACTGTATTCATTGACCTTTTGACTTCTCTTAGAAGAATACAGATCAAACCATAAGTTAAATGAGCTTGGATGTTTAAAGGGTTCTTTCATTTCAATACATCTACACCGCACTGCAGAAGTACATGTTGTCTCAGAACCTTTTCCTTTCTCTTTCCCTCCTACCGCCCCCAAAATCAGGCAAGCTTTTTTAGATGAAACTCAAGGATGAAATGGCATGAAAGGGAAATTACTCCTTTCATCCACCAGAGGATGGTCTCTGCAGATCAAACTATTGTCTGAGCACTGTGGTGAAATTCTATATGTAGTTGCCAAAGATTACATTATGCCTGGACTGCAAATTAATGGACTTGGCTTTAAATACTCACTCACTTATCATTCACAGAAAATTACACTCATTCTAAAAGGGAGTGAGGCATGTGAGATATGCTCTTTTTTTTCTGCCTGAGAATATCTGACAGCCTTACTGATTTAATGACACCCTGCTTGTCATTTCCTATAACTACTGTCACTGCTGCAGCTGCTGTTTCACCTGTATCTTACATAATGCACTGATCACATTGTTTAATTAAAGCATATTGGATTGGCTTCAGGTGACTCATCAATGCTCTGAAAGGTTTATAGCACCTTCAGAGGCTCTGTTGGCTTTTGCTTCTCTAATTTTGTTAGACCAAAAAGGGGGGGAAACCCCCAGAGGATTTGACATGTGTGTGCTTGTGTGCATGGCATATGAACACTAGAATCAGTGTCAAAGCCTTCTATTCCTACAGTGGCCAATCAGGGAAAGGGGAAGCTGTCAAACAGAATAGGAACACAATGGCATGATCTAATGCAGGGGTGTCAAACTCGCAATGTCGTGTGACATGTTGCAACATATTGTCACTTTTTTCCATTGCTGGCAATGGGGTGGGCGTGGTTTCGCTATGATGCATCTGGCCTACGGGCCGGGCGTTTGACACCCCTGATCTAATGGAACCATGAATTTTAAGAGAAATACTAACTTCCCAATGGCCAACAGATGTTTGGATTTTTTTCAAGCAGGACCAAACAAATCTCTGTGTGTGTGTGTGTGTGTGTGTGTGTGTGTGTGAGAGAGAGAGAGAGAGAGAGAGAGAGAGGGGCTTAATACAGCTTTTTGAAATAACTAGAAATGCAATTACAGGACATTAGCCATTACTAATGCTTTTGGATTTTAACTATTTTTATCCATGAGTATGTCTATCAGGATTTTTGAAAAGGCCAAAAATGAAGGAAAACCTGGGCTTGAATTGCATTGTACATAATGTTATTTCATAACTGTCCTTTTAAGGGAGAACATATAGGAGGACATCATACCTGTTCACAAGTTATTTTCTCCCAGCATTCCTATTATGATCCCATCTAAAATAAGCAACTGATGATATAATGACCACACACACACACACACACACACACACACACACACACACACACACACACACACACAGAGAGAGAAAGACATTTGAGGTATACATACCAGGCACTGAAAATTTTCAAGATACAAGTGAAACCAGATTACATGCCACCATCAATTTGTTCTCCGGGAAGGAATTAAAAATTCATTAGCATGGCACTGATTAATGCTTCCCCCTAGCTATTTAAGATGGCACGATTCTCCTTATGATTCTCTTCAAACTTAGCATCTTATTAAGTGAAGTCTCTGAGAGGTATCCTGTCAGCTAAAAATCTTTCATATATATCAAGACCTGTAACATCGCAGGAATGACCTGAAAGAACTTTGCAAGCAGAATATTTTCAATTCATAGTTACTTTGGTAGCTACTTTGTCTGAAAAAGTGTTTCGCCAAATCTGAAAGAATTATTTTATAATCTTAATATTTAAAGAGGTTATTTTTTTTTAAGTTCAAGGCTCAGGACTGAGATAATTTTTTAGATTTTTATTTTTCCCAGTTCTTTAACCTATTTACAGATGCCATACATACAATCTTCCTCCCTCTTTTAACTAAGGAAAAAAAGATCTTGTCCCATTTGTTTTCACTGTACGTTTTGACCTGATATTGTATTATATAGTTCAAGCCTAAAGCCTCAGTCAAAAATATATTTAAAACATATATTGTATTCTATTATTTAATATGTGTTCAGCCATATTTTGTTTAGTTACTCTGGAGGAAAAAAAAGCGATATCCATGTAACTTACTCATGAAGCAGAATTCAAAATTATTCAGGATGTTTTCCAAATGGATCACCTGATGCTAAATTTTAAAGCTATTGTATTTGAAAGACAGAGGCTTGTTCAATAGGCAAATGGGAGCTGGGCAGTAACTATGAGAGACTGCTCCACATTGCTGACACGTCAAAAGAATTGCAGCTGCAAATACAGAAAGATATATACTTTACTTCAGAAGTGACTCTACCGGGAGAGCAGCCAGCTTATGAGCTGGAAGTTGCTTGGAACTTTATGATCAGGCACTTGGACTCTCAGAATGCCTTTTAAACTAAAAACAAGAACAAGAAAGTGTACAAAAGGAAAACAAATCTCAGCAAGCAGTCATAGTCTTGCAGGCTAAAAACAGGCTAAAACCAGTACTCTTAAACTGTAATAGGCTAGATTGCTTCCTTTCTCCATTAGTTGTTGAGATGGACAGACAAACTGGCTTCATGTCTCTTACTCTATCCATGTGTTTCTATCAACTCTTTCCAGTTCTTATTTCTCTCCAGCAAAACACTGAGTCTGAGCCAGTCCAGTTCTTGTACTAGTTAAGCCCTCAGCGATCAATCCTAGAAGTTCTTGATATACAGGAAGTCCTTGACTTACAACCATTTGTTTAGTATCAATGGTACTGCAAACAGTGATTTATGACCATTTTTCACATTCATGTTGCAGAATACCCATGGGCATGTGATCAAAATTAAGATGCTTTGGAACTGGCATGTATTTATGACTAAAGCAGCATCCTGGGATCATGTGATCACCTTTTGTGAGATTCTGACAAGCAAAATCAGCTTCCAGCTGCAGAAATCAAAGCTAGTGCAAGCAGCAGGATAACATCGGGCAGCGGAGAACTGACTGGAGGGACAACACATATCCTCTTTATCCTCGTTTGCCTTTCCCCATGAATAAAAAGTGAAGAGAACCAGTATGTGGGAGAAGATCCAACTGTGCTTTCAGAATATTACCAAAAGTGTATAAATGTCTATAGAAACATTGTTCTGAATGCCTTTATTATTAACTAAATAACAATGTTTTAAAAATATTTTGTACAAAAGTAATTATAATTCAAATACATGGTTCTGTAATAGCAGACATACCACCTGCTCCATTTAATTTGAATGACAATATTAGTTAGTCAAATATAAGAAATAGGTAAGAAAAATCATTTGGTCCCAAGCCAATAAATTACAGAAAAGGGATTCTGAAAAAAAAAAAACCCTGACAAATTAGTTTGACAGAAAGCAGTAAACATTTTTTTTTATTGTACTTAGGACCCTCCTTTCCAAATGATCCTGTTAGCAGAGGAAGTCAGAAAGAATGAATGTAAAATGAAAATTGTTGAAGATAAAAATTTGGGGGTTGATTCTTAGATAGAGTGACTTTTCGAGTGAAAATTTGTGGAAGACATTGCATGATACTCCAGATATTGGGATTATGATTTAATTTATGTACATAAATTTTACAATAATCTTATTTATGTAACTCTATCTACCCCTATGTAACTACCCCTATGTAACTACCCCTTCTATATCCTACTAAAACTCTCATATCTGTAACTTTTTAACTAGGTGAAAAGGTGCATCGTAGGGCAATCAAGTTACCTCAAATGGGCTAACTTACAAAATGGCGGGACCCATTACTCCCATGGGAATGAAATTTTGGAAAGTTCTTGCTGCTTCGGCTGCCACGCTGCCATAATTACATGACTCTCTTTCATAGTGTTCTCCCATTCCCCACTGACTTGTGGGAAGGTATCAGAGAACACTGTGAAACAGAATCATGTAACTATGGCAGTGTGACAGTGCCAAAGCAGCAAGAACTTTCCAAAATTTCATTCCCATGGGAGTAATGGGTTCCGGCATTTTGTAAGTTAGCCCATTTGAGGTATCTTAGTTGAAAAGGTTTTGGGTCTACAACAACTTGCCACGGCCAACTCATCACAGCCAACTTGCTGCAGCCAACTCACCTCAAGACAACTTGCAGCAGGACAAGAGTTACACTAATATTGAGGAAATAGTGGAATAGAACCATTAAAGAAAGGATGCCAAAGGAAGGACAAAATTAAATGTGAATGACAAAAATTTAAATATTTTAAAAATTATGTTAAATAATTAAATTGAATTGTTAAGTTGTCCCATGGTAAGTTGGCCATGGTAAGTTGTCCCATGGTAAGTTGGCCATGGTGAGTTGTCCTGCGGCAAGTTGGCCATGTTGAGTTGTCCCGTGGCAAGGTGGCTGTGGAAACTTGCCTACTGTGAGTTGTCCCATTCTGATGGGGAAGCTGGGAAATTTGCAAGGAGAAAGTCAAAGGATATATAGTGTGACTTTGGCTGACATTGAGAGCATGAAAGCAAGTTTGGACTTGCGTTCTCTGTGTAAGTATGGAAATATTTCTGAAAAATCACCCAAAGGATAACAGATTGTTCCTACTAAATTGAATTTATTTTTATGCGTCTCCTATCACAGCCCATTCTCAGTTCCATGCAATTAAGTGGACAGAAACAAACTTTTACACACAGCATTTTTATTTCTTTCAACACTCGTGCCTTGTGACTGACCACAAACTACCCACTGCCTTTTTACCACATCTTAAAAAGATTCAAAAGAAAGATAGACAGACAAGACAGAATGTTGCACAAAACTGAGTTGCATAAAACTAAGTTGACTTGCTTTCTAACACTACTAATGTTAAAACCATACCATAAAAAGATGGAACTAAACATCCTGTTATACTAATGGTGTCCTCTGATGGTGTAGAAAGTTGCAAGCAATCTTGCTTATAGCTGCAACAGAAGTAAAATGTATTATTATGCAGCCATTTATCTGAAGCATCCCAATTTTTTTCCTTATATATTTTCCCTCTCTCTCACCCCTGCCCCCACCCTTCCAACCTCTGTAGCTCAGTCTTAGAACACTGAGTGTAGTTGGGTTGCAATTCAGGCTCAGACAAACCTCTGTGTCTCAGTTTTATGCACACTTTAAATGTAGTTTTGAGATATAGTTCAATATAATTAAGTAGTCTGTTTATGTTACAAGAATTCAGGGAGGCATAGGCCTAAAGGCACCTTTGTCCCCTGACATTTCTCTAGCACCCTTCCTTCTAAGCTTTGGATAGTGGTGAAAGCTGACATGTTTGAATGAGCATTCTAATGTTAGTAGGATGGCATATTGTGCAAGCAACTATTTTTGTTTGCTATTGTCCTGTTGTTTCTCTATTTTATATTATATGGAAACTCCCAGGAGTCATGATAGAGTGGGCAATATCAAAGTACTATAAATTACCAGCATCTGGGAATCAAAATCCTGCTGCTTTGTAAAAGCACGTGAGAGTCAAACATCAATCAGACTGTTTGCATGTGAAAACTAGTACCTGCATTTCAACTTGAAGACTATACATACCAATCAAAAGGTGTCACAATCTGACTAAGAAATCTGTCACTATTCTGGGAACAACTATAATATCATGGAATGTGCATACCTTCTTTGACCATTGAGACAATGACAACAGATGACTTGTAAAACTTATTGAAGCTCTGTTATAATGTCCATCTTCCCTTAAGCTCTCAGTGCAGAGGGATACAGTTATTTATATTATGTGATGCCCCCTGTATATGAGGCATGACACAATATAACATCTGTATATCTTCAATTGCTTAAGAGAAGGTGGAGTGTATACCTCATTCAGATTGAAATTCTATATATCCGTTCCTGCAATTGCTGAGCCTGAGGACCTGGATCGTCCCTAAAACTAATATGTTGTATATGGTTACCTAAAATGCAAAGATCTGTGAGTTCAGTTCCCAATAGATAGTTGGAACTCCATAGAACAACATCTGGCTATTCATGTCTGAAGAGTCCTGATAAGAATGAAACTGGTTACACAGTGTATCTTGTGATTAATATAACTATAAATTTTACTGGTAATCTCCATAATGTCTATGGAGATTCTCAGTCATCCAGGTCATAGTTATCCCAAAGATGCTTTTTCATGAGGCAACTGGACTTTCTTGTTTTTCTTTGAAGATATTTTGCTTCTCATTCAAGAAACTTCTTCAGCTCTGACTGGATGGTGAGGAATGGAAGGATTTATACTCCTTGCAGACAGCTGGTCATTTGCATTCTGCAAATGCATTCTGCACATCAAGGAAGCCCTCAGAATTTGTGGCTATCATCAAATCCCCAAAAAGACCCAGCAGGAGCTCCTCCATAACAGACAAAGAAGAAAACAATAAACGAAGAACACAGTCATTCCACAAGTTGCAGGAATATTGGAAAAGTTCAGGAGAATCTTCAGCCAACACAACATACATGCACACTTCAAACCCAAGAATACAGTAAGGCAGAAGCTTGTCCACTCCAAGGATAAAACACCCAGACACAAACTGAGCAATGTGGCATATGCAGTACAATCAGTGGTGGGATTCAGCTGGTTCGCACCACTTCGGCAGAACCGGTAGCTAATTTTTTGTTGCCCAGGTCCAGAATGGAATGGACTTCCGGAAGCGGCATTCACACAGAGAACCGGTTGTTCACATATTTGAATCCCACCACTGCTTACAATGCAGTGAGCCATGTGCAGATCTGTACATTGGGGAAACAAAATAACCACTTCATAAACGCATGGCACAACATAGCAGAACAAACCCATCAAGACAAGATTCAGCAGTCCATCTGCATTTAAAAGACAAAGGTCACTCTTTCGAAGACAGCAAAGTCCACATTTTGGACAGAGAGGACTGTTGGTTTGAAAGAGGGGTCAAAGAGACCATCTAT
This sequence comes from Azemiops feae, assembly GCA_023970755.1. Taxonomy (NCBI): domain Eukaryota; kingdom Metazoa; phylum Chordata; class Lepidosauria; order Squamata; family Viperidae; genus Azemiops; species Azemiops feae. The sequence goes on along the minus strand of JALGBA010004174.1, from coordinate 957,707 downwards.
GTCAAAACTGAACAGCCCTCTCTCAACAGAGGGGGAGGGATATGACATCATCTATCTCCAGTCTACAACACAGTCCTTTCAAGAGTTCCAAGAAGGTTCCACACCCATTTGCACTACTCAGGTGACACAGATAAACCTCCAGGTGGCCTCAATGACTCTCTAATGCTTGGGTTATGACCACTTGTTCAATGACCATTCAAAGATACAACAGCATTGAATGAGGGGGATTACGACTGTGTGCCTACAGTCATGTGATCACGATCTGGGTGCTCAGGTGCCCAGCTTGTGATTTTGACATCAGAGTGAGTCATGGTCACGTGATTGGAATTTCTGGTTTTCCTGCTGGCTTCCCACAAAGTCAGTGAGGAAACTGACGGGAAATCAGAAGTCACTCCCACTCCAGCGACTTTTTTGGTCATTTGCCTCCCCCCCTCCCCCTGCTTGCCTGGGATTCTAGCCTTTTCCTGCTTAAAAACTGTGGGATTATGACAGCAATCAGATCTGCTGGGATTTCTATCGCTTAGCAATGGGTTCATGTGACATTACAGTCTGCAACCACATTGCTTAACAATGGAAATTCCAATCCCAATTGCCATCATAACCTGAGGACTACCTGTATTATATTTTGCATAATAATATGAATTTATGGAACCTTATCCTCAATTTTGATATATCCTTTCAAATGTGCCATATTTCCCCATAAGACACTTCACTACAATGACATTTTATTCTATTTTGGAGATATATGTATGCTGCAGTTGAATGATTATAGGCCACTTGTGTTTTTTTAAAATCTGTCTGGAATAACACAGAGCTGGATGATGGAGAAACTGTGGTATACCCTGGTTTCTCTTCATATCAAATATATAATAAAAAATTGTGGGTACAGAATTTAAATCTCTTGATCTCAAAGACTTTCAGCATCTCATACACCTAAGAAGCTGTGATAAATAGTTAAAGTCTAAAATTTCTGATCTCTAGACTAATCTCACATAAACCCTGATGTTCTAGCAATTTGGGAAACTATATCTAATTGTTAAATGCAGTGGTTAAATCTTTTCTCAACTGGCCTGGATGTGGAAAGCAATATTTTTGAAATATGTGGGCCCAATTATATATTATATGGGATTTTATTTTCATTGTCCTAAGCTACTGGATATTTTGATGTTTGATGTACTCAAGTATACTAAAAGCTAATCAATCACTCAACAATTTTATTTAATAGCATGAAGAGTACCAACAAACCAAATTGTACCCCACCATAAAAATATGAAATCTTGCTTATACAATAAAATATTAGACAGGCTATTTATAGCAGACAAAGTAGTATACATGGAGTTGTAAAATTTAATAAACATCAGTGGAGTGTTATGCTAGCTTCAGCTACCAAGAAGTACAGTATCTGTGTCAAGAGTATATTTCAAATTAGCTAGCTATATGTATCTGTATTTTGAGAGTTATGGTAAATCCAATTTTTACAGGGACAATTCCTATGAAATGGATAGATGTATATATTTCATATCTATAATGATGTATTTAGGCTGTATTTAGCTTTTCTGTTCAGCAGTACAGATAGCACTACTAACTGACTACCACAAAACCCAAATCTACTGTGAAAATTCTTGTTGTAGGAGAAGTCTGTTTGTTTGACCCTCTCAAATTGGGAGAATGCAAGCATCTTTCTCACTGCAATACACATCAGAAGGGATCTGAATCAGATCAAACCCCAGCTCCTTTTTATACCCACTTACAAAATAAAATTGACCCATTTTGTACCAAAGATAGAGAAAGAAATCAACATACAGATAACTTGTTCTTTATGGTCTTGCAAGAAATAAACTTTGTAAATTTAAACAGGTTCAGTCACAATTGCTCCCACTAAGTCCAGGGAAATGTGCACAAAAAAAATGTAATCAAAAGGAGAAAAAAGAAGAGAAGAATTATATTATAAATAATTATATTATTTCAGATTAATCTTAATGGCTACTCCCAATATTTCCCCAATACAATTTTATAATAATTCCACATTGACAAAAAAGTATAATGCTGTTGCCAGTACAATGTACACTCTGTACCACATTATATGGCTGTAAATTTAAGCTTTTTCCTATAGTCTGAACCTAAAAAAGATTTTATCAGATAGGACCAGCTTTTACAGAGAAAAAATTACTTTTGTACAATAACCCATTACAGATAAAAAATGGTGCAATCCAACAGTTTTCTTTTCATTATGAGATATATAAGTACAGTTTTCTTTTCATTATGAGACTTTTTGCTTGATAAGAGTTGACAAAAGAGCACTTACAACCAATAAATAATGGGCAATTTTCTAGTTGTAGCAGCACATTTGTAAGAATTTTTATCATCTTGGTATATCAGCTCATTTTCTGAATCTTGCTAATAGTTTTATATACATTTTATGCAGCACATTATTTTCTAGGCTGGTAACATTCATTTATTGGTGCACAACCAAGATAATCCACGCTAAAGCTCTTTGTGCTTATTGCTCTTTTCTGGTCTTAGCCTTCCATCCACTTATAAAATGGTAATTGTTGATATAATGAACCTTGTTAGGTAGTATAGACAAGAAGCACACCAGAAAAACTATGTAATGTAAGTGTCATGGTTCCGACAGATGAAACTCTTCAAAGAACTTCGAGGCATTGTTTACCTTAAAGAATCTTTATTTGAGAAGCATAGCATCGGCACTAACACAGTCGAAGCCAAAAAACTGGATTCCCCTTCCCTGAGCACATAGTATCAAAGCACAATTCGCTCCTCCAATTAACAGTCTTAAATCACGTTCTCCAATTAGTTTGAAATGCAGGCTTTCCCTCCAGTTCTCCAGCCTGCCAATTCTTATCATCTCTTATTTCAACAATCTTGGTTCACACACTAGGTTCAGTTTTATTATGTCTAGCTAAACTCTCATGCACATTCCTCCCCCCAGCATCATCTAACTCTAGCTCTAACTCTAAGAGTAAAACATAAGAAGAAAATGGTTGCATCTCCAACTGTTGTCAAAGCAAAAACATCTGACGTTAGCAGCGTTGACAGTAAAATTACATTAACAAAATCTTGCAAGTTTGAATGTAAATCTCTCCCCTCCCTGCTTTACAGCCTAAGAAACTAGGGAGGGTCCCTTCTGAAACCTTCTGTGGGCTCAGCTGCCTCTTATCTGGTTGGAGCAAGAATGGCAAAGCCCCTTGCCTCTTGGTTCTCCCACCCTCTGAAGACCACTGTCTTACAGTCTCCTAATGAGAAACAACCATAGGGAAGGCAAAGTGGGCAATCTCACATCGTCTATTTCTCCAGAGAAGATGGAAGGAGCTGATCAACTCATTGGCTTCTTTTCTTGGTTGCAATTGTCAGTTCTGCCTTTCACAGAACCATCTTCAGTCTACTATTTTCCCCCCAGAAGTCCAACAAGATATCTCTTGTTGATTTGCTTTCTTCTGCAGTGCACTACATTCCTACAAAGTGTCAATCACAAGTTAAAGATTAAACTCTGCTGCCTTAATTGTTAATAAGACAGCTGACTGAAATTGATCAGACCATAATCAGTTTTTGTCAAGGATGAAACTGCGTTTCAACTTGTCTTTAGATTAAGGAGGAGGAGGTGTTACTTTCAAGTGGGTTAGATGGAGAAACAAAAATTCTACGATTCAGCTGAAGACTGTGAGAACCCCAAATCTTTTCAAGGACACCAGAACAGGTGTGGATTTGAAGCAGACGGTTCCCATAACAAAGTGAACTTGTTCATATGGACTATGTAAGAGGATGGGGGTTTGTCTGGGAAAATTATTATTTAAGTCTATCAATTGGTGAGGGAACCTCACAGTTAATTTTGCTTCGACAAAACCATGCTGTGTATTCAATAAGCAGTAAGATTTTCAGAGACGGAATGAACCTGAAGTTTTATTTGGATTCTCGAGCTGGATGTTGACAGTTTCACATTGAAGGTTTTTGTTGTCCTAAATGTGTGCATGGTCAAAAAATGAACTGTTTATTGCCACTTACTACCACTGTGTTCGCAAATGGTCACTATCTGAGGAGAGTTGCTAAAGGAGGACAAGTAAACTGTATGTGTGGTATCAGAGTAATAAAATGTTTCTTATTTTGGAATGGTATTTTCAGAATGGTATCTAAAATAATCAGTATACTATGTAAGAGATATCTACCAAGCTATCTGATGAAACAAAATATTGTAGCAGATGGATGTTCACTCTGAATTGCCCCAGAGTTCCCAAACCATCTGCTCATATTTTGAGAAGCTTTTTTTATTGTTCAATTGCTTTCACCTCCTTGTGACCCAAGGGACATCATTTCAGCAAGTTTGTCAATAACCGCTTGAATTCTTGCATGATCATGTAATGTGTGTGTTACCAATAGTAGTATCTAACTATGTAGTCTTCAGATGGTTTTATTTTTAATTGCCTTTGATTTTTCCAAAGTTCATGGTTTTATGCGACAACTATTGCCTTCGCATATCTAAGCTTTAGCTTCATTCTTATTGCCTCCAGAGAGCAATCTAGTACTCAATGATTGGTTGATCTTGAGGTCCTAAGTATTCTCAACAATCTTCTCCAGCACCACAATTCAAATACATAAATTCTTCTTTATTATTCTTTATTTTCAATGATCCAACTTTCATAGTTATAAGATACAACTGGGAAAACCATACTATGACTATATGTACTTTTATTGTCAACGTGATTCTCTGTACTTCAATATTTTGCCCAGATTGGTCATAGTTATTTTTCCAAGTAGCAGACATCGTTATTCCATGGCTATCGTCACCATCTCTTAAGTTAAAGTTGGTTGTTAATTAGTTTGTTCTCCATACCCTTACACTGGGTTAGTAATGTCTGTTGACATAATCTTATTTATTTGTTTTTAATACTGATTAGCTTGATTAGATTGGCTTTTGCACTTTCCTTCCATCAATGAATGATTCTTTACCTCTTCCATACTTCCAGTGATCAGTGTGAGATGTAAATTTGATTCTTCTTCTGGCAGTTTCACTTTCACTTTCTATTTCTTCTAGTCTAAGTTATTTCTCATGATATATTCTTCATATAAATAAAATAATAAAGTGCACTATACAAATCTTGTTCATTCTATTCCCTATTCTAAGCCTTCATTTGCTCCATATTCCATTCTTAGTATTGTTTCTTGGCCATCATACAAAATGTTCAGATGATAGGATCTGGAACATTTACATTTTAAGGGCTAGGTATTAATTGCTATGGTCTGTACGGTCAAAAGCTTTAATATCATCAAACAAGGAAATACAGATTTGGAATTGACTTCCCTTTTTTTTGTTACCTATGGGATGCCAGCAATGTGATCTCAAGCGTTCTATCTCTTCTGAATGTAGCTTGTACATCTGGTAGTTTCTTGTTCCAGTCCTGAGCTATGGATTGCAAAATTGTACTAGCCTGTGAAATCAGTGTAACTGTTTGGTAGTATGAACATTATTTAGAATGACTTTTTTTCCTATTGGAATATAAATATAAATTGATCTCTTTCAGTCCCTTGGCCACTGCTGTGCTTTCCAAACTGCTTATAAAGCAAATAGTACTTTAACTGCATTGTCTAGCAACATTTTCAACAGTTCTGCTGATACTTAATCAAGTCCTACAGCATTTTTAGCAATATTTTTCTGAGCTCATTTTCTAGAATATCTAATTCTAGTTCACCGATAAACTCTTTGTATTTATCACCATTTCAGACTTTAAAAAAAAATTGTTTCATATTTTTGTGCAATCTTTTCTTTATACTTTCTTTCTGCAATAGATCTTTGTCTTTTTGTGTTTGTGGTATATGGCCTTTCTTTGTATAGAAAGTTCCCCCGATTTCTGTAATTTTCTTAAATAAATCTCTTGTCCTTTACATTTAGTTACTATCCTTCTTTGCATTATTTATTTAGATATAACACCTTTTTGCTCTTTTTTGAAATTCAGTGTTTAGTAGATTTTCTTTTCTCTGTTGTTTTTCTTCAATGATTTTTGAGTGTACCAGGAGATCTTTTTGTTTACTTCATCTTCAACGATGTTACAAATTTCAGTTCAGATCAATTTATCAGGCGTTCTATTTATCAAATCTAGCAGGTTAATCCTATTCTTTATGTTCACCATATAATAATATTGCTGAAATCAAATTTATTGTCTGGATGAGTTTATGTAATTTAGTTTAATTTTGTAATTTTGTAATTTTAAAAAGAGGTTGTGATTTGAAGCAGGCCTTGTTTTTGCTAACTCAATAGAACTTTATCTTTGCTTTCAAACTATACAGGCAATTTGATCTTGGTCTTAGTATGTAGTGACATCCATGTTTTAGGTTACTGGAAAAAGGATTTGCTATAGATGTTTAATCATCTTGAAAAAGTCTATTAGTCTGTCTCCTGCTTTGTTTTGTATTTATACATTATATAGTATATATAAATATGTATATGTTTATATATAAATATGTACTATTGTGTATAGTGTTAACTGTACCATCTACACTTATATTTGCATTTCTGATGCTATTTTACTTCCAGCTTTATTCTTTCAGTCTCCTAAAATTATTAATATTTTGTTTAGTATTTGGCAAGATACTGCAAGTCACTACTGCATTCTATGATATATATTTTTTGTCTGTGGCATTCTTCTGATCCATTCTCGGTCCATTTGCGGATTTACAGAATGTCAGTGTTGATTTTTAATGTCTCTGCTCTTACAACATCAAATATGGTTTGGTTCATGGTTCTGGCATTCCACATATCAAAGGAATAATATATCTTTGCAGCATTGAACTGTCTCTGGACATATCAGTAGGGAAACATCCTTTTGACTTTAATCTAGTTACATCATAAAGATTTATACTATACTTGTCCTCTGCTTTTCCCCAGTAGCTCATTGGGTACCTTCTGGTACTGATCTTTCAGTATCACACTGACATTGTGGTTATGAATCTCATTGGTTTTCTTGGCAGGAGATTGGAATAAGTTGCCACTCCCTTCTCAGGAAGAATAAAACAAGTCTGCCCAAGTATATTTTATAACTGGGCATTATTTTTATCAAGTGTAAGAGATATAAATGGGGGGGGGAGATGAGATTTGGGTTTCAAATATTTTTATCTATACTCCCTGTTTGAGCCATTAGAGCAAAGGTGGGATTCAGTTAGTTCACACCACTTCGGCAGAACTGGTAGCTAATTTTTTGCTGCCCAGGCCCAGAATGGACTTCCGGAAGTGGCATCCACACAGAGAACTGGTTGTTCACATATTTGAATCCCACCACTGCATTAGAGTAAATCATATACTGTATGTCTCTCAAGAAAAGTTGTTCTTGTTATTACTACTACAGTAACCCAATCCCCACAACATATGTGACCCTATCAGCTACAACTTGTCATATATATTTAGCAGAGGTTCTGGCAGCATAAAGTCTTGCCAACTGGGTTAATTTTAGAGTTATTAGAGATATTGGAATCTTATCCACTTTCTGTTGGAAATGCTTTCCATGAGGTAAGTACCAGCAAGGATAGGTAAAGATATAAAAGATGGGGGACTTCCGGTCCTGCGCGGTAGCGAGTGGTTGCGGGCTTGTGGACCGCCGCACCCCTGAAGCCAACTTTCGTCCTGCCTGGAGACCCTAATGGGTCCAAGCCGCCCCGGAGAAGCGGCAAAGAAAGAAGGGTGCCCCAGCGACTCTGGAATGACAGCAGTCATTCCATTCGTCTTGGGGAAAGCCTTCTAACCTGACAGGAGAAAGGCTGTATTTCATCGATCAGCCCAAGCTACTTGCAACCGGAGTCCAAAAGAACTAACCAGCACTACAGTAAACAGCGTGCTTGAAACTGGGTGAGGAATCTGATTTTCCCTTTTCTATTCTACACTTAATTTCCTGGAAAAGATCCCCAAGAAGCAAAATACCTCCGAAAGTGAAGGAGGGGGACTTCCACCCCATCCTTATACTAACATAAGCGGCAAATTAAAATTTCTATGGAGGATCAAAATATATGGTTGTGAAATAAATTTATAAACTTGAAAGCTAAAATTTAACTTTGGACAAGTTTAAGATTGTTGAATGGTTAAGACTCTCATTTTAGAGACCATTGTTCATATTGAAAACTAAATAGATGCTGATACCTAGTGATGGATGAAGATTATGATAGCTATGATTTTCATAGAGAACTTGCCAAAACCTGAGAAAAGCTAATCTGTGTTTGTGACCTTCAAAGCTTTAATAATAAAGAACAGCTGTGGCAAAAAAAGACAACAATCTGGGCTGCAGTCAAAGAGAGAATTATAAACTTTAGAACAAAAATCTTTTTTGAACTCTTTGGATTACAAATATCTATTTAACCAGGACTCTAAAGCTATTTGCAGATAAGAAGGAAAACTCCAACTTTTGGCCATCATGGATCAGAGACATGTAGACAGAACACACCAAGAAAACATAAATACCTCTCAGGAGGAAGTATATAGTATATATAGTATACTGCAATTAATTCAAATAACATTGAGTTAAAATCACAAAGAAATCCAAAATAACTTTGAAAATACAAATCAATCTATCTCTAAGTTAACTTTACAACAAAAAAACTTCCAGGAAACAACAACAGAGAAGGGGCAGACAAAACAAATAAGTGGACATAAAATTGAAAATAGAGACTCAAAGACAGAATTTAACAAAGCAAGAAAACATGACTTAATCCTAGTGGGAAAAAATTTACAAGAAATGAAAAAAACAACTTAAGACTACAAAATAAATCTGAGGATAAAAAAACAGATTGGATAAAATGGAATGTAGAGATGTTGAAAACATCAGAGAGAAAGGAAGGGATAAGAGAAGCAAAGAAGGAGAAAGAAAAATATTTTCAAGAAACATGGAAAGGCAAAAGCCTCACATAAAGACACTTTATTTGATTTACTTCTTATACCTACAGCAACAGTCATGAATATATGGAAAAACTTTTTGATTCAGCAAAACACATTGATCAAGAAAGATACTGGTCAAAGGAAAAAGATCAAAGTGAAAATTAAGAAAATAGATGATGGGATCTACCAGAGAGAATATTTAAAAAAGAAACATTTGTTTGAATATGGTTAAAGAAATAGAAAAGATTCTGAATACATATGTCATTCTAAGAGAGATGAATTCCTTAAATAATACTGTATGCTTGCCCCCTTTTTTATTTTATTTCTTGATATAAGTAATATAATACTGCTGAAATAGTCTAGATGAAGGAAATGTTTTAGATAATTAAATGTGTCTGAATTTAGGGAAATTATAATTTATAAAAAAGAAAAAAATGTTTTGAATAAGAGTTAAGGATTAGATGACTAGGCACATTAAATGGAATATTTAAAGATTAAATATATATTTTAATCATGGTTAAAAAGAATAAGAAATTTTGGGAATGAATATATATTAGCTTAGGAGGTATATATATTTTAAGTAGTATTTTACTTTTTATGTTTCTTTACTCTTGCTCTCTTTTCCTTTTCTTTACTGTTTTTACCTATTCTTTAAGAAATGTAAAAGTGTTGAGATGGTTTATATGGGAAAAATGGATTTAAATCTTTAAATGTAATTAACTGTTGAGAAAAACTTAACCAGCAAGAATACTTTGAACTTTATGGGAGAAACAAATCTAAATAAGGACTGTAACAGGATATAAGATGAGGCAACCAGAATGATTAGATAGAAAAGAAATATTACATTGACGTGATCATTATTTCTAGGAATATTGGGAAAAAATCATACATGTAACTGTTATTTATTAAAATAATAAGAACTGTATTATTTCAAGGTTTGCAAAGAAGACATTTTGGGGAAAAGGGGAAATCAACTAAATGTACTATGTGGATTATGGATTATAGAAACCAATTGTTAATGATTTTTCTTTACAAATGTAAACCCAGCAAACACACTGTTTACCAACTATTAAGTGATTTATGTTTAAAAAAATTAATAAAAGATATGGAAAAAAAGATATAAAAGATGGGGGGGAGAGAAGGAGAAGGACAGAGGGGGGAGAGAGAAAGAGAGGGAGACAGATTACATTCTGCCTTTCCTCCAAGAACTAAAGGCCACATACAGAACATTTTTTCCTTTCAATAGCAACCTGTGAGGTAAGTTGAGTTGAAAGAGAGACTGATCCAGAATTATCCAGTAAGCTTGACTCAAGATTTGCTTTGGTCCTTCATAGTCCTTCTGTCACATGTTAACCTCTCCAGCACACATTTCCTCTCCACTGGTCAGGGAAGCAGCAATACAGCTGTTGCTTGGCCTTTGCAGCTAATCACTGTTTGGGCAGTGTGTTCTGTGCTGCCATGCCTTTCCAGAAGGTTCTGTAATGGAGAAGCTTCTTTTTCTTAGTTCTTGGAGAACTAAGTATATGCAAAATAGTTAGCTGATTAGATTTAACCATTCCCACAACTCACTCATAATCTGCCTGGCTGAGTCTGTTTTGGACTAGATTTAAGATTAGTTGGCCAATTTAATTAACTCTCTCCTCAGTGTTCTGATAATACCCTAACTTCTCCCTCTATTTAAGTATGTTCTTAGAGCATCGAATTAAATGTGTTTTTGTAACAGAGCCAATGTGTTCATTTGGGGGTAAAGTGTTCTATTTTTGGCAAGTTTTTTTTTAATGAAAAGTCTTATGGCTGCAATTTTTAATGGCTAGAAAAGCAGGCAGTTCTTTGGAATATTTAGTGTCAAATCCTTGAGAATAAATTGCTGCTAAATTCCTTACTGGGCTAAAGTAGATATTCACGAGATATACAGGAGGTAGCTATGCATCTCTGCTCCTCCTTTCATGCATTATAGAAGCACGTGGAGGGCATTTTTTACTTTCTCAGTAAGAAAGCTGGTGGGATGAAAGCTTGATCTTGTTCCTCCTCAATAAAATGGGAACCAAAGTGATTCTCTCCTTGTGCTTGGACACAGAGGAGAACATTTTCCATCAATAATAGTTAAAAGGAGGTTGCAAAAGCTATGGGTGGGAAGCATGCCCTGCACTTTTACAGTGTGCACTGTTAGATGAAGTATTAAAACAACACTTTTAAGCTCCTCTAACTACATCGAGACTTTGGTAATAAATATTGTTCTGGCCATTGAATAAGCAGGTGCCTCGGTAATGATAACATTGATATACTTTCAATTCTGTTCCAGGCTAAGCCACATAACTTTAGTTTTAACCTATAAAAAAACTGAAGAGAGTTTAAGAATCATTGTTCCCTAATAGGGGTAGCAGCTGAACACATTCACATATGAAAAAGATTGAGGAGAATCAAAATAATTCTCCTGGGGAAGTTGCATCACCGAATGCTTACGCGTATCAGCAAATCATTGCACAGGGTTCCCCCCTCTCCCCATTTGAAATAAACTTACAATACTTTCCTAGATGCCAATATCTATGCTATTCAATATCTCCCTCCATCCCAGAAAAAAATGTGTTTGGACTTTCTTAAAAGTAGAGTTAATAATCTATCTAGTTTGATAGAGCAAAATAGAAAAAAAAGAAGGAATCCTGCTTTTAAAAACATAATTTACATTAGGTGCTTTAATATATAGGTCACCTAATAAAACAGCTTAGATGCTGATTTTCTAGATGAATGAGTTCTGAATGTTGTTAGGTGCCAAAGAACATAATCCAAAATATACTGCATGTTTTACGACTTGTTACCTGTTCATGAATATATATATATATCCTGGTACAGAATTATGAAATTCAGGTGTTTTTTGTGAATTTTAGGCAGTAACTATAATTTACAAGAGCAAGGTGAAAGCCATGCTTTATTGCTGTTTTTTTTTTTTTAAAAAAAATGTTTTTGGAAGGCTGTTAAGTTGTTCAAAATATCATTGAAGGACCCCCAAAAGCTAGATTTGAATTTGCTGCTGGCATTTTTATTCATTCATTTAGTTGTCTCCAGACATGGGATCACAAATGAAATAGTTATGTGTTTGATTTGCTCTTCTTGCTTTTGGAGGTGTTGGATTCTTATCTACCTTTTACAGTAGTTGCTGTTTCCAAGCAGAGGGCAATGAAGAAAGTTGCTGCTTTAATGAAATTAAAACAGGGATTGGATTATGTAACTTTGAGTGATGGGTCCATATCACAGAAGAGATGAATGCAATCACTGCAAACCAACAAACTTTCATGTGGGTCAGCTGGATGTCTGCATCTGCATTTGTCAGGGCCTATGCTGAACTGTTCTCAGTACTATTGTACCTTTTTCAATCTGCTAAGTCAATAGGAAACCAAGGAAGGTGTCTGCCTTGGATTTAACATATACCAATATTTTCTATTATTGAGCAGATACATTCTAAACCCAAAAAATCCATTCTTTTTTCTCTCTCACTCAAATAAATAAAAAAAAATCTTAAAATGTATCAATGGAGTCATCCACTCATTGAATCTAATGTTTTGAATTATATTTAATTTAATTTATTATGTTATTTGGAAACTTTTATCTCACAATTCAGAACTGCAATAGAACTGCATCTCATCCTGTATTCAGTAAATGATAGAATGTATTTCATTTAGTTGTCCATAAAATTCTAAATTAAGACAATTCCCAGGTCAAACATAGACCAGTTAGCATTAAACATCTGTATTTGTATTACGATGGTAATATATTGTGCCCTTGTTAGAGGCCTTGGGGATAGCAACTGCTTCTTCCTGATTAATTCTATGAAAAGAACAAAATCCAACTGTTATCTGGGTAACAATCCTAAGATGTTCTTGCTGTATACAATTTCTCCTATTAGAAACTGTGTTATAGAAGTCATACCTGAATAGATTTATTTGTATATCAAAAAAGGACATATCAGTTGAAGAGACCTGAGTGCTGAAAATATTTGATAAAGAGGCTGAAGGTCCTGGGAAAGGTAATTCTAAACAACACAGCATGTTTAAAATAAAACAAAACAAAATAAAACAGAGAGATAATATAAGGCCAATGGAGGCAAACACCAATTTCCTGAATATGTAGCATTTTTCTACATTAGGTAGATTTTAGATTGATAGCACCATGGTATGTGGAACATTTGTGGACTACGTGTGGATAAGCAATGACATCAGTCAGAAATGAGGACATCTTTGTCTTCCTAAAATGCAAATGCCGCTTTGTGCTGATTGAAGAAGAAAGCAGAAGTTAATAAAGCACCTCACCTTATACAAGAACAAGGGAAAATGAAATATCTCCAACATGCTCCTAGGTGGAAAATCTTCATCTTACCAGCTCAGAACTGAAACATGCTCCCAGCAGTACTTACCCTCTGAATTTTCTTCTTTTCAGTTGAGGATTATGAATGTGATTGGGATATAGGCTTTTATTAACAAATGCATTTCAGACTTTTTAATCTCTTTTCTGTCACTGATCAATAATTATTGAGGGTTACATCAACAGCATTTTAAATGAAACCGACAACTTTGAATGAAACCTGAAAGAAACCTCTGCACTGAACCCACACAAATATAGTAGCAAAGGAGTCTCTGCTTGGCAATAGTTTGGATGGAATGCGCAGTTCAGAACAAAAGGATTCTCCCATAGTGTACAAAAGGAAGGCATATGTTGCTAAGGTAACAGTCAGTATCTATTTCTGATTCTAAAATGGATGGAAGGTTCATTGGGAAGCTACATATTGGGAGACATGGTGCATTACCTGACAACAAAATATTTTTATGTGTTTCTTTAGCACAGCAAGTCAATCTTCTTTTGTTTCAGTGACAATATCCAATAGACAAACTTGTTGCTTATGCAGCCACCTAGATTCCTATTTGGATCAAATAATTGGAGGGGACAATTCACCTTAAACTTAATCAAACAATGGGGAAAAAATTGGTAAAAATAAGAATATGTTAGGGGCAGACAGGGACAGGATGGAAGATGTTTCTTGGAAGGACAGGATGAAAGATGTTTCCAGGAGTGGAACTCTCTTTTCTACAAATTTTTCCATGGGCAAAATGTAGTGAAACAATTTCCTCCTTTGTTTCAAAATCTTATTTGGGTGAAAGGATAGCATGTCAAGCATCTTCCCTGATGCCTCTGTGGGATTCACTGTAGAAAGCAATTATGTTTGGAAGAGTTAGTGGTAAAAGGAAATCAGGCCACCAAAGAACATGATGGCTGGACACCATCAAAACTGACACCAGCCAGAGCATAGAACAACCCAAAGAAGTAGTGCAAGATCAGAAGATGTGGCGAGACCTGGTCCATAGAATCAGCAAGAGTTGGACCCGATTGAACGGATAACATCATCATCATCATAATCATCATCATCATGACCATCATCATCTCTAACTATGGTTGTTTCATAATGACTGGAATAGGGGCACAGGGAAGAGATGTTCTATCTCTACGCAGCAAAGATCAGGAAGCTGAAGTTTAGAGCCAGTGGACAAGATCCAGCAGGACTCCCACTGATGAAGAAATAAACCACCCACTAGTTCTGCAGAGCTCCAGTCCTGTTTCTGATAAACTAGTGTGGACCAGAAAAAAAACAAAACCCTAATTCTTGAATCTCTGGGATGTTGTTAAAATACTGAGGTTTGAAATTGATTCTGAACTTGTGCAAAACCCCACAGATATTCACAGGAAAAGTTTTAAAGGTAATGCATGAATTATTGGAAGCTTTACTACCAGATGTCTGGCTTCTAGATCCATAGTCCTTACTAATTATCTCTGATGTAAAATAGCAGCAAGGATCTTCCAAGCCAGTATATGGCATGCCATTTATGCTACAGGATGCCATTTATTTCCTTTCCAAAGCTTCAAGACAGTGGGGAGCAGAATCCCTAACTGCTTTCTTAAAATACAGAAGTATATCATGTTGAAATAAAACATTCTTGCAAAAGGCTATGGCAACGATGCCTTATATTGGCATTTAAGTCATTGACAAGACCAGATTAATGATCACAGAAGCATCTTAACCAAAGATACAATACGGAGGGATGAGAAGCTATTTGGATACCTCCCTTGGCTGGGAATCCGATTTCCTATAGCTATGCTCAATGGCCATAGATGATCTCTGTCTGCCTCTGCATATGGAATTTGAGTGGGAAGACTGCCATGTGAACTCATGTGACGTGCTAAATTACTTGGCATCTCATGTTTAGCAAAGCTAGCCAAGTGACCATAGCTTTAGACAGGCAGCATATATAATACTGCCAATTTTTGCTTTTCAGTTGAAAATCTGGCCCTTAGTGACAAGGATGAAAAATTAACGTTGCCAGCCTTCCTGACTGCATTTGCACCTGTTGGCATTTAAGTACTCAAGGACTACACACATAGCAGTACATGTTTTATAGGTTATTTCAATGCCAAGGAAGAAAGCAGCTATTTACATTCCATTAAAATTTTTATGTGAACACATGTGGGAAGATTCAGGGGGCATCAGCAGAGAAATTCAAGAAAGAAATACAGCTCTTTAGGCTGATTCGTACGTTTAGCTCCTAATTATTATACCCAGGAAACCTAGTCCTTCTACTGGTACCGAATTCCAATAACAATAAGCCTCAAATTCCCTGGCTTCATTTCCTGGAAAGAGATTTCTCCACTTATTTACTTTTTATTTCTGGCACATATAAAATCCTAAATTTGCATTGCCTGTGTTTCTTGTTTGCTTAGGCAGAAGAACGCAGTGACGAGAGGAAAAATCCCATCCATCCTTCATTTACTTCCATCAGCAACTTTCTATGGGAAAATGTACATAAAATACAGCTAAGAGTCTCTTCTCACCAAGAGTATATAATTACAGGGCTAGTGCTAAAATTGAGGTCTGCCTGAAACTGTCCCTTTGATCTCAAGAAAAGAAAGGACTGTACATACAGAATAAAACACTGTAATCTTATTTTCTGGTTGGGTCTTATTTTGGGGAAAACACAGTATATAGCCTTCACGGACCTCTGGAATCACCAATTTTGTAATGTCTTCTACTTATTTTAAATAATGTAATATTGGCCGACCAAGCAAAGTACACAGAGTTTGTTTGCAATCACTGCCTCATGACTTCACATAAAAAAAGTCTTCTGATACCAAAAGCCAATTAAGGCCACATAAAAGTATCCTTTATGCCCAACAAGTTTCTTCAGAACCACAAAAGAGATGCATTTATAGCATAATTCTATACTAGGAATGGCAGTGTATTAGCATCTAGATGTTAATAAACTTCTATCAGCCCTAGCTAGTAAGGCTAATCCTGAAAGATGCTTGGAATTGCTATCCAACAACATCTAGAATACTAGTTTTATATATCTTTTATAATATTCTGAAGTTGCTTGATATTGTTCAATGTCCATAAAGTGTGAGAAAGGTGAAAATAAACTAACACAAAAAGCTAGGGGATATTACATTTTGATCCAGGACTATGATGTAAAGGAGTCAGAATCCAAGATGATGGTTATGACCTAAAAAATATGGTTTGAGACCTGCTTTTAATTTTTAAAAAAAAACATGAGCAGATCCTGATAGCATCTGCCCATTCAACACAAGCAAATGAAGAGCTGAAACTGAAAATCCTCACTTAATAATAATAATAATAATAAAGTTGGAAGGGACCTTGGAGGTCATCTACTCCAACCCCCTGCTCAGGCAGGAAACCCTATACCATTTCAGACAAATGGCTGTCCAGTCTCTTCTTAAAAACTTCCAGTATTGGAGCATTCACCACTTCTGGAGGCAGGTTGTTCCACTGGTTAATTGTTCTAACTGTCAGGAAGTTTCTCCTTAGTTCTAGGTTGCTTCTCTCCTTGATTAGTTTCCATCCATTGCTTCTTGTCCTGCTTTCAGGTGCCTTGGAAAATAGCTTCGCTCCCTCTTCTTTGTGGCAGCCCCTGAGATATTGGAACACTGCTATTATGTCCCCCCTCGTCCTTCTCTTCATTAAACTAGACATACCCAATTCCAGCAACCGTTCCTTATATGCTTTAGCCTCCAGTCCCCTAATCATCTTTGTTGCTCTTCTCTGTACTCTTTCTAGAGTCTCAACGTCTTTTTTACATCGTGGTGACCAAAACTGGATGCAGTATTCCAAGTGTGGCCTTACCAAGGCATTGTAAAATGGTATTAATACTTCACGTGATCTTGATTCTATCCCTCTGTTAATGCAGCCTAGCACTGTGTTGGCCTTTTTGGCAGCTGCAGCACACTGCTGGCTCATATTTAAGTGATTGTCCACTAGGACTCCGAGGTCCCTCTCACAGTTACTGCTATTGAGCAAGGTACCCCCTATACTATACCTGTACATTTGGTTTTTCTTGCCTAAATGTAGAACCTTGCTTTTTTCACCATTGAATTTCATTTTGTTAGATAGTGCCCAGTGTTCAAGTCTGTCCAGATCCTCCTGTATCTTAAGCCTGTCTTCTGGAGTGTTGGCTATTCCTGCCAGCTTGGTGTCGTCTGCAAATTTGATGATTTCCCCATCTATTCCCTTGTCCAAATCGTTGATGAAGATGTTGAAGAGCACTGGCCCCAGAACAGAGCCCTGGGGCACCCCACTACACACTTCCCTCCATGTAGATGCGGTTCCATTGAGGACCACACGCTGAGTACGGCCGGTCAGCCAGCTACGGATCCATCTGGTGGTGATGCTGTCTAACCCACATTTTGCTATCTTATCAAGTAGTCGGTTGTGATCTACTTTATCAAATGCCTTAAAGGGAAATCAAATCTTAAAGGGAAATCTGGTGGGAAAGGGTTCTGAAGTGGGCATTTCTGTAACAGCCCCCTTCTTATAGAACCATTTCCATTTCCCTCTTATGGAAGCATTTCCATAAGAACCATTTCCAGCAGTGAGAGTGGATCTTTCCTTCATGACTACCAGTCAATTTGTAAAACCTGACTGATAAAATGTTGGCATCTGAAAGAAGGAAGGTAGTATAATATATTCTTGTGGATAAGATGTTATGCCATGCTCACAGTCTTTGTATTGTTACTATGTTTGTAATTAATTTGTGGTTGATCGTATCATTCAATTTTTGTAAGCTGCTTTGAGTTGGCCAATTTGAAGTGACATTAGAGTCTCTCTAACAAAATATATGTAAGCATTTGAAATTCCAAGGGCATTACAAATAAACATGGCTTACATGTGAGGAATGGCTGAAGAAGGCAATCTTACTAGCAAACAGATTAAGGACATACTTCTCACTGAAGTAGATATATTTTTTAAATCCTTTTTAGAACAGTTCTATAGTTGATGCTGATCAAAGATTGAAATAAAATGAATGTTAATATTTTTAACTTATAGATCAAGCAAACGTGTTTGCAGTGAACTAGAGGAAAAAGCCAAGTGTAACCTTTTTTTATTAAAAAAAACAACCAAACAAATCAACAGAAAGAGACTTATTCGATGAGTCTCTTTTTTAATGGAAACCTGCTAATGTTGAGGAAACAGTGCAGCTATGCAAATTTAAGCTTAAGTAAATAAATAAGTAAGTAAATAAGTAGGGGAGGAAGGAAGGAAGGAAGGAAGGAAGGAAGGAAGGAAGGAAGGAAGGAAGGAAGGAAGGAAGGAAGGAAGGAAGGAAGGAAGGAAGGAAGGAAGGAAGGAAGGAAGGAAGGAAGATTGTAGACAAATCCAGAATAGTTTTCTCTAAGAGACAATTAAGTACAGCTATCAAAAGTAATAGTTCTAATGCTATTTAAAAACAAAATTTTAAACCATGCAGGTGAAGTCACTAACATTTGCTTATTAATCACATAGAGATACATTTTGGAAATATGAGAAATTCACTGTAATTAGTTCATCTCTGTTGCCTCTGCTTTTCTTTCTTCCCTTCCCCCCCCCTTTTTTGTTGCTCTTTCTAACCGGGACAATGAAGTGGAATCCAACCATGCATTAGCTGTGAAGTCATACTGTAGCAGCTACTGGCTTGTTAAAAACTGACCCAGACACCTCTGCATCAAATGTTAAAAGCTAAAGAATCTTTAAAAGTTGTGACAAAGAAGACTATTCAGTGAGCTGTGGTATACTTACTAATAGCAAATAATATGTTTGCCTTTAATTAAACGGAAGACCACAAAAAGAAAGACTGGTCAAGGAACAGTCTGCCTGTCCAATAATTAACGTGGATGTCATCAGAAAGAAATCTTACCCAAGAAAAGTGCCAGAAATGCTCAATAAACCAGTGTAAATTCATTATTAGTAAGCAAAACAGGTAGACCTCGACTTACAACAATTTGTTTAGTGACGGTTCAAAATTACAACAGCATCGAAAAAAGTGACTTACGACCGTTTTTCACACTTATGCCTATTGCAGTATGCCCATGATCAAAATTTGAATGCTTTGGTTCATATTTATGACGGTTGCAGTGTCCCAGGATTCCGTGAACAGCTTTTGGGACCGTCTCACAAGACCAGTCAATGGGAAAGGTAGATTCACTTACCAACCGTGTTGCTAATTTAACAGCTGAAGTGATTCACTTAGCAACTGGGGCAAGCAAGGTTGTAAAATGGGGCAAAACTCATTTAACAAATGTCTCACTTAGCAACAGAAATTTTGGGCTCTATTATGGTTGTAAGTCAAGGACTACCTGTACCTAATCAGTTGTAACAGCAAACAATGTCAAAGCAGATTATTTATATCCATCTTGAGTTGAAACGCTAGATTAAAGAATTAAAGGGGAGGGATATAAATTTTACTTGTCAAGTAAAATGTTTTCCTGTACCTGTTATCGGAGAACAGTTTTTCTCACTTCCTACTTAAGATGCCCAGAGATTAATTTTGTATTTCATGCAAACATAGCAGGGAGAAGTCCCTCAGCTTATCTGTGACCTTAGCTAATCCTGATAAAGATAACAAGGATTGGAAATGATTAGTTAGCAAGGAGATAGATTATACTGAAAAGTCACAAAGACATCTTGGGAAAAGACAATTGCCATCAAACCATTTTAAGACTGTTGCCAAGAAAACTGCCCCAACCAAAAGCTGAAATCAGATTGAAGGGTGCTTTGCATTAGCATTCATAACATACATATTTGTGCATTTATACAGTATACAAATGCATCTGTGTACAGAGAACCATGCAAATGTTGTGTCATCTGGATGAATAAAATAGAATTATAATATTGACAAAACAATCTCCCTTTTGTATGTTGTTTTAAATATCTAAAAAGTAGCATTTCTATTTCCAGCCTTTTATGGCTAAACAGGAAATGCTTTTTTGTTATCCAAATGAATTGAGAATACTTTTGTGCTTGAGTAAGAGAACATAAAGGGAGTCAGAGTCCCAGAAAGAAGTATTTCAAGACTCACACTTCCAAAACAAAATTAGAGAAGACCAAATAAAAGTTTGGAGAGAAAAAGTGAGCATTTGAGGCCTCGATGTGAAGGGATACTGCAGAGCATCTGAGGTGTTTCTTTAAACACGCTACACATCATTTATGCAAGAGGAAATACACTGGCACCAAAGACATGAATAGTTGGGAAAGTAATGACAGTGTTTTCTTAGCCTTTAATAGATAGGAGAGATCTCTCTTTTCTTTTGTTGCCTAAACAAAGAGCTTTTTTTCTTTTTTAACAAACAAGGAATCTTTTTTCTATAGCAGAAGAATAATTATGATGTGGATATTGCAGATTTGTGGATATTGCAGATTTTGAGTAAACTATTGATGTACTGACCTTTAAATGTTGTTCTCCAAACAATGCAATTGAGAAAGTTTGAAGGACTAGAAAATGAAAGGAGAATATTGTCCTTGAGCAAAGGAAAAACACTAATATTCTCGCTCTTGCCATTTGCACCACTGTGGGACAAGCAGTGTGAATCTGGAAAGCTAAAAGGGGGAACAGCTAGGAGTCTTTTCTACTATACATCTGCACCAGCAGCCACTGATGCTACTTGCATTGGACTTCATCAGCACTATTTATCCTGCTTGGAATTAGATCCTGGGTATGACAGCTGTCTCCTATCTCTGAATTAAAACCAAATGAAAATTGATTGCAGGAAAAGCTTAGATGCCACATAGTAACTAAGATCCAGGCAGACAAGCGATAAAGATAAAGAATAAAGGGATAAAGAATATTTGAACATTGTAGAAACGTTGTAGCTTTTCACTGTGTTGGAAGGAAAGGGAGATATTAGTATAAGATCCTATTCAGGAGCATTGTACAACAAATTACAGGAGAGAACACAAATCTTACTCAATCTCCAATGCATCAAACATACCAAGATCAACAAGGAAGAAATTATGGTCTCCTTTGACATCATTGCCCTCCTCATTATGATTGATATCGACCTGGCTAAACAAACCATACACCACTTACTCACTAAAAACCATAGCCACAAAGATGATGCCACTACATAACACTCCATGTCCACAGAAACCATCATGAAACTCCTGGATGTATGCCTCAACACATACTTCAAGTTCAACAGGAAAATGTACAAGCAAGTACAAGGTACCCCAATGGGATCTCCCATATCAGGCCTTATAGCAGAAGCAGTTATGCAACGACTTGAATCCATAGCTCTACCCACCATCCAACCAAAATTCTGGACACGCTACATCGATGACACCTTCGTCATCATCAAACACTCCCAAATTGAAGAAACACACCACCTACTTAACAACATATTCCCTGGGATCAAATGAACATGTGAAGAGGAAACAGACAACAGACTCCCATTCCTCGACATTGATATAAGAAGACTGGACAATGGAGAACTGGAAACCCACATCTACCGCAACCCTATGCACATAGACCAGATCCTCAGCTTTGTAAGCAACCACCCCATTGCACACAAAAGAAGCTGTGTCCAGACCCTCTTCAGAAGGGCCAGGACACACTGTAGCACCACAACACTAAGAAAAGCAGAAGAGAAAAGGCTGCTTGATGTCTTTCTCCATAATGGCTATCCAAAAAACTTCATATTCTGACATACAGCACCCAAACCACAACACATCACACAGCCGACCGTCACGCAAAAACTAACCCTACCATACACAAAAGAAGTGTTGGAAATGACAGCCAGAATTCTCCAACCCCTAGGAATAGCGATAGCCCACAAACCCACAGCCACACTCTGCCAGGAATAATCCAGAACCAAAGACAAGACACAGAAGGATGAAAGAAACAATGTAATCTACAAAATCAACTGTAACGATTGTAACCATTTCTATGTGGAACAAACATATCATGTCAATTAAATACAGGATCCATGAACACCAGCTGGCAGTCAAACACCACGATCCCAAATTCTTAATCTCTACCCACACCGACACCAAACAACACCAGTTTGATTGGAGCAACACTAAAATCATCGGCCACGCTACCACCCGCCGTGCTCGGGAGTTCATCGAAGACTGGCACTTCACGAGTAATTCCATCAACAGACACATTGACCTACAACCAGCCTATGAACCCCTCAGAATCCAAGTCAACCGCACAGCCAAACAGAGACAGCACTAACCCTCAACCAACCCACACAATCCCCTCCTCTCCCCCACAGCAGTTCACCTTCCATTGACTCTGACCTGATGTAATCTCCCCATCATAAGACCCATTACCAGCCTCCCACTGATGACTCACTCCTGACCCACTGATTATTCACACTCTCCAATGACCTGACATGAAGTAACTTCCCCATCACAAGACCTATCACAAGCCTCTCTCTGATGATCACAGCTGACCCATTACAAGACCTTCACTTAACACACCCACATCTGAAGCCCTTATAAACAGAAAAGCACTGACACAAGCATCTCCTAAACGCCACTGACGATGTTGCCTAGCCTGATAATGAAACGTTCGGAAACCAACCCACAAGCTTGGAGAATGAACCTTCACCCTATGTAATATCTGTTTGTTTGAAATAAAGAAACTAATCTGTCTATGTCGTATCAGCAATACTTCCAATGAGAAGCCAGATCCTGAAAATAGGATTAAGGGCCTGGAGGACAAAAATCAACTGTTGAAACTGGCATGAAGCTTGAACATTTTAAACATCCCTCTTTTCTAAATCAGTATATATGATTCTTAAGGTCATGTACAAGGATCAGGCAAGCCCAAGTTTAGCTCTATATTGAGCCATTATGGAATTGTTCATTCATTCAGAGACAGGGTTATATACCATACTGTTCCACAAGGAATTCTTGGGTATATATGTATTACTTCTCTTTTCCCACATTTCTTCTCAACAACGTAACTGTGAAGTGAGTTGCACTGAAAGGCAGTGATAGCTTCCATTGCTGAGGATGGATTTAAAATAAAATTTCTCCATCTTAGTCAAATAACTTAACTAGTATACCTCAATAGTTCACCTTCCATTGATCCTGACCTTATGTAATCTCCCCATCATAAGACCCATCACCAATCTTCCACTGATGACTCACTCTTGACCCACTGATTATTCACACCCTCCAATGACCTGATCTGAAGTAACTTCCCACAAGACCCATCACAAGCCTCTCTCTGATGACACACACCTGACCCATCACAAGACCTTCACTTAACACACCTACATCTGAAGCCCTTATAAACAGAAGAGCACTGACACAGACATCTCCTAAGTGCCACTGATGATGTTACCTATCCTGGTAATTAAACGCTTGGAAACCAATCCACAAAGCTCGGAGAACTAACCTTCACCCTCATCCTACTCAATCTGTCGCAAACCTGATTTATTTTGGGAACCTGTCAATTGAGGATACTACATATTCAGAGTGCTATTCAAATAGTATTTCTTTCTGCCTTCAGACTTTCTCTCACCCATGGTAGTGTGTCAAAATTGTTAAGTTCTGTTATAATTTGACCAGCAGTTATATGTGAAATGCTGCTCCATTGTCATGGAGAACTGAGAAGTCTTTAGTTTTGCAGGCTTAGAACCTGACTGAGAAATACTGGGAAAAATGTGAAAATGAGTAACAACTATGCATATGAATACAAACTGCAGCTCATTTTCCCTATTGGCAGAATGTATAATGAATTATTTCATATATTTTTTTACTTAACGACTCTTATTAGAATTTGCTGTAAGGTGTCAAAAAGATGAAGAGAAATAATTTTTATTAGTGCTAATTAACTCCAGGAAGAAGGAAGCTTGGTTTCCGCTGATTTTTTTTTTCCTGAGACTGTCACACTATGAGATGAACTGATTTTTTCTAATCTTGTATGGAGGATAGTTACGGCCAAAGTAGACAAGATACTGAAAATTTGATTTGAAGTTTCAACTCTTTCACTATCCTTCACTGACAGAACATTTTTAAACCAAAGGTTGTGAAAGAGGGAATTATTATTGCTTTTCTTCCCAGTGTTATAGTTGTGATAAAAGGGAAGGGGAGCAGGGAGCAGGCTGGAATTTAACTGAATATTTTCAAATACAACAAAACAAAAATCTCCAGACAATTGTAACCCATTGACATTTCTTCTTTTAATAAACAGCATGCTTTTTGCTGTTATTTTGTACAATTGCTATAACGATTTACAAGGTGACTGTACAACAATAGCAACAAAATGAACTAGAGATTGGGATAGATGGTTATTGGGTGAGAATTTGGGATATAAACAACATAACTTGTTCTGCTTTTTTAATTCTTATGTTTTTCTCAGATGACAGCCTTCAGGGCAAAGAGAGGACCTGGTATATTCTACTTTGATCAAAAGACTAATCTGAATTTGAGAGTCTAAATGTTATTGGGGCCATAGTGACACTCAGCTTCAAACACTTTTTGAACAGGTTTATACCTTTGAAAAATGTTTGGAAAATTATAGCTTGTACAAATGATGATGGAAAATCTGAAATTTTCTTCTTGGGTATATAATATAGATTTCTCAGCCAGCAATCTATTTCCAAGCCTGCTTTTAAATGCTAATTCTTATCTATAAAACTCTGAGCACCTTTTATAATTTTCCATATTGTCTTACCATTATGACTATATTTATTTTGTTTTTTTGGTCTGTTGTTTTTAAACTGTACTTTGTTTACCATCGTGCATACCCAGTGAGAGCGGGGAAATGAATAGATATGCCCAATCAATTGGCATGGAATTCCATATGTAAAACACAGGTATTAATTTCTGATAAGTTATAAAAATTCAAATGGAATCTGTCCCTTTCAACCGCAATGATTTTGCAGGGGTGGTAAGGCTAAACAAGTTTGTTAGATAAAAGGCAGGATATAAATGTAATAAATAAGCATTTGATATAACAGAAAGTAGAGTGCATTGTATGTTCATAATGAGCATCCTTCTTTCCTAATTATTTTACATTATTTTGATAGTATGGCCTTTCAGCCACTAACCCTGAATGAGTACCAGGCACAAAATCCAATAGGATGCACCAATGACATTTTTTGTAGTTCAGGATTTTTTTAGGAGAAGAAGTAAGATTAGTGACAGAGAAAGAATGTTCCTTAGTAGTTCTACCAGTTTAGCCTAACTTCCAAAAATAAATCTGCAACTGCCGTTTACATCTAGAGAGTCACACTTAATTACTATTGGAATCAAGATTATTTAAGCATTAATTATGGTTTTTCACATTTTCTCAATAAGACACACATGCCACAAACATAAGAGGTAATTCTAAATCTCAGAACATTTTAAAATCCTGCACTACATAAGTATAACATTTCCCTCTCTTTGTCTTGTTTACACACATATATACACACATGGATATGTATGTTGCTTTTCAAATACAGCTCATTTATTGAATAAAAATACATTTGTAGCATTTTCCATACTTCTATAATGCATCTGTCCTGCATTATATAATGCGTCACAAAAACAGCTTGGTGTGCAGGAGCTGTGGTGACACAGTAGTTAGAATGCAGTACTGCAGGCTGCGTCTGCCCACAGCCAAGAATTCGATCCTGACCGGCTCAAGATTGACCCAGCTTTCCATCCTTCCGAGGTTGGTAATAGATTGTTGAGGGCAATATGCTGACTCTGTAAACTGCCAAGAGAATGCTGTAAAGCACTATGAAGCGGCATATACGTCTAAGTTCTATTGCTATTGCAAATATTGGTGGATAGTTACAGCACAAAAACAAATACATGAACAATTCTTAAAACCTTCTTATTTGACAGAACAGCTAATATTCTTAATGTTCTTCATGTTAGCGCAACAGCAGTTCTGGACTTGGGTCCCTATGAAAATCTGAAGAAAATCTTCTCAAAAGGGATCATAGACTAACTCTTCAAGTGCAAGGCACTGACCGGCTGCTGTTTCTAAAGTGGAATGCATTGCTTTTACAAGGTATCTTCCCATTCAGAAATACAGTATGTCTAACACAAGGATAGGTCAAAATTGGTTGTAAATCCACAGTCACAATATTGGGTGATCAAGAGACTACTTCTCCTAATCCCCCCAATATTTCTCTCCTCTCCCCAATTCTAGCAAAATGAAACTTTTAGCAATGTCAGTTTTTGAACCTATCAACACATATCACCTCAAATGTTGATACTGAATGTGATTGCCACATCTCTTGAATCCTCAAAGCGACTTCAGAGAGATGCTGAGAGATGAAAATCTAAAACAGCACTCTCTCTTAGCATATTGCACTGCAACTAAGAGACCATTTCATTGACCTTCATGAATGCCATCCAGATCAATCATCATTCCTTTTACGGTTTCTATGATAAACCATTGAGGTATATGACTGGATGCCTTTATACTTGGGATGCTGGGGAGATTTTTTTTTGTTTTGTTTTATGTTTTCAATTTTCAAGTGAGTCGTGAAAAAGTTCAGAAAAATCTTTCCTCGGGATTAAGTAATGGAAGATCACTATCACAAATATTAATCACAGTCTTTATTCATGGGCTAAAAAGAAAGTTTATGGAAAATTGTTTTACTCTTATCTCTGCAATGAAAGGCAATAAAAAAAAGCTATAGTATATTTCATAACCAGAATTTATCTGCATTGTGGAATTGATAATGGATCTTGTCACATGCAAGGCCTGGGCTGAAACTTCCTTTAGTTAAATGCTGACATACAACTTCAAAGTCATCTATATCAGGGATGTCAAACTCAATTTAATTGAGGGCCGCATCAGCATTATGGTTGCCCTCAAAGGGCCAGTTGCTGTCCCCTTCTCTCCCTCAGGCTTGCCCCACAGAAGCCTCTCCTATTCTATCCCCTTCTCTCGCTCAGGCTTGCCTCACCGACATCTCTCCTCTCCTTCCTATTGTCTTCTCTCCTCCCTCACTCCTTCTCCTTCCCGCCAAAAACCCTCCTTTCATATCCTCTCCTCTCCTCCCCCATATGTTCACTCATTGCCTGGCTGTCCTTTTCACGCACTGACTCTTCCCCTGAAGACTGCGTGCAGCTGCCGGCCACCTCCGAAGATGCTGGAAGCCCTGATCAGCTGGAGCCATGCGTGCAGATTCTGGGGCCTCAGCAGAGCCCCAGCAACACAGCAGCTCCAGCTGACTCTCCCCCAGGCCTCTCTGGTGCTGCTGCTGCTTCAGCTCACACCCCCTCCCCTACATACTCAATCACCTCCTCCTACTAGTCTGCTTGCAGGCCAGATCTAAACACATCATGGGCTGGATCTGGCCCACGGCCTTGAGTTTGACATGTCTGGTCTATATGAAATGAGTCTGTTTCGCTTTAGTTACTAAAGGTCAAGGGTTAATGCAAGACACTGCAACTTTATCCAAACTAGATGAAGAAACATATGATATCAGGGGAGACGGAACTATTTCCACTGAAGTTGGCCAGCAAGTCTAGGAATATATTCTTATAAGGATAAACATGTCAGTTTTAGACTGCCCCAACTATTAAGCATAGACTATGATTCACAGTACATTGGGTTTTATCCTAATATCCTACAAAGGGAGTTCAACTTACAAAGTTTTTGATTCAACAGGCACCCTTAGTAATGGAAGCAGAGCAGGAAAAGCAATTGTGGATGATTCTATGTCCCACTTACCATCCCTCTTTTTCAGGAAGGACACTCACAAATCACATCCAGCACTTTTTTTTAATCACTGGCCAAAGTTTTCTCACCTAGAACTCTGATAGAGTCTTAAAAGAACTATCGCATGTATGAAAAACAATTATCACCATATTTTGAAAAAACAGCCTATGAGGAGTTCCCACTGAGACCACCCACATTTCTTGTTGTTTGAAGTTAATTACTAGCCTAATCTCTGACAAACAATAAAGCAATTTCACTTCAATAGAAGGCAATTTAATAGGCTCATTCATCTCACTCTGACTAAAGAAAAAGGAATCTGGTTATGATCTGCAAATCAGGCTATGAAAAGCTGTGCTTTCATTTGAAAACTGGAGGTGGGAGAAGACCATCATTTCTGAGAGCAAAGAGGTTGCTTGTTTGAGGTGTTCTCTCCAAAGTAACATGGAAGCCTAGTTATGCCTCTTGTTCCTAACAGCAAATTAGCTTAATAGTAAATAAGAAACAACAAATACCTAATTTCACTCTCAGACTTGAGTTCCAAGGATATGTTTTGACAGGGAAGCATCACACATGGTTTACTGAATAAACTATAACTGGCTTGGTTTACACAACACTTGTCGCTATAATCATGGTTTCCAAAGTGTAGAAGATGGGTTCACAAAATCCATTTAAGTTAAAATCATGTAATGCAGCCTGGTGTGATGTGTGAGGCCAGTCAATATATGGAATAATATATATGGGAAGACAATGTTGGAGATATGAATTATGTATCATCAATTAAAAAGAGCAACAAGTTAAGCGTTATCATTTAGCAAGGGAATATAGGTCCCCCCCATAAATCTTTTATTTAAAGCATTATGTGAGCTAGTTTAAGTATATTCAAGTGGTTTTATGATTTTAACCACATTTTGATGTTCTCTGTCCTGCTAAGGGTGATCTTTAGTTGATACCCATCCCCTTAAAACTTATTACCACAGCTTTTAACACTTGGAAAAAGTTTACAGGTTGATTGTAGCCTTCCATACGATACCACGTTTTTCTCTACTTCTAATTATGATGATTATGTTGCACCAAGCAAGGGAAAAATAGTTTCCCTCACTCCTAATTGTAAAAAAAATATGGTACAGCATAAATATGAAGAAAGAGAAAGAAAAGGTTGTATTTTCGTTCAAGATCCAATGGTGACTGTATGCGATTCTCGAGATCAGCATCCAAATCCCCTTCTTGCTCCTCATGAGACCATAAAACATAAGAAATAAATCTGTTAGCAATAAGGGCTCACTGTCAGTTCATGTTGAGCTTATAGACCACTCCAATAACTGACCCTGAGCGATGTACGGTGTCATAAAAAGGCACAATTTGAGTTTAACAAATAAAACAGACAGCACTTATATAATGCTGTCAATTACAAACAAGTAAAATAATAAAAAAAACCACACATCATACTCTTGCGGTTATAATTGTAATGCAACCTTCCAGTTACCAGAATATGCTGCCAGCTTGAAAACTATACTTCACTTTTTGTCTTCAGTTCTTTCAATTAGCTTGTCTTCTTTCAGTTAGCATGAATCACAGTGAGATGCATTAATCAATTCTACCAAATACTATCTTTCCTGAAAACTCTTAACATGTCTTGCTAACTATTTTCTCCTTCAGGTTAGAGAAATGAATAGAAGTTCAACAGTTCAGGACATTGATACTATTCAATAGAGAAGTCTTAGTTAAAGACCTGGAAACAGCAGAAACAAAATCACCCTATAATGATGAGGTTCTTGAATTTTTTTCCTAAAAGTTAACGCTGAGGGTAGTTGCGCTTATATATTTGATTTGAAGAAATTGATTCTCCTAAATTGACAGCAATGTTAACTGTGCTAAGCAATGCTAAGGAGATGTTACAAAGACACCTGCAAAACTGTTCCTGGGGATGGAGGAGCATGGAAAATAGCTGAACAAACCAGTGTTGCTCCACAAAAAAACTTATGAAGATTTGAAAAGAAACAAACAGAAGATACCCAGGAGATAAAAAGAAGGTAGCTACTAAGAAAGAGTATGCACAGGCAGCTCATATTGTCTAGACTGGGTCAGACAAGTTAAAACCTGGAATAAGCTGAACTTAATGAAAGAAGCAAAGAATAATATTCATTTTTCACTTTTTCACCCCTAGCAAGAGCCTACATTGTGCTACACTGAACTGCTTTGTAATTAAAAACAAATCCAGACAACCCCAATTCTCATGTGTTTATGTTTTGAGTAATCAGTATTAATTTCTCACACGGAAAATTATGATTAGTACAGCAATGCACACAAATTGACTATTAACCTGTTGTTTTTAGCCACACTTTCAGATTTTAATAAGAGTTATTTTAAAACTTGAATCCTTCCTGTTACCACTGATCAATTCTCTTGTACTCAAGCTGAGATATTTTTCATAGCCAGAATGAAAAAAAGAGGAAATACTCAACAGACTGTCTAAAGTTTGTGTGTTGAGAGTCCATAAGTCAGGAGATAGAAGATGAACTGCATAAGAAAACAAGCTGTCAGGCTCTGATTACAGAAAACATGGATTGCCTAAAAGGAAAGAAAACTGTTACAAGATTTTTTAAAGTACATTGCTTTTCTTATCATATTACCCCAAATGATTCAGCCTGTGTTTTTTTGAACATGTAAGGATGGTTTCCTTAAAGTTGCATTCTCACAAGAGATCAGAGGGGTGTGGACAAGAAAGTGGGTTTTCTCTGTAGCAGCCCCCATGGAGGACTGGCTAATATTTGGAAGGAGAGGGGTAAAAGTTAAAGTCTTAGGATAGAATAGTAGACAGGAATAAATAGAATAAAATCTAACAGGGAGAAACATGAAGTTATACATGAAAAACAAAAGAAATATGTACAGAATGGGGGGAAATCTGGCTCAAGAGCAATCACATTTGGCCAATAAAGACTATTCTGTTCCGTTCCGTTCCATTCCATTCTTGATAGTAAGAGCTGTCAATCAATAGAATAGGTTGCTGCATGGAGTGGTTTCTTCCCCTTCACTGGAAGTTTTCAAACATAGCTGTATAGTCATCTATCAGGCTTGGGGCTGTGAATCCTGCAGTGTGCACAGGATTGAACTTGATTTCTTAGATCCATTCCAATAGATTCCATGACTTTTAGTTATATTGACTCTTTTAGCTACATTGTCAGTTTTATGAATAGTTAGCTGGTATTCCCAATACTGTAGCCAGCCTACCAGTCCAAATGCCAAACAATATCTATATTTGAATACATGTCTTGTCTCAGATAGGGGGAGTTTTATAGGAAAACAGTGTTTTTCCTCAGCTAATAGGGGAATTGATTCTCTTTGGCCTACTTCTAATAAACAAAATGAAAAATAATATTAAAAGTAGTCCCGATAGTGAATATTTCAGCCCAAAACTGGGGATCACAAAAATAAGTGAGACAAAGAGTA
Organism: Azemiops feae; assembly: GCA_023970755.1. NCBI lineage: Eukaryota > Metazoa > Chordata > Lepidosauria > Squamata > Viperidae > Azemiops > Azemiops feae. The sequence goes on along the minus strand of JALGBA010004174.1, from coordinate 926,402 downwards.
TGTTGTTTATAGAGAAATGGCATGTTGAAATGAAATTAAACACATTTGACATGTACTTTTCCTTGCATTTTTGTATGGAAGAATGTTTAGTGTATACAACTAACATTATTGGTTGTATTGATACAACATGCTAAGCCTAAAAACCACACTACAAACTACAAACATTGACATGCTGTTTTGCAACAGAGGGAAACAGACCTCACTATGGTGTAAGGAATATCTGAACAAAGTTCCTTTGTCCTCTCATTTGTAATATGGTAGGGATTTTTCTAGAAAACTGATAGCTTCATAAAGGTAGGAGCTGAAGACAGGCCAGTGGTGGGATTCAACCAGTTTGCACCAGTTCGGCAGAACCGGTAGCTAATTTTTGGTTGCCCAGGCCCAGAATGGACTTCCGGAAGCGACATCCACACAGAGAACTGGTTGTTCACATATTTGAATCCCACCACTGAGACAGGCCATTGTTTACAAAGTTAAAAAGTTGTTTCTCTAGCTAGTATTTTTTAAACTAGCAAAAAAGGAAATGTAAAAGGAAATTAACTATGTTCAGTATGCCTGAGGTAGCTTCTGCAGTTACATCCAATGCTAGTTACATCCCACTAAAAGGATTTAGAAGTGTTGTGAATTCTCTTAGCTGTAGCTAAAATCCATCTGGTTTCACTTCACATTCAAGAAGTTTCTTCAGTTCTGAAGAAGAAGCAAACAAACAAACTGAAGAAGCTTCTTGGATAAGGAGTGAAATGTTTTCAAAGGAAAAAAAACAAAGTCCAATTGCCTTTTGGAAAAAGCACCTTTGCAACAACCATGACCTGGATGATTGAGGATTTCCATAGACAATTCTGGTCATCTTTCACCATCTTATAAAAAAGCCCAATTTCTTCTATATCTAGGAGGAGAAAAGAAGGCTACATATGCTTTCCAGAAAGTTGATAGAACGCTGAACTCTAAGTACCATATTCTTTTTTGTGTTTGATCTGCCATCCTTGAATTGATTCATTAGATGTTTTGAGTCAGTCATGAACAGCACAAATGATATTGTAATTTTATTCTTCTGATTAATGTTTCCAAGGAAAAAAATGGGATGGGGAAAGTATTAAAAGTGAAATACAAAGCAGTTGAATTAAAGGTGAATAGTGAATCTGAAATGGGTGAGATGAAATGTGTAGGAAGATTTTTTTTTTCCAGTGGGGACAAGAGTCCTTAATCCAGGAAAATTTGGGAATAAATTGAGTACGATCTCTTTCTCTCTCTTTCCCTCATATACACGTAGTCAACTCTCAATTTCTTCTGGTATCCCTGCCCCTATAAACACCTAGCCAACATAAGAGATTTTGAAACTAATTTACAGAAGTAGCAAGAAACACAGCTTTTCCACCTTCAGCACCACAGTTTATTTAGGACCTCTAACTCTAGAATGTTTTAAAAAAACATTCACTCATCTCTTATAAAAATGAGAATGAGATGAGTAATAAGGAGAAAGCTACTCCTTTGATTTGAAAAACAACAACAGATCTTTATTAATGCAACTATTAGTAAAGGGCCTATTCTTGCAGACCTTTCTCTCTGATAGCTTCCCATGAGGCAAATATATTCATCATATAGAATTTGTATTATAAAAATTAAATCAAGTAGCAAAAGTATGAATTTTCCAGAATTATGTCCTAAATATTTGTATAAAATAAAATGTTTTTTTTGGATGGTGTGCTTGTATGAAATTCTCCACAATAACCTATCAACAACAATCCATTTATTGCACAATATCATCCAGAAAAGGACCTCTATTTGCCTACTTTTCTCTCATCAGAAATTTTTAAAGTCTGGATAATTTGTAATTATTACTTATGGAAACAAAAACACTTCCTTCAGCTTTTTCTATACTTCCACTTTGGCACTCCTCTATGAATTGATTATATTTTAAACTTGGCAAACAAACCACAATTACACTAAAGCTGCTGTGCTCTGTCGCCAACATTAGAAAATGACATTGCCTTTCCCTTCATGCCTTTCTCGCTTGTCTCTGAAGCTGCTTTTTATATTTCTGGGAAATTCCATCAGAAAAGCTGAAGAAATGATATGTTAGTCCAAAAGTGATCAGTGAGACACAAACATTGCCGAATTGTCACTTTGATCTCAGAAGTTAATATCAGAGCATTTCAGAAAAGGGCTTGGATTATCCTGCCTGATTGCAAAATAATATACTTTCTAAAAGTGTGATTAATCATTCTGGATTATTTCATTAATCTGAATAAGAACATTATTTCTGCATTTGGTGACATCTATCAGGGGTATCTGCACAGTATTGTCAAGGTGATAATGGTGATTATCAAATTTATTTGCTGCCCATCTCGCAGTTCAAGGTGCTGGTGTCAAGACTGTGATCGAAGCTCTACCTGTTTTTATGGCTGCGGCTGCTACTATTCCTCATATTAAAGTACAAAGCTGTAGTTTCATCAGTTAAAAGAAAAGAAATTCTTATAATGAGATGTATCCAGTGCTGCATTATGTATCACAAACCACGTTGCTATAGGAGCACAGTGCACAAATTATCCTGACATTGATCCAGATGCCAGGAGATGATATGATTCATGCAAGGATGAAAAAAAGACTTAGCGCCAAGAAAGGTTATTACAATCTTTATTCTTCATGCTTTTAACTCTAATTTATAGGCTTAATGGATAATAGCTAAACGGCTGGCTTCTCTGAATGCTTTATAAAGGATTAGAAGTTGCCGAAGTATCTGCGTATGTAGCTCTACTCCATATTTGCTCCATTTTGTTGTCACTTCTCTCAGTCATTTCCCACGAAAAACAAACAAACAAACAAACAAAATCAAACAGCGGCTATACAGATGAACACTTGCAATTCAGGAATTAGAAAAGAGTATAGATTTTAATACAGACTTGTCAACAAGTCTTTTAGCAGAGCTTATTACCTAGCTGTTTTTATGCTCATAGACCAAGATCTGCTTTTCAGTTCAGAGGCCACTTTCCAGTGTCTTCCAATACGAGTTACAAAACTGATGTTTAGTAAAAACATGCGAAAGCTCTGCCAATTTCTCTAGGGTATCCCCCATCTCAAATTTCATTAATAGCCTATTTGTCATTGTCAGAGTATCTATTACAGCATTCAGGCTCTGAAGGCTGTCTCGCTACTAGCAAGATATGACAGGACTGTAAGAATGGGAGGAGAGGTGACTGAAGATGGATACATACTGCACTGGTGACAATCTGAGAGAAGGATGGGGGTACATCAGTAAAAATTTCCATTAAATCAAGAAAAAACATAACTTGCCTCTCACGTCACCTCTGATGGCTTCTTGCACCAGCTGTTTTATAGACATCCTACCAGGGAACAAATTGCTTTCCTAGCAGGACATCTGGACATTCCTATATTAACAGATATGGATCCCAGCATGCCAAGTCAGGCAAGAAGGCAATTTAATATGAGCAACATTGTCATCTCAATTTAGGACAAACAGCAAGGATGCCCTACAGGGCATTGCAACAGCTTTTCGAAGAACACAACATAAGACATCCTTGTAGGTTTTTCTAGTAAATAGCCAGACCAAGAGGAATGGGAAAAAGTGAAGTGCAAAAAGCTTAGGATTGCCAGGGAACATCACTTTCAGTCTCTAGGGTTTGTGCTTCTGCCAGACTACAGCAAAAGTTTGGAGAGAAAGTGAGTAACAACAGCCAGAGAAACAAGCATAACACTAGATGGCAGCCCATTCATACCCAGGTTCATCAAGATAATTGTCAGGGTGACAAGAAAATGTTTGGTAGGTGACTCTAATATAATGGCACACGTGGGCTTATAAAGCTTTCAAACACAGGAAGCACATAGGTCCTGCAGGTAACTTTTTCTATTACGTTTGGTGACCATGCCAATCTACAGCTGCCAAAAAGTTAGGCACTACAGTAACTCAAAGATGAATTGCATGTTGGATCTGTGCTATGGCTTACTTGTTCAGAGATGACTTATTTCAGCAGATAGATAACTGTGGGATATGTCATGACAGTTTTAATTATGCAGAAAAGGTGTCTCTTTTAGAATACATAATAGGGCTACGCATGGATGAAAATAATACTTTTTTTTTTAGCCAGGTAGAATAGTAACAAGAAGATGCCAGTGTAGTCCTCGTAATCTTTTGCTTCATTTCCAAGTATCTTAAGATTGTTTAAGACATTTGTTAATTTGTTGAAGTCATCTTGTGACTTAACACGAGGCACATTGCGATTTGTAGTCTTCTGATATCAAACAAATACCCTTCTGATATCAGAAGATAAAATGATAAAGTACAAAGCATTATAAAATACAGCATGTTGGGGTTAAACTACATTTGTAATTCATGCATTTGCCTCAGTCATGTAGAAAGGGAAGATTTGTCTAATTATTGCATTAAAACAGTATCGAAGGGGAGGGAGGTCTAAATTATTCCCTTTCTTTCCCTTCCTATATCCAATCATTTCAGACCTTTTTTCTTAGGTATCTTAGCTACAATGATAATAGAGAACATCATGGCTGAGAGAAAGTGAGTTAGACAGAGTAATGAGGTGGTCCAACTCCTAGACCCCAATCACCTTAGGTTTTACAGAATAAATGAATCAATATCAGAAAACAACTGTTCCATTATGTCTAATGGGACCCTTAGCTAGCTCATTTATGTAAAATCAGAAGAAATGTTGCACTATATACTTGCAAAACAAGATTAACTTGATAGTAATCTTGATTTAGATTGTAGGATCTGCTGCCTTCTTAAGTCCACATAAAAAGCACCTTTTGTCTTTAGTATACAGCTTCAAAGCAAATTTACTCTAGGACAAAAACAACATGTGTGAAATAAGCAGGGAAAAATGTTTCAGTGATAGAGTCCTAATAGCATGTTGTTAAAGTACAATGCGCCCTTTGTATAGGAGTAACACTGCAATGGCCATAAAGCTTCTAGAGCAGTGATGGCAAACCTTTTAGAGACCGAGTGCCCAAAACCCACCCCCGCCCCCTGCTCCACTCTGCCCCCCCACTTTGTCCCTGCCCTGCCCGCCCCGCCCACAGGACCATTCACCGCCTCCACGGCCTGCCGCAGCAGATCGCCCAGGCAGCCCAGCAGCGCCATGGTGGTCACGCCCTCTGCCCGTGCCCCGCAGCATCATCTGCACACGACAGGGCGCAAGGGCAGAGTCTTATCCCCATTGCCCGGCTACCATGTCCTTGGCTGTGTTGCTCCGCGCGGGCCACACCCGGGGGTGACTCTCCTCCGGGGGGCTGCTGGTGAGGAGGGGGCACAGGGGGAGGCGGGGCTGGGACGACGGCGCACGTGCCATAGGTTTGCCACCACTGTTCTAGAGCAAGAAGCAATACAACTGAAAATATATCATGTTGGTAGAGTTTCAATAAATGAATTTCTTTATATTCTGCAAAAGTTATTCATCGTCTATCATCATTCAGAGAGAATCCATGAAAATGTTAACTTGGAATCAGAAAAAACCATCAAATGCAGATAGCTCCCTCTTTTGTGAGTCATATATTTGTAGCATTTGAGATTAAAATAAGTTCAGTTTGCGAATGAGGCAGACAAAGAAAAGAGGGGGGGGAAATCCCATGAAAGAATAATTTATTCTATTTCTGGGATCTGGAATTGTAGCCACTAATCATAGGCAGTGTTTCTGTGCCAAAACTGGCACAGATAGTAACTACTGTCCCTTACTATTATGAATATGGCAGTCATGAAAACAGAATGTCTCTGTTAAGATGTGGCTCTTTTTTTTTGAGATGGTCCAGAATGTAGTTTTTTGTTGTTTTTTTCTGAAAAACTGATTAACTGCCCACAGTTCACTAATGACAATACTAACAATCAAGCTAACATTCAAAGCAGAGATTCTGGTTTATGTTCCACTCTCTATTTTATTCTTACTATGACAGAGGGATCATGACTAGTGATCTTTGTCAAGTTTTGAATCTGGTTTGCCTGATTTACTTGTCTAATCAATATATCATACTGACTTTAAAACTATTTTTTAAGACGTGGAATTAGCATATTTGTTGCTTGCTACAGTGTTCTAGCTGTCGAATAAAATAACTTTTCAACACTTATCTGAGCATTTCTCAAGTAAATTCCAATTGGTTTTGTTTTAAGAGATGATATCTTGATGACATTTGCTTAAAAGTATCTTGATAGCAGTAGCTTAAAAATGATTATGATAGGGAACAAAAAAAAAAGGGAGGATATGAATGAGAGACAAATGAGCTGGGGAGCTCTGGGTTACTCTCTTTGTATAAATGTTTATCCTTATCTCAAGACAGAGACATTTACAATTAATCATCCCAAGAGCAGTACGTCATGAAATATATGACATTACACCAGACACATTAGCAAGAAACAAAAGGAAGATCTCCTTTAAGTCAAGTTCAATTCATGGGCTCACCCAGGCAGTTTTCTTGTCAGTAGTATATTAACGGTTTCACATTACCTTCTTCTGAGACATTTTGCAACATCCTTCCTAATATATACCCACAATATCCCATTCAAATATTAAGTAGGCATGGGCTGGCTTAGCTTTCAAGGTAAAACAGGTGCTGCCACCTGTTGAGACATTTTGATAGGATTTTTGTCATTAAAAACTGGCACAGTCCACTTGTATAGAGAAATCATTTTCCTATAGTGTGGAAATGCAGAACGTATTGAAATTACACAGATTGCATTTCAATAATCAGGGAACATTTGTAAATGATATGAGGGCAATTTATTTCTGTCATGTGTCAACCCTTCAGCTGGAACTCTGTCTATGGGTTAAATGTCCTTTAATGCAATTTTCAATAGCTACTGTCACACTGGAAATGAAGATTGAGTTGTTCAGCTTGGTATTGACCATTTATTAACAATTAAATCCAGATCTGGTTGGAGCAAACACTAAATGTGTCTTCCGGAATGCAAAACAACACAAGAACATTCGTATATTTGAAAGTACGTAAAGCATACTTTTGCAGAATCACCATTAACTGAGTAAAGCTGGGGCAAAAATCATTCCCTGCCCCACTCACATTCACAGAATGGCTTCTTGAAATGTTGGAAATACTTAAGGAATTCAGAGGACAGGAAAATTCTTCCTTTGAAAAGAAGGCATCCAAAGGGTTTGCTTGCTTTTTGTTGATTCTCAGCATCCAGTAAGCATTACTTGCAGAAAATGCCATGGCTAGTGTAACTTACTATTGTTCTGGCTGAGAAATTATAATAAACTGGAGGGTCAAATTTCTATGAACATATTGAATGCATCCATCCATCCATCCATCCATCCATCCATCCATCCATCCATCCATCCATCCATCCATCTATCTATCTATCTATCTATCTATCTATCTATCATCTACCTACCTACCTCAGTTGTACAACCAACTTAACTATGCTTTTTTGTTGGTATTTGATCCATCAGAATACGTAGGACAATTTTTTTTAAGTTTTCTTGGATCTTTTGGTTTATTTTTTTATTTGCTGAATAGATTATCACTAATCTGCCTGTCATCTGATTAAACAGAAGAGCTATGGAAAGGCAAAAATAAAACTCATTAGTGGTAGCAATGATTTAATTTAAGAGAAATATATGGATAGAACACAATCAACTGAGATATGATTATCCAAGTACGACTTACTGCTCCTTCTCAAGGACATTTTAAAGCTAATGGGATTTCCCCCCCTTATTCTTTAGGATATTTTTTTTATGCCCAAACAGTCTCTGCTTGTGTAGTCCTTTTCATACTCTCTGTGAATTACAGTTGTCCATTGCCTTCGACAACACAATTAGTTCATGTCATTCTCTTCTATGTAAAAGAATCATGCCATGTTTAATTGAATCACTTTGTTTTCTTTTCAAGAACATTTAAGTGTTTATTATATTTCCTTTATTTTTACTGTTGGTAATATAACTTTGATCTCCTTTAATCATCCGATTGTCTAAAATTGCAGAATGGCAAAACATTGAATGGAAACATATATTTTAATTTCCCAACATGTCTCAGATGCATTCACAGTCTCTAACGTTCCTGATTTATTGTGATTTGACTTGATGTCACTTCACTCCACTAATTTATAATGCAAATCCATACATTTCTCAATAAGGGACACAGAGATGGCTTTAAACACTATATAGGAGAAGGCATGGCATCTGAATCTGTAAACCGATTCCCATTAAAACTGCAGTTTGAAACAACCATGAATTGTTCTTCAGTGGCTAAAAGTAAAATGTTGTAAGAAACAATGGATGGAAACTACTCAAGAGAGAAGCAACCGAGAGAAACTTCCTAAGATTGAGAACAATTAACCAGTGGAACAGCTTACCTTCAGAAGTTGTGGGTGCTTCATCACTGGAGGCTTTTAAGAAAAGAGTGGACAGCCACTTATTTGGAATGGTATAGGGTCTCCTGCATGAGCAGGGAGTTGGACTAGAAGACCTCCAAGGTCCCTTCTCTTTCTCTCTCTCTCTCTCTAATGTATTAAATGTAGAATATCTAGATAGTCTTCACAATGAATTGTTTCCTGCACAATCAGCTGTTCTTCTTCTGGATTCCCATTCTGCATACCTGTGTTTAAGGCAGAACTATTCCTGCTTGATCAAGTTTCCCCGACATGGCTGAGGCTGAGAATTCTGGGAGTTGCAGTCTAAGACAACTGAAAGGCATCAAACTAGGGAAAAGAGGCTTAATCAATGCCCACTGAGGACACTGAGCTATTATAATCTTTTACATCTGACTGTGATAAAACTAACGTATTCATCATTTTGAATGATTAAATGACAGCCAAGGACAATATTGTTTGTACTTGCCATATCTAAAGCTTGGGCAAGTAAATCCTAAATTAATAGACTCCTCCTAATCTTCTCCTTTATCTAATCTCTTATCTTTTCTCTATGATTAAACAACTTTCATGTACAGTGTTACGAGTAAAAGGAATATAATATCTTTTTAATAGAAGGCCTTTTCTGCAAAACCAACTAGGTAAGCCTAGTTAGAGTTCAGCTCGCTTCTTTTATACTTGTAATCAATATTCATCATTGCAGCTTGTGAATTATTCTTGCTCCAATGTGAACGATTCGTAGATGATTGTTCTGAGAAGGTTGTGCTGTAATTGGGATCCTGTCGTTGGTCTCTGTTGCTCTCAGTCAGTCGACAGTCTCTGCTGATTACATTAATGTTTCATCTTTTATGACTCAGTGCTGCTGAACCTTTTTGTTCAAAGCAAAAGCTTGCCATTTCTGTCCTCAATTATGTTAATGTTTAGATTCATCTTGATGTGCCTTATCTGTTTTCAAATGCAGTCAGTTGCAAATTATATACTGTCAGTGGGAGAGTAGCAAAGGCCCCTTTAATGCCCTAGAGGATTCTTTGAGATTTTATCTTTTGTGTAGATGTCTTTTTAACTTGCAGCTAATACAGAAAAGGAATGCAGTAAATTTTAGGTTGGGATAATAAGAAACACAGAGAAGTGGAAATCAACAAAAGCATCCCTAGTAACTACTGACTGCTAATTTTAATGGGTTTTCCAAAAAATGAATGCTTTGGGAATTGATTATGCATGTATGCAAGTTAAAAAAAATATTCCAAATTCTTGGTACATTGTGAACTCAAGTTATTTGTAAAAAAAAAGAAAAGCATTTACATCAACATTCCTCAGTCTGGTAGCTGTTAGGACTGAAGTTCTTAAAATTTTCATCCCAAGGGGATCATCAAATTGGGTAATTGTGTCTAAGTGGCAAATAAATAATTAGATCCTTATATTCATTTCTGGACATCATCTTCTAATCTAGGTATAACTTTCCCATTCTGGTTGAAATATCTACTATAAATCATCATGAATTTTGATACAGTTCAAAGGAACCAGTAAAATCCAATTTTGGGTTCCTTTTCAAACTGATAGGAAATAGCAATAGCACTTAGAGTTATATACCGCTCTATAGTGCTTTACAGCACCCTGAGCAGTTTAAAACATCACAATATTGCCCCCAACAATTTGACTCCTTATTTTACCAACCTCGGAAAGCTGTGTCAACCTTGAGCCAGTGAGGATCGAACTTCTGCAGTTGGCAGAGTTAGCCTGCAATAATGCATTCTAACCATTGTGCCATCATGGCTCCAAAGCTGTATAATTAAAATACATTCTTTGGAAAATTTAATTTAATTCTTGAAGATAATTATCTTATTAGATATTAATTATTCTAGAGAAAACCTGTTACGTTTCAACAAAGGAGTAATTTGCTTTGGAATTGAAACCAAGTGAACTGGCAAGATAGAATCCCATTTCAATCTGGTTAGACTGTCCACTCAGTAGAACAAAGATGAACAGATTTCCTGCCTTGTGCTTATGGTGTAATGCTAGCAACTCAGCATTTAGCAATAATGGAGAATGTCTATCTCATTTTCATTTCTCCTGGGGTTAAAAAAAACCCCTCCAATATGATGTCCTAAAACAATTCTGCTGTGAGCCAGCTATTAATCTCAGAAATGTTCTCAGTATTACTTGTCTAGTGCTTTTGGTATTGTTTTAAAGCAGAATCTAAATTAAAAATGAAAAGCAATAGGAGATTCTAATTATAAGATGGAAGAATGGCCACCTTTATACTTTATTTGCTAACAGTTCTCTAAATGCTAGGGTTGATTTTCAACAACAACAACAACAAAAATACATAATGATACACATCTCATTCCATTTTTTCTTTCAAAGGTAGTATACAAGGTTCTTGATGCTTCATTTCATTTTTAAAACAATACCAGGAAATAAGATTAATCAAAAGAGAGTGGGGGGAACAAGATCTCTGTGAATAACACTAACTACAGTACAACACTACACTGTCTAGCATTAGGTTAAAAATTGAAACAATGCTCTCTCTCTCTCTCTCTCTCTGTGTCTCTCTCTCTTTCACATTCACTAAACTGAAAAATCAAAAAGCAGCTGAAGACAGTAGCAAACTACTTCCATATTATTCCCAAGAAAAAGGCATGGTTGCATCCATATAATAATCAAGAACTGAACTTGACTTGAAAGCAACTTTAGTTTTTTTATGAACATGCAAGCCAATGCACTGATGGGAAATATTTAATTATTTTGAAACTAACAAAGAAACACTACTGCTATCTGTTAAACTGTCAGTTATCAGCTGTGTCTCATTTCTATAGTCTATGAGATATATGGGAAAGATAGAAATTCATAGTAAAAAAATCTCACAGGAAACAAACATCTGCATTGTTACTTACATATACTGAAAAGGAAATAAAATATATTATTTAGCAGTCTTTGTCATGAACTCTCTTCAGCTTGGTCAAACTGCTAGTCTATTATAGTGCCATATTAAGATCAGCTGAGTTCATGAGTGAAAAACCAAAGAAAACTAAAGGGCTCCAATCAACCCAGATTGACTACAAACAATGGCACGACAAAGTAGCAACAATGATGTAATGGGATATCTGCAAGAAATACCATTTGCTTGCAAGCAAGAACTGGTGGGGCCATAAAATAGAGAACATAATAGAAAATGAAGAAGCTAAATGCTATGGGGCTTTAGAATTCAAACAGACAAATACTTGCCACATAACACCCCAGACTTAACAACTGTCGATAAAAAAGAATGGATAGCAATACCTGAAGCTAGCAGAATAGAAGAAAAAAAACCCCAGAGAAAATCACAAAATTCAAAACCTGAAAATAGAAGTTGAACAACTGTGGCAAAACAAAGTAAAGACAGTATCAACAGTGATAAGCACCTTGGGTGCAATCCCAAAATAATTGGAGCACCACTTGAATACCATCGGCATTGGCAAATTTACCATTAGTCAATTGCAAAAGGTGGCTTTACTTGGAACAGCTTACATCCTACAACACCACACCATCAAACAATAATATCTGCCTACTCCAAATCCATGGGAAAGACTCAATAGGTGGATAAAAATGCCATATACAGTCTAAACATCTGGCTGACTGTGTGACCAACCATAATACTAATAAAAACAGAGTCACCATGCAGGAAAGTCTGTGTTTTAAAAAAAACCCTCAGAATCAAAGTAATCATAGCAGTCTTAGATAGCTATATAGGATCCAGGGACATACAAATGAAATAAGAACCCTAGATGATGGGAGAAGGGGTCTCACTTCTGTCATTTTTAAATGGCAAATAGCCAACTCATTAAGATTGCAGCTTAGCTATTGGGTAGGCAGTTCTACAAATAAGTGGGATGGATATTGTTGCAAATTGCTTGGATTCAGCAAATAAATAAACAGAGTTAAAGCAAGACTGAAAAATGGATGAAGAGCTTCAACCGCCTCTCGGGGCACTGCTGCTAGAAATAAACCAGAATGATGTCTCTGACACTTGATACACACAATCTAAATATGTTTGGATTTTGTTTTATGGTATAATCGGTGTTGAGGGGATTCCCTAAGGAATTAAGAATCTTATTTAACTATTTACTTAGTTCGCTTTCTTTCGAATACCCAAATAAAAATTAGTACTGGGAATAGTGACAAAAGTGTGAAATGTATCAGTACTTGATAAACATCCATTAGAGTCACACTGCATGCTGTTTCTTGGCACTAGTCCCAAGCTTATCAGAATCCAAGGGACTTCAACTTTGAATAATAAATATATAAGCAATATGTAGCCACTTTCAAGACAAGACAAAAAAAAAAAGCTTTATTTATTGAATCCTTATGTGCTTGACTATCCAAGTTTTTTTTTCTAGTAGTCATGCTAGTTGGTACCAAGCGATAACAGAGGCATATTTTCTTGCTGGTTAAACATGTCAGTCTTTTCTGCCTAGTGACAAAAGCAAGAGATTGGCCTTATGAATAGCAATGAAGATGGAAGAACTGTGTGCAATGGACTTTGGGAAATCAAATTAATATTTTTATGCATAAAACAAAGTAAAAATGGATTCTATAAAAGCAAAGCCAAATCCTTAACAGCTTAATGGAACATTTAGAATAGTAAAATATTCTTGCTCATACAAATCTGGGTCAAAATAAACATTGGAGAGGAGCACCAATCTTTATCCCTCTAAATATATATTTAGTACTGCAGAAAAATCAAAGGGAGCATTATTTAAAGATGAAGGGGTTCCTTATAATATATTAAACTGTGGAAACACCTTTATCTCCAAACAAGACTTCTACATATAATATTTTGATTTGTCTTGAATATGCAGTAGTCACTTTAGTAGCAGTGATTCTTTTACATACAGAAGTTATAGACAGAATTGCTTCTGTTTTAACATAAACATTACGTAAGCAACCATTGCTACAGGAGAAGAACAAGTAGAATGATGTCCCATCAATTAAACTGTGTCATCTTGTGGGACCCAGGAAGCATACTTTCTCTGTTGTAGCACCTGTCTTTTAAAACAGTGGTGTCCAACCTTTTGGGCACCAGGGACCAATGGCATGGAGAAAGGTTTTTCCGTGGACCAGAAGGCGTGTGGCTTTCAATACTGCTGGCATCCCGAGGATGGAGCTTTGCTTGTTTGTGCGGTCCGCTTGCTGGCATGCTGCGGACCAGTGCTGGTCCACGGACCGGGGGTTGGGGACCCGTGCTTTAAAATGATTTGTACAGCCACAACCCTGTTAAAAATCTGGACATTCTCCTAAGCCTTGGGATAGAGTTGTGGAAGGATAGCTGATGTTGCTATGTCTGTTGAATGGCTAAAGGTGTCCTGTTATTCTGGTTGGCCACAACCTTTGTGATTTGTATCTCTACACATGTTTCTTTTTTATTTTCAGGCTGTCCAGAGTTGCTACAGAGTTGGGTGGTCTTTAAATATGGATTAAATGAGTAAAGTAAGTAAATACATCCAGTTTTTTTGAGATATTTATTATTATGGCCTTTTATGTTTGCTATTTTTATATTCTTGCTTTTTATCTATTGTTGTGCATCATCCAGAGTCACCTTGAGTGAGATGGGTGGCTATATAAATTTGATAACTAAATGAGTTTTACATGTATACACAAGAATATTTTCTCATACAAACCATCTATAATGTTATGTTATAATTACAGCTTGTCTCAGCTTTGGGGAACACTATTTCACATGCTCTACTGCTGTGTCAATCTCACCTAACTTCTAGAAGATTATTGCAATTTATTAGTATAACCAATAATTATTCTTCACATTAACAGTATTGACAGATGCAGAAGTCTGTTATGGTAAAAAAGGATACATAATTTCCTTTCATCCTTTTTTTTTATGAAAGGAATAAAATATCCTAAATATTTAATATTAAACCAGTCATTTAATCTATCACCAGGGAAATTGATCCAATATATGTAGTCTGGCCTTTGACAACAAAAATATTGCAGCATAATTGTTATACATTTTGGTAATGCATATTATTCCAAATATATTAATATTTATTTATTTCAGTTTCAGAAAGAGGATAGAAATGAAGAATTGATAAGAACTGATGCTCATACAAAAGCTGTTTATATCGCTAGCAGCTAAAAAACTGAAGGGAGAAAGCTCTCAAGACTTCTAGGAAATGATCTGGGTGAGATGCAATCCATGCCTTTCAAACTGTTTTAGGAACATATTCCTAATCATTTAGTTTTACCATGTAAAACTGATTTGTTAAGGCACCAGGCTAGAAAGCAAGAGACTGTGGGTTCAAATCCCATCTCAGCCATGAAAGTCAGCTTGGTGTCTCCAGGCCAGTCACTCTCTCTCTTAGCCCAAACCACCTCACAAAATTGTTGTTGTGGGGAAAATAGGAGAAGGAAGGAGTATTAGGTATGTTCACCACTTTTAAGTTATTTATAAAAAAATAAGTAAAGGTGAGATAGATAGAAAAAAGGAAGGAAGGAAGGAAGGAAGGAAGGAAGGAAGGAAGGAAGGAAGGAAGGAAGGAAGGAAGGAAGGAAGGAAGGAAGGAAGGAAGGAAGGAAGGAAGGAAGGAAGGAAGGAAGGAAGGAAGGGCTGTTTGGTATTGTGTTGATTTTCTTTGGAACAATAAGTTTTGATGTTGAGTTTTATTTGACCTTACAAAATTCTTCCTTTCAACACTTCTGAAGTGTACTTTGCCTGTATTTTTGAAGAACTGTGCTGTTATATTTTTCTAAATGCATTATGAGCACTACGGCTTTAATGAAACATCATTTTCAAGGCCCAGAGGCAGATTTAAAAATGCCACCTGTGTATCCTAAATTTTCTTAATTCTTTCCATGAAGGATATTGTTATCTGACAACACTGTTAGTGACAGAACAAAAATAAGCAGATGCAATCCCTTTGTGTGGCCATTTCATTCTAGTTCTTTTCTGACCCTTGTTATTTAAAAAGAGTGTTCATTCAGCACAGTCGTTTAACCTGCATTAATCTTCATTGATTTACTCAAAACATACAAACCATTTTACTAACGTGACACTTTTTCTATCCCTGCCTCTGCCCTCCCTCCCTTTGAACCTATTTAAAGAGAGTGCTGCTAACAAAATAACAAATCTTTGGCTTTGGATCCTTTAACTTAACATTTTGCTGACTGCTAGGAGTTTTAAAAAGTGTCAATGCTCTTGCCTTGTCATTTGCACAATCCAACTCTTCACTGCAGCCACTTAGATCAGCAATTTTGCAAGCCAATTCAAGCCAGCCATTCTGGGACAGGTATATTCTCCATGACAAAATGGTCATTTCTGCACTGCAATCTTAAGTTAAATTTGTTTATTGGGATCTACAGGATTCTCCTCTGTTAAAATTCAGAGTCAGCAATAAGAACGTCAGAATTTTCCCCCCACACCAAATTTCAACTGATTCATGCAGAATTATTTGGAAGATGCATTTTTCTTACCCCACAACCCAGTCCGTTTCTTGGCTCACACACTATTTTCCTCATTTCTGATTCAGGAAGCAGGCCAGCTCCACATCCTGGAGTGGGACACAAAACACCACCCATCTGCAGAACGTATTCTTCTGCGCCATAGCATTGATAGCGATTGTACTGAAAGCAAAAAACAAACAAAACCAGATTCTAATGAATAAACCTTAGAAATGTAACATCTTTCACTAATGAATTCAATTAATCTGGACAATACAGAAAATCTTATTTCATAGTAAGGTGCCAGGAGTTTTACAGAACAGAATAAAGAGTTGGAAGGGACCTTGGAGGTCTTCTACTCCAATCTCCTGCTCAAGCAGGAGACCCTATACCATTCTAGACAAGTGGCTGTCCAGTCTCTTCTTAAAAGCCTCCAGTGACGGAGCACCCACACCTTCTGAAGGCAAGCTGTTCCACTGGTTAATTTTTCTCACTGTTAAGGAAATTTCTCCTTAGTTGTTTCTTATTTTGCCTTATAGTGCTTTGGAAAATAGATTGACCCCCCTCTTCTTTGTGGCAGCCGCTTAGATATTGGAACACTGCTATCATGTCACCCTTAGTCCTTCTTTTCATTAGACTAGACTTACCCAATTCCAGCAAGCGTTTTTTATATGTTTAAGCCTCCAGCACTCTAATCATCTGTTGCTCTTTTCTGCACTCTTTCCAGATTCCCAACATCTTTTTTATAATATGGTGACCAAAACCAGATGCAGTATTCTAAGTGTGATCTTACTAAGGCTTTAAAAAGCAGTACTAATACTTCATGTGATCTTGATTCAATCCCTCTTTTAATGCAGCCAAGGATTGAATTGGCTTTTTTGGCTCCTGCTACACAGTGCTGGTTCATATTTAAGTGATTGTTCACTAGGACTCCAAGATCCCTCTCACAATTACTGCTATTGAGCCAGGTTTCACCTAATCTGTACCTATACATTTGGTTTTTCTTGCCTAAGTGTAAATCCTTACTTTTCTCTACATTTGTTGAAGAAGCTTCTTGGATGAATAGTGAAATTCTTCAAAGAAAAACAAGAAAGTCCAGTTGCCTCGTGAAAAAGCACCTTTGGGATTTTCTCTACATTGAAATTTATTTTGTTAGATAGGGCCCAGTGTTCAAGTCTGTCTTCTGGGGTGTTGGTTATTCCTGCCAGTTTAGTGTCGTCTGCAAATTTGATGAGTTCCCCTTCTATTCCCTTATCTAAATCATTTATCAAGAGTACTGGGCCTAAAACAGAACCTTTGGGTATCCCATTGCTTACTTCCCTCCATGTAGATATAGTTCCATTGGAATTGACATATTCTCCTTGTCTTTTCCCCCCCACCAGTTCTAGCAAACAACAGTTAATCTCTATTTGTAAAGAGTCTATAATGTTCTCTCTATCCACTGGAACCATCTTTGAAGATTATGTTTATAAAGGAACCATATCAAACCATTATACTATACTTTTCCAAAGACAAAAAAAGGAGTAGATGAACTCAAGAAACAAAATTATGTTATGTACATTCACCTAATTCATTATTCAGTCACCAAGTTGTCTTTTTTATTTTAGATCAGTATTTTCAAATGTATCTTTTAATTTCATCTCTCTCTCCATTCACTTCATATAATTCAGTCAATACAAGTCCTATATTTTAACGAAAAGCCATTCAGTTGCAAAATATGCTACTGATGTACCTGTAGAACACATGCTTTTAATCAGATTCCTTGCACTGAAATAACCTACCCAGCTTAGAAGCACCCACACATATTGAAGACATTATTTCTGAAAAACTCTAGATTGCAAAAAATCTATCCTGAAGGAACTTAAAATGTTTCTTTAAGAAATGAACCCTGTTTCTTCTTCAAGCTCAATCAACTCAATATAGATCTAAGATAAGATAAGATAAGATAAGATAAGATAAGATAAGATAAGATAAGATAAGATAAGATAAGATAAGATAAGATAAGATAAGATAAGATAACTTTTATTGTCATTTTTTTTATATTGTGGGCACAACGGCACACATCAAAAATGAAATTTAGTTGCCCGCTCTCAAAGTGAAACACATACTGTACATGACACACACCTAAACATACTATGAACAACATATATATAGACTCACATCCCTACATATACATAGCAAATAAATATTAAATACTGTCCATCTTGAATATATAACACAAGGAGGAAGCTTGAGAGTTCGCAAGGTTAATGCTGTATGGAATGAAACTATGGCTGAATCTGGATGTTCTGCTATGGATACCACGAAGCCTCCTCCCAGAAGGTAACAAGGAAAACAGGTCGTGAAGAGGATGTGTAGTGTCCCAGATAATCTTACGGACTCTGCTCAAGCAACGCTTCTGTGCTATGTCCTGGATGGGAGGGAGGGAACTGCCAATGATCTTTTCAGCCATTCTCACCACTCTCTGCACCGCCTTCCTGTCTGAAGCAGTGATGCCTGCAAACCAGACTGTGATGCTGTATGACAGGATGCTCTCGATTGTCCCCCTGTAGAAAGTGGTCAGGACAGGGGAAGGAAGATGTGCTTTTCTCATGCGATGCAGAAAATGCAGGCGCTGCTGTGCCCGCTTCACCAGTTTCTCACTGTTGAGCGACCAAGTCATCCTACTCGTTAGCTGCACACCCAGGAATTTACATATCTACATACTGTGTGGACCTGCTAGAGAGGTTTTGTTTTGAGTTTCTTCGAAGGATATGCTGGGGCAACACTTGTCTGCCTGGAATCTCTACTAAATTCAGTTCTGTGAGAAAAATATAACTAACATGGGATTTATCTACCTGCAACATAAGAAATGATCAACTCAAACCAAAGACTTGTAAAAATTCAGGGAGGGTTCTTTTCCAGTCCTATGTAATCCTTCTCCTTTGTTGCAGATAATGACAACTTCCCTGGATGAAATGTGAGATCCTAATAGTGGAATTAAGCTATTCTAAGGTCCCTACTCACGGTCACTCATCCCTAGTTACTTCCCAGTTGGATTATTGTAACACGTTCCACATGGGGATGTCCTTGAAGTGTATCTGGAAACTTCAGCTGGTGCCAAGATGTAGCAGTGTGAACAGTTATTGTATTTCTGGTAGAAGCAATGGAACACATCTCTGCTGCGTGAACTACATTGGTTACTAGTTTCTTTCCAGGTCAGATTCAAGGTGCTGGTGTTGATTTTTAAAATCTTATATGGCATGGGAACAGGTTATCTGAGGGATTGTCAGATATCTTCTTGTCCCACCAGATCCAACAGTGTGCATATTACAGGTTCTATTTTCTAGGGAATTAAATCCAGCAACCCCTAGGTTGTAGGCCTTTTCAGCTATAACCCCCCAAGTTGTGGAATTATCTCCCCCAAAGATGAGGATGCCCTCATCTCTTCTAAGCCACCAAAGGTCCCTCAAGATCTGGTTATGCCAGGAAACCTGGGGATTCCAGGAGAAGGTGAACTAGTGAGATGGCTCCATTATTATTAACATCGCTTCATCTATTATTCTTTATTTTAACTTTATTCTTAAAGTTTTTATTTTTTTTAAATAATGTAAATTATCATTACATTATTTATTGTTTTAGTTTTGAGCAGCATAGTGGCCTAGAAGTGAAGATGCCCACTTCACACTCAGGAGCTTGGGAGTTCAATCTTAGGCAGCAACATATGTTTCTCTATCAGGGCGCAAATATCTGCTGAGAACTCCATGTAGGCGTCAGGAAGGGCATCTGGCCAGCAAACACGCAGCTCTGTTCAGTTGCCCCAACTCCACCCTGATTAAAAGGGATTGCAGGGTTGTAAAAAGAAAAAAAATGTTTTAGTTTTGTTGCATGTCACTGAGAGCCTCTTGTTTCTAAGAGGGGCAGCTATACAGATTATATAAATAAATAATGCATGGGGGTAGCTTTTGTTCATTGTCTGCTGTACAGTCTCTAAATAAAGGCACCCCCACCTGACAAACAATTTCCCAAACCCTCAAGTTATGATCTGCTGGAAGCACAGAAAGTAACATTTGGAAAGGAAATAGGAAACATCAATTTCAGCTCCCTACCCAATGTATGAATCCATAATAGGATTAATAATCACACAGAAAATAAGATATGGATATATAGCACTTGCTAATATGCTGTCATACTTCTCCCTATATTTCATAAATTCTTATTTATTAATGGCTCAGTTAATAATGAGAAATCGCTTATCTGAAGAAAAGAATTAGCACACATGAAGAATAAATCACAGTTTTGGTGCTGTAAAGTTGCACTAAATTCCACAACTGGCAAAATTTCCCTGTTTTAATGTTAGAAATACAGGTAGTCCTCTACTTATGATCACAATTAAACTCCAAATTTCCACTGCTAAGCAAGACAGTTGTTAAGTGACATTTGCCCCATTTTACAACCTTTCTTGCTGTAGTTGTTAAGTGAATCACTGCAGTTGATTAATGAGTTAATAAATGGTTATTAAGTGAACCTTGCTTTCCCATTGACTTTGCTTGTCAGAAGGTCACAAAAGGGGATATTATGACACTGCAACCGTCATAAATACATGCCAGTTGCCAAACATTCAAATTTTGATCACATGACCCTTGGGATGCTGCGACAGTTGTAACAATCATAAGGGCATTGTAACTTTGAATGGTCACTAAACAAATGGTTATAAGTTGAGGACTACCTGTACTTTTCTTTAGCTACTATTTTTCTAAAAAGTAAAATATTAGGTGAATGTTGGCTGCACCCTGGATGAATCAAGCTGGAATAGCTAGAGACATAAGCCCTGTCCCTAACTCCCTCATCCTGAGGACTGTTCTCTAAAATAGATAGTGTATTCCTCAATCCACACAAGTGGAGGAAATTTATTTCAAAATCATTTATAAGACAATTTTACTAACAAGGCAACTGTTCTACAGTGTTTTAATTTATATGGCCTATAGTTAAATAGTTAAAGTACTTCTACACAAAACTTTGGGAATAGAAACTGTCTTTGCTAATCATGAAAAGGATTTAAAAATTCATTAGGTCAACTAAAGAAAAAGAACAGGATTGATACTCGTGAAATGCCATACCTGACAAATAAAGGGTATATAGTCCTAAATTATTTCAAAATATTTTGAAACTGAGTTAATTGCATGCCAATGATTGCAATGTTCTGTTTCAGATGCTTCTAAATAATCAAGAGCTGTATTAGCATCAAAAAAAAATTGTTCTAGGAATTTTCCTATTAATATCAATATTTTTGTTACAATTCTTAATAGATGCATTTTTCAGAAATATTCCCCTGGCATAATAAGTTTGATATGCCCAATACTCCTCTTTCCCCATTTTTGTATAGCTGTTTAAAGATGGAAATGCATGGCAAACATTTTAAAAGTGTAGATTTTGACATACAGCTGCAATCCAAATTGTCTGAGGTCAGGAAATTGCAAATTAAATAATAGAAATGCAAATCATACTAAGTGAGTCCATCAACTCCTAGTCCATTCGGCTTCATATTCAAAAAAGTAAAAGGTAGGTATGTTATACAAAAGAATAATTAAATCAGTGTTTATTGTGTCCCAAATTGAAACTCTGTAACGAGTTGATATGTAGTATTTAAAGTCTTAACCAAATGAATAAAAAGAAAGGATGAAATACCATACATCTATTTATAACTCAGGCAGTCTCTAACATCTTATTTGTCCACCTGTAAATTTACTGCCTGTTTTCTACAGGGATCCTGAGTTAAAAAGCTGTGGCAGGTCGTGCATATATATCAACTAATAAAGTACCAAGATAGATACCCAGAATAATGATAAATCAATCGAAAGAAAGGGAGTGAGAGATAAGTCACATATGGAAGTTCTGCTCCCCAATATTAGAGCCCTGGGAAAGACATGAGATACCATGCTTCCCTGGAGAGAGAAGAAGCTGTCTCATTAGTGTCTATCGTTCAGGGCACCATGATACCATCTTTCAGAGTCAGTATCTTTCAGAGGTTCACTCACCTGCTCCTCTCCAAGAATTCTGAAATGATGCAGCTCTTTAATCAAGGAGTCTGGACAGCCTGCTGGAATAAAAAAGTGCAGATTAGAACTGATTCTGACTTGCTCAGAATGATATACTGCAAGAAAATACATAGTTACAGCATTAACGATGGATAACCTGCTTAAACAGCATCATAAAGTACTGTGAACCTGGAAGGGATATATTCCATACTGCATTTCAGAACAGTTTAAGAATGCTACACATGTGAGATGCTGAGAAATGGGGAAATTAGTAGAAGAGGATTTTCTACACAGCCAGTCTCAGCAGTTTTGTGTTCTTGGGTCAAACATATTCAAGTATATTATACTTTTTACTGTATACTCTTTCATCTCTTTTGCTTTCTCTCTCTCTTTCTCCCTCTATCCATCCATTCATCCACCAGCCAACCAAACAACTAACTAACCAACCAACCAACCACCCAGTGGACACATAGCAGACATACAGTTACTTAGGAACCACCAAAGGATAAGATGGATAAGACAAGTCCTGAAGAGCCATATCAATGGGAAAAACAAGATCCATACCATCAACATGAATACTCTGCCAGTCATCATATATCCTCATGGTATAATGAGCTGGCCAAAGCAGGACATGGAAGGTGACGATGTGAAGACTCAGAGGTTCCTCACAATGTACAGAGGTTTCCACCCCAAGCCATACCCCGAGACTGTACAACAGCCAGAAAGAGTCTCATTAGTGCCAAAGCCACTGTCCTGCATGAAACCCAGAACATCCAGGAGTAAGATGGTACCCAAAGATGAGCTGATGAGGGAATGCCTGAGGCAACAGAAAATGTGGGAGAAAGATCAAGCAGACAAAATGCCATGACAAGAAAAAGACTACAGATGTACCATCAACAAATAACTGAGATGACAGACATTGGGAAATCCTACCAGTGGCTGGGGAGGGCTGGATTAAAAGATACACTAAGGCACAGATCATAGCAACCTAAGAATTGGCATTAAACCTCAGATCCATAGAAACAGAAGTCTACCACACCAGATAGGACCTGAGATGCAGACCACACAGATAAGCCTCAGAGGCAATTCAACACATTGTGGCAGGATATAAGATGCAGACGAGAACAACATATACTGAATGGCACAGTAGCTGGCAATATATACAGGAACATCTGCACACTATATGGGCTAGGTTCTCCCAAACCCAGATGGGAAAGTCTACTGAAAATCATGGAGAATAAGTGGGCTAAGAATCTGATCCAGACAGATCCAGATCCAGACAGACAGGCAGGTACTGGCTGATTAGCTAGACATTGTGGTAGTGAACAAGGATCAGAAGGCAGCAATAGTGATAGATGTAGCAGTGCCAAGTGACAGCAACATCAGGAAGAAGGACTATGAGAAGCCAGAAAAATACAAGGGCCAGAAGGAAGAACTAGAGAATGTGTGGCAAGTAAAGTCCAAACTGGTCTCAGTAGTGGTAGAACTTGAGCTCTCTGTCCAGAAGAGTGCAGTGCTAGGAATAGCTAAGAACCTGTGCAGAACCCTCAAACTCCCAGGCCTCTGGTAGAAAAGAAATAAATATATATGCATCTTGCGTATATGCATCAAGTATGCATGCAAGATTGATCCCATCTGAAGGGGTCTGCGTTTTGTATATGTAGTTTTCTTAATCATCTTAGTTATGGTTAGAGCAAACATTGACAACTCAATCCCTGCCAAATATTTTGAACTAACTGTATTAATACCTGCCAGCATGACAAAAGACAATGGGAACTACAATCCCAAACATGTGGAGTGTACATAAGAAGGCATCTGTGCATAGAATATTGCTCCTTAAGACTGAGTTGGGTAGTGTGGGTGGAACATGTGATGGAAGTAAGGAAGAAGAGTTAGCCATGAACATTTTTTTTTTTTGCTATATAGATACACAAGTTGTACAGATAATGAATGAGAATAGCCAGATTAGAATCTGTGGAAACAGATGATTAAAATATAACAGAATCTTCTAAGGTTTATACACAGAAACCAGTATTCCACCCAAATAATATTTTCCTATTTCTCATATTTATTAGCATATACATTATATAAAATGAAATACAAAGCAATAAATGTGAAGAACCATAATGAGAGTAGAAAATAAGTGTTACTTGACTTATATGGAAAGGCACTGAAACCTTCCAGATTTTCCCTAGAGAATTAGTTACATTACACTACCATGAAAATTCAAGATTCTAAAAACACATATAAATCAAAATTGGTTAAAATGTTATTTTTAAAAAAAAAAAATCTCAGCACTGAGATTTATATGAACACTAGAAATAAGCTCATTTATAGAAAAATGTTGCTAGGACTTGCATAAAGATCCCAGAATAAAGATTTATAATAGAATCAGCCAAATCTATTGCACTGATGTCATAGTACACTCATAAATACTGATTCATCCTTCCACTCTTTTTCCAAATCTAAAACTGTTGAAAATAATTAAAATGCTGATGTGAAGGTAAGACCTTTATCCTTCTCATGTCTAAGCTAGTATTGAAGAACTGTATCTGTATGACCCCATAATTACTCTTGAGGTGTCAGGCACTAATGCCAAAGGATTTAGTGACTTCATTGCACTAAAGTTCACTACTTTTAGTTAACCTTTTCTCCTTCATATAGTTATTCTCATTAAGAAAAATAAAAAAAGAATTTGGACTGAAGGTTAATCACAGTTGCCTTATTGATAATAGAGAGCAGAAAGCAAGATGACTGAAATATATCTGTAAGCAGGCAATGAGAGATTAGACAGGACAAAGGAAGAGGTATGACAAATCCTCTGGGTGACCAACCCAGGTGGGATCCTACCTTATATCTCTTTCTTTTTCTTGTCTAATCTCTCATTGCCTGTTTATGGGTATATTTCAGTAAGCCAGGCTAGAGAGAAGTTCCCTGAAGATGGGCTCCAGCATGCGTCCAAAAACCTGGAAGGTTAAACTCTGGTCCCGGTGACCAACCCAGATTAAATCCTACAACATTATGCTAGGATACGTACTGTATATTTGCTTTCATTTGGAAGAAGTATGACGATTTGTGATTTTTAAGAAGCAATAAATAAATTATTCTCCTGGCTAGAAACTATTTAAAAATATAGAAAAAAGCAGGAACGATATTTTGTAGTGAGCAGGAAATAGCAACATGCTGGCTTCGCCTTCTTCAATCTAGCCATCATTCAGATATTTGAACCCATTCCCAAAATTCTCAGTGGATATATTGTCTGGTTAACTCTGGAAATTTAAGCCCCTACAGGGGATGTTTAGATTGGAGAAGGCCTGTGCTAGCTTTTCAGCCCTTCTTTTCTAGAGTGTGAAACATTGACCCTTTGCTTAAACTTTTAGGATACATTAAGCATGACTCACTTTTTGGATCTTTAAGTTTTTATAAAACACATGAAGACTGTGAACAGAATAGAATAGAAAATACATTCTTCCCATGAATGCAAATAGCAGCTTCTCCAACCAAAGATGGAGAAGGAACGATTTTAATAAATTAACTCAACTTTTTATTTTATTTTATGCTGCTAATCTAAAGGGCCATTGCTGTTTATTTGATTAAAAAAACAAATTCATGTGTCTGATTGACAAGTCGATATAGCAAACCTGCAAAATAAATGCTGTTGCTTTGTATTTTGGGGAGGGATCAATAGAAGAGAATATTTGTAGCTTAGGGTGGAACTGTGGAGTCCTTGGTGCTCTCTGAGCTCGGTTGTTTTCTTGCAGACATATCATTGCCCAAATAAGTAACATGTTCAGTGTTACATTGGAGAAGAAATATTAAAGAGCATAATATGGAATCATCACTCTCTGCAGCTACACTACGCTGTGCAATCTGAGGTTGCAGAGTACCAAAATCCCCTTTGTTTCATGCCACTTCACCTAGAAGCTTAAGGTGATGTATCTGATTTGTTCCCCTTATTTTATCCTCAAAAATCTTGAACTTCTGTTTTAGTACAACACTCCCTTCAGCACAATGTCAAAGGACAGGAACGTACATCTTCACGCATACAGATAGTCCTTGACTTAGGACCACAGTTGAACCCAAAATTTCTGTTGCTAAGTGAGACATTTGTTAAGTGAGTTTTGCCCTATTTTAGACCTTTCTTGCCACAGTTGTTAAGTGAATCACAGCAGTTGATAAGTCAGTAACACCGTTGTTAAGTGAATATGGCTTCCTCATTAACATGTCTTGTCAGAAGGTTGCAGAAGGTGATCACATGACCCCGGGATGCTGCAACTGTCATAAATATGAGTCAGTTGCCAAGTGTCTGACTGTGGGAGTGCTGCAAATGTCATAAGTGTGAAAAACAGCCAAAGGAATGAGTGACCATGAGCAAGGTCTCTATGGACAGGAAAGGGTACAATTGGGGCCCAAAATGAACCTGTGCAAGGCCACCCCTACTTTGGGGCTGCCACCTGTTGTTGGAATAGGAGTTCTATGTGCTTCCATTTTATTGATGAGCCTTCTAGTGCAGAAAGAAACTTACCATCTCAGAGACATTCCCATATGCTTACAATACGATTTAAAACCTAGCCTGCTATATGCCCAAGTTCATTAGCTGAAGATACAGATTCATATTGACATTCATTCTGCCAAATCCCTTAGCAAAGACTTCTGGTTTCTTCCTCAAATCTACTTGCTTGCACAGTAAATGCTATACAATTCTTGCCTGAGACTGGAATAGATAAAACAAATGACAGGAAATGCCTTGCTAGCAATATAGAGAGAGCATATCAGCTGAAACAGGGAAAATTCTGCAAGAGTGATTGTGTGGCACTCTGGCCTCTGCTTGCAGAAGCTCTTCCCTCTTAATAGCTGCTTTAAGGCCAAATTACTCAAAGTAAATGGACCGCTATGCCATTTGCTTCAAAGATACCTTCTTGCTAACCTTTATGGCAGATAAAAAAATATCAACAGGGGAAATGTTTGCATTTCAGAGTGCTTTCTTTTATTATACAAGTACTTAAAGAACTCGGCATTATTTTTTCACTGCCTTCATTTGAATCTCATTTTGGGCTAAATGTTAAATATGCTAACTTTCTAGAGGTTGTTAAATTTGACTTTTCTCTCTATGTCTTTGCTGTATGGCATCTTATTCAAACAAACCAAAAGAGGGGGTATTTCAGAGCCGAATTTGGACTATATCTTATAAAATCAGCAGCCAAGAGAGAGGTTAGTGAAGACAATTAACAGATAGTACACTTAATCATCCTCCACACACTAGTAACGCACTAACATTTCTTACATGTATAAGTAGTAAAATGTAGATGAGATAGTGAATTTTTAAATATTTGTGTACATTCCTGAAGGAATAAAAAGTGGAACTGTTATGATTTTTAATTTTTCTTAAGTTTGGGATTCAAATAAATCCACATTTGATTCATATAAAGAATTATCTAAATGAATTATATATGCATGCTAGCTTCAGATTCTTGCCCTATGCCATGCCTTCTATGGATTAAGCTGACATACCTCATGTAAAAGGAGGAAAAACCCCATCCATGGTAGACGTCAGGGGATATTTAAAATAAACTAATACAGCTTTAATGGAGCCAGCAACCCCACTATAATAAAATACCAATAATAAAAATACACAGTGAAACTCAGTTTCAGGAAACCATCAAAAGAAAAATCTTATTATATGTTAAGTGGATGAAGTATTTGAAAATAGAATCATAGAACCATAGAGAGCTGGGAGGGACCTTGGAGGTCCAACTCCCTGCCCAAGACAGGAGTCCTTATACCAACCTGGACAAATGTTTATCCAGTCTTTTCTTGAAAACCTCTAGTGATAGAGCACCCACGACCCTGGGAGGCAAGATATTCCACTGATTAATCATTCTGACAGTCAGGAAATGCCTCCTTACTTTTCCAGGTTGAATGTCTCTCAGACAATCTTCCATCCACTGTTTCTTGTCCTGCCCTCAAGGGCTATGGAGAATAAATCAACAATTTACTAACTTAATTTCCGATTTACTAAATTTACTAAATCCAAATTGCTAACAGCTCCCAAAATGCAGAAGACACAAATTTGAAACTTATGCTCTGGTTCCACAATGCTCATTGAGCAGAAGAAGATGATAGAACTATGTTCTTAAGTTCCCACCAGGAAACCAGAAAGTTTGAGCAGAAGGGCCCCTCTCCTAGGTCTCATTATGAACTTCTCCACTTGTTGAAGCTGCTGGACAGCTCCCTGCTGACACTGGCAGGCAACTTGTCTTGTTTAGCAAGGGACTCCTTTCCCTTCAATACAAGGTGACTTTATTTGGCTTCATTTCAACAGTAGCAATTTCGTCTGCTGCCAGCCATGCTATTTATACTTATTAACTTTGGTTGCCTTGTTATTGTACATATCTTGAGGCTATATGCACAACAGGCCTAGGGAACAAAGTAATATCGTTTTTTATTTTGGGTTTCAAAAGTAACTTTCATCTAGAACACATCCCTCCTTTACTAATATTGTATCCATAAATATTATAGTAGAAAGCTCATGACATGAATAGAAGGTGAAAGGTGCGTTGCACTTGTGCCCTTCTTGCTGTTTAGCACAATCAGACCAGTTCATGAAAAGATTTATCTTCTTCATCTTTTATTCAAAGAAAAAGACGAAATCTCCAAAGCAAGCTCTTTTCTTGGATTTCTACTTTCATGCCGGCGTGGGTCTTTGAAGATAGTCAGATTTTTTTTTTTTATCCAGACAGCTAGAGAGAGTATGGGAACTTTATCCATGCTGTGAAGACTATTCTAAGAAGGGAATGGTCTCCGCAGAAAAAGACGAACAATGGCTGAGTAAAAGTCATCATGGAACAAAAGTAGAATTGCATTTCCAAGAACTGGAAGGAGAGTAGGGATGTACAGGTGAATGGCAAAAGATAGGTTTTTTTTTTAAAGGAAATCCTTAAAGAAATTAATAATTGGATTAAAAGAAGAATATTAGGGTAACTGAGTCTTTGGAGTGAAGTAGTGTATAAATCCAGATAGCTAGATACTGATGTTGTGGAATTCAATTTGTCATATGGAATCAAAATTGTCCTTCCATCTTTACACAACTAAGAAATCAGCAACAGCAATAAATATACAGGTAGTCCTCTACTTATGACCACAATTGAGCCCAAAATTTATGTTGCTAAGCGAATCACTGCAGTTTTAAAGTAAGGAACGTGATTGTTAAGTGAATTTGGCTTCCCCATTGACTTTGCTTGTCAGAAGGTCACAGAAGGTGATTGCATAACCCTGAGACACTGCAAATGTCATAAATATGAGTCAGTTGCCAAGTGTCTGAATTTTGATCATGTGACCACGGTCATAAGTGTGAAAAACGGCCGTAAGTCCCTTTTTTCAGTACCTTTGTAACTTTGAACAGTCACTAAATCAACTGTTGTAGTCACTAAATGAACTGTTTTAAGTTGAGGACTACCTATACTCTGTACAACGACATTGTAATTAGCACTGAGGCCAAAAAAGGAGGACAACTGTCTGGAACAATTTGGCAGCATTAAAGAGTATTTCATAATTTGGTTGCACTTCTATGAGAAGGGACTGCTATGAAAAGGGACTGAAAAGCTTTCCGTCTTGCAGAATGATCTGAGTTATTGGAATTTTCATTAAGATTGATGCAGGAAGTACTGCCCTAATCATCAATTTATTACCCACATCTTTGGTTATGTTGGGTGGCGTAATCCCAGGAAGCAGAAAAAAGAAGGCCTTGCCAGAAAAAAACAAATGTTATGAAGAAAGTAGGAATGGAAATTGCAGGAAAGATGGTAACTGTAAATGGCAAATAGTGGAAGCAGCTTCAGACTTCTAAAGTAGTTTCTTGAACTGCTTTGAATCCTAAATCCAGATCAGTCCGAGTCTGTCTTCAGCCCACTTAAAAAGAGCAGTATCACATAGCTTTTAGGGACCCAAAACAGGATTGCATACAGCAGCTTCACTCCTTTTAATGACATACCTCACTTTATCTCCACATATCACATTCTGTTTCTATTAACTGACTTTTCCCAACCTGGTGCCTCCTCCAGATATGTTGAAGCTACAATTTCCAGAACTGTCAACTCACAAATATGTATCCCAAATACATTCAGAGGACAACATACCGGGAGAGATTGCTACAAGCCAAGCATCCATAAGGAGTCCTTCGGTGGGGACTTAAATAAATATTTGAATGCTACACAAATGCCTTAGACTTTAAGTGAAGCAAACGAGCTCTAGGCCAAAACTCAAACATGTACAGTCACATTCAGTCAGTAGAGATTACTCAAGGCATTCAAAGAAAGTTACTATGCACATAATTAAATATTGGGACAGGAAATAGTGACTTGTTTGTTTAAGTATCAAAGTTCTCTAGATGATCAGCATTAGTTCCATGCATTTGATACTACCAAAATATATATCCTTGTCACATCTTTACCAATACATATATAATCACATCATCTCCTTTACTGTGCTCTATGATGTCACTTGGCACTGTTTCCTCTTGGCAAGATGAGGACAGTTCTGCATTTCACCTTAATTAGATAAAATTAGGACAGGTGGCAACCCTGCAGGCAACATAATTATGCAAAATGCCAGCACTCAATACGCACTGTCACACACTGTCCTTCCACCAAACCCCTGTGCAATGGGACATCTTAGGTTTCCTTTTTTTTTAACTGACAGTTTGAAATTGAAATGCACTGCAGGGGGAGATTCTGCCCTCATTTATGAAACATATAAATGAAGAATGTCAGCGATATCTTTAAATATATTTGTACAGACTTGATCATAAGTGCATATAAAAACAGGGTAGAGGATAAAGGAAATTAACCTCGTTCAATGCAAAAAGAATTATATGTGACATACCATTATTCTTATATTGCCACCAAGGGATAGAATTCTGCTTTCAGAACTTTTGGCAGGAATAATTTGTAGGAGACTGCATACTTCAAAAATTATTAGGATGAGCTGTTTCAAATTTGAAAGGAGCACAACAGTCTTTTGATATTTATTAAAACATCCCAACTTTTTTTTCCAGCTTTCTCCGCAAGCCTGAAAAAAAGAGGGTGCCATTTTGAAGAATCTCAATGAAGAGAAGACCTAGGGTTTCCCCAAATTCTGATTTTAGGATACTGCACAGAGCAGACCCTTTCAGAGAATATGTACTGTAACGTTGACTCATCATGCCATCCTTGGCATACTGGAATTATGTAACCTTATACCTATTTGCTGTTGTCAGAATGCCAGTTTCATTGAACTAAAAGTCTAAGGAGATCATCCCATTGAGTTCAATGATGCTGACATCCAAGTAAGTGGATATTGATTGCAGCATTAAAGTGTAAGTCACGGTCCTATAGACATGAACTGCGGAAACTGCATGGAGCATACAGAATCGGTACCATATATCTTAATGGTTCTCTTGAATTGCACAGTCAATTTAAAGTCTTGTTGAATAGAAGGCTTTCAAAGAGGAAATAGATGAAATAAGCTGCTTCAATATAAATGGGAGAGTGAATGCAAATGCCAATTGCATTATAAAGATAATACACCCAGCTTACTTTAGAATGCTACACACCTTAGGAGGCACACCTCAAACACTAGAACAATCAATACTTCACACTAAACTATGGGAAATGAATGCACAATACATCTCTGTGAGCCTATTGTTCAGTGTGTCAGCAATGCAGTACCACATTGTAGAAACATATTAAGCTGCACCACTTTGCCTGTTGGACCCAATTTGTAGGAATGTAGGATACCTGTAAAAAAGATTTTGTTTTACAGAGCAAAAATCTTGCATATGAAACAGACACAATTAAAACACGTCCGTCTTTCAGGAGTCCCCCTGCGGATTTTACTCTGCTAGTTGTTGCTGACTATAGAGAGCAATGCTCATATACATTTCAAGGCCATTGAGCCAGTGCTGTCCGAAGACATTTCCGCGGTCATGTGGCCAGCATGATGTCACGGAGTACTGTTACTTTCCCACCAAAATGGTTCCTATTTATCTACTCACATTTGCATGCCTTTGAACTGCTAGGTTGGCAGGAGATGGGGTGAGGATGGGAGCACATCCCATTGCATGGCACTCGGGTCTAAAACCTGGGCTGCTGGCTTTCCAGCCAACAAGCCAGCATCTTAACTGTGCTGCCCCAGTCTGTCTTTTAGAAATTTCCTTAAAGCAGGAGTTCTCAAAGAATGTGATGCTTTCACCCTTTAAAGTGATATATGAGTTTACACAACTGCCCTACAAATAAAAGTCATGTTTTCACTGGGGAAGGGTTGGACAAGAAATAAATATACCACTGGAATTAAATATTAACAAAATAAATATAATTAAATAACTAATAGATCATAAAATAAAATGAGTAAAAAGACAATAAACTTCATTAACACATACACTTCTAGATGCTCCAAAATCAAAAGAATATAGTATTACGTATCATTCTGGTGGAGATGAAGTCTAGACTAGACTAGACTAGGACACTAAGTATGAACAAGAAAATAAAAATATGTACAATATAAATTTCCAGAGCAATTTTAAAATACCAAGTAGTAAAATACTAAACAAATGTTCCATCCATTTCTCTTTTTTTTTCTTACAACAAACAGGAAATTCAGTAAACAAAGTGAGCATGATTTAGCATCCTACTAAATGCATAATATTATGGTTAAGCTGGTCTTTTAAGAATATAATTGCATATAAATTGGTCCCTTATAAAATCACAATGTCTGGTGTGGGAAAAGTGCGGATTTTCTCGGAAAATATCTGACTGTAATAAATCCATTATAATTTTTAAGAGTTTTGAATATATACTAAGGTAGATAGAGCAGAATTTAACATACTGAACTGAAAGGTATTTTTTTTTTCATCACAGGCAAGTGTATTCAACCCCTTTTACTTTTTTTCTGCAATATTCTGAGAGTAGTTTCAACAGGACCTGGAAGTGCAAATCTTTTGATATTCTTTCTGCAGAGAAAGCTGGGAAATCAATTTCTTATTTGTAAACTAATCTTTATAAGATGACTTCTATTGCCCATTCAAATGTAGCTTGTTTTTTAAAGTCGAGCCAAATTTGTGGGAAGACGGGAACAATCCACTAATTTCTACAAAAGTGAGAAAAAAAAGGCAGTTGAATCCTTCTTCCCACTTTGTGAGGTGATATTTTGTCCAAAAATATTAGGTCCTATTTTCATGTTTGTTTCTAATCCAGTATATAGTTCAAATCAACATTTTGATAACACAGTCTTGACATGACAGAAGGAAAAGTCCTCGAGTTACAACCACAACTGAACCCAACATTTATGTGCTAAGTGAAGTATTTGTTAAGTGAGTTTTGCCCCATTTTACGATCTTTCCTGCAACAGTTGTTAAATGAATCATTGCAATTGTTAAATCGGTAACATGGTTAAGTGACTCTAGCTTTGCCATTGACTTTGTTTGTTATAAAGTTACAAAAGCTGATCACATGACCCCAGGATACTGCAACCATCATAAATAGGATCTAATTGCCAAGTGTCTGAATTTTGATCACATGACCATGGGAATGCTACAATGGTCCTAAGTGGGAAAAATGGTCATAAGTCACTTTTTTTCAGTGCTGTTGTAACTTGGACGGTCACTAAATGAACTGTTGTAAGTTGAGGACTACCTGCATACATTCCAACTCCTCATCACTTGGGATTGCTTTTCTCCCTTATTCTGAATTAGTCAGTGAGGTCTTGCTGATGTTTTGTGTGAAAATCTACAACCACCAGACTATTCTGAAAAGATTAGAAGTACCCTATTTGATCTGCCCCAAAGTATTGTCGCCAGTGGCCAACCAGATAATTATGAGAAGATCACAAGTGGACCTGATTGCAGTAATACTAATATTGTCAATATTCCAATGACCCATTTAGTGGGGGTATATCCAATCCTGTTTGAAATCCTTTAAATGAAAGCTATCCCATGTCAAAGCAAAACAAAATAACTGGGCATAAATAACTGATCTGCTGAGTCAATCAAAGAAAATTAGCAACAGAGGTTGAGATCATGAATCCTATGAATATAGGTTTTAGGATGGTATCTTTAGCCACAGAAATTCTGAATTGCCAATTACATACATGGTCAGTTCAGCATTGATCTCACCATGCAGGATCATTACGAGCAAAGCAAATTATACAAGGAAGCTAAAACTCTGCATGTACTCAACAATGTGCATGTCTATGACCATTTTAAATATATTCCATAAAGTTAGAGTTGCTAACCATGGGCTAAACATACAGCATTAACTTCACATCCGAGGACTGGTGACTTAATTTGACTACCCTTGAGGCTGCTTCTAAGTCCATGATGCTATGAATCTCTTTTCATCATTTCAGCTGCTGATGATGAGTGAGATAATAGCCCACTAGAGACTGTTAGTGTTTTATCCTACTGAATCAAGAGATTAAATCAACTCCACAAATGTCTAAACTATAGAATGATTCATTTGTGTTATTTTCATTGATTTGAAAAAGCTGTAGGATAAAAGTAGTCTAATAGCACTTAAACTCTTATAACTCTATACAGTTGGGTTTTCCATCATCTTTTCAATCCAGACAACAATTATTCTAGATAGAAAAAAAAAAGTCTTTTTCCCCCAGGAAAAGAAGACATGAAGAGTGTTATTGTCTAGTTTTATCCTTGTATAATTGTATGTATGTAGAAAAGTAATTCATACTTTATATTTATGTTATATTGTTATGCTATGGTATGTGATGTTGTCTTATTTATGTTGTGTTATTCATTTTGTGAAATACACATGTTGTAAGGTAACCAAAATAAATATCACATCAGAAAAAGACAGATAATAGTGTCTGCCAGGGTGGGAATGAAGACAACATTAAAAATGTGCATTGTGTCACTGCAATGTAAACTCCACCCTTCATGGAGAAACAGCAAACTGAAGAGGCAGGCTCTTAAGGGGAAGGCTTTGGATATATTAGTCACAATGTCTGTAGCTGGTCCAATGAAAAAATGTACAAAAGAGATGGTTTGCATCCATCAAAGAAAGGGACTGAGTTACTCGGCTATAAATTCACAGATTTTCTGGAGGAATATTTAAACTAAACAGCGGGGACAGTGAGTTAATTGATACAGAACATCCCTGTCCCCGGCAATCTAACAATTATAGGGCTATCAGTGCATGTAACATAGATGTGTGTGTGGACAAGAATATCAACCTTGCTGTCAAGCAAAATCAAGCTTCTAATAGCAAGTGCCACACAAAGTGCACTAACCAAATAGGTGGAAAGACAATAGGGGAACTCAGGCACCACACAGGTTATGTAAAAAGTAAACACAGGGTCAGTCATAAAGGACTCAAATGTCTATATACCAATGCACAGAGTATGAACAGCAAACAGGGTGAACTAGAAATTCAGGCTAATGAGGGCAGATATGATATTGTTGCCATTACGGAAACGTGGTGGGATGAAACCCACAAATGGAACACACAGCTAGAGGGATTTAAATTATTTAAAAGAAACAGACCAAATAAAAGAGGAGGCGGAGTTGCTCTATATGTAAGAAATAACTACATCTCTACAGAAATAGAGCACAACAATGATGAAAACTGTCTTGAATGCATTTGGGTCAATATAAAAGGGGGGGAAATGACATTGCCATAGGTGTATACTACAGGCCACCCAACCAAACAGAGGAAATAGATGAACTTTTTGCTAGTCAGCTAACTAAGGTATGTAGGAAGCACATCACAATAGTAATGGGGGACTTTAACTACCCTGACATCAACTGGGAGACAAACTCTGCACCAAGTGGAAAATCAAACAGATTCCTTGCAAACCTAGCAGACAACTTTGTCTCCCAAAAAGTAGAGAAGGGAACTAGGGGATTAGCCATTTTGGATCTAATTCTCACTAACAGGGATGAAATGATAGAAGGTGTTGAAGCCACAGGAACCTTGGGAGGAAGTGATCATGCAATATTGGAATTCAACATTATGGAAGCACAAGCAATAGAACACAGTCAAACTAGAGTCTTGGACTTTAAGAGAGCTAATTTCAATAAACTTAGAGAGGGTTTGGGAAGGATTCCATGGATGAGAATTCTCAAGGGGAAAACAACTCAAGAAGCTTGGGAAATTTTGAAAAGTGAGATAATAAAAGCCCAGTCTAGCACAATACCAACAAAGAGGAAAAATAACAGCTCTCAAAAGAAACCAGCATGGCTGCATAAAGAACTCTCTGATAAATTGAAAGATAAAAAGGACAAGTATAGAAAGTGGAAAGAGGGGCACATAACTAAGACAGAATATCAGCAAATAGCCCAAGCCTGCAAAGATGAAGTGAGGAAAGCTAAAGCTCATAATGAACTAAGGCTTGCGACCAAAGTCAAAAATAAGAAAAAAAGCTTCTTTCAACATGTAAAAAACAAGAAAAAAGTGAAGGAAATGATTGGTCCATTAGTGGGTGAAAGTGGCAAGAAGGTGACAAGCAACAGGGAGAAAGCAGAACTATTTAACTCATTTTTTGCATCTGTCTTTACACAAAGGGAAAAAACAGACCAACCTACCAAAAATAGTGCCATAAAAAACAGAATAGAAACGCAAGTTAAGATAGGCAAGAAAATGGTAAGTGAGCACCTGTCCAGCCTAGATGAGTTCAATCACCAGGACCAGATGGATTACACCCCAGCGTTCTCAAGGAACTGGCAGATGTGATCTCAGAACCATTGAACTATATTTTTCAAAGATCCTGGAGCACTGGGAAATTACCGGAGGACTGGAAAAGAGCTGATGTAGTTCCCATCTTCAAAAAAGGGAAAAAAATGGACCCAGGAAATTACAGACCTATCAGCCTGACCTCAATACCTAGGAAAATTCTGGAAAAGATAATCAAACAATGAATCAGTGAACACCTAGAGGAAAACAAAGTCATTACTAAAAGCCAACATGGGTTTGTCAAAAACAGATCATGCCAGACAAATCTTATTGCATTCTTTGACCAAGTGACAAAATTAGTGGATCAGAGGAATGCTGTGGATATAATTTACTTGGACTTCAGTAAGGCATTTGATAAAGTAGATCACAACCTACTACTTGATAAGATAGAACAATGTGGGTTAGACAGCATCACCACCAGATGGATCCGTAGCTGGCTGACCGGCCGTACTCAGCGTGTGGTCCTCAATGGAACCGCATCTACATGGAGGGAAGTGTGTAGTGGGGTGCCCTAGGGCTCTGTTCTGGGCCAGTGCTCTTTAACATCTTCATCAATGATTTGGACGAGGGGATAGATGGGGAAATCATCAAATTTGCAGATGACACCAAGCTGGCAGGAATAGCCAACACTCCAGAAGACAGGCTTAAGATACAGGAGGATCTGGACAGACTTGAACACTGGGCACTATCTAACAAAATGAAATTCAATGGTGAAAAAAGTAAGGTTCTACATTTAGGCAAGAAAAAACCAAATGTACAGGTATAGTATAGGGGGTACCTTGCTCAATAGTAGTAACTGTGAGAGTGACCTCGGAGTCCTAGTGGACAATCACTTAAATATGAGCCAGCAGTGTGCTGCAGCTGCCAAAGGCCAACACAGTGCTAGGCTGCATTAACAGAGGGATAGAATCAAGATCACGTGAAGTATTAATACCACTTTACAATGCTTGGTAAGCCACACTTGAATACTGCATCCAGTTTTGGTCACCACGATGTAAAAAAGACGTTGAGACTCTAGAAAGAGTACAGAGAAGAGCAACAAAGATGATTAGGGGACTGGAGGCTAAAGCATATAAGGAACGGCTGCTGGAATTGGGTATGTCTAGTTTAATGAAGAGAAGGACGAGGGGGGATGAAAGCAGTGTTCCAATATCTCAGGGGCTGCCACAAAGAAGAGGGAGTCAAGCTATTTTCCAAGGCGCCTGAAGGCAGGACAAGAAGCAACGGATGGAAACTAATCAAGGAGAGAAGCAACCTAGAACTAAGGAGAAACTTCCTGATAGTTAGAACAATTAACCAGTGGAAACAAGTTAGAACAATTAACCAGTGGAACAACCTGCCTCCAGAAGTGGTGAATGCTCCAACACTGGAAGTTTTTAAGAAGAGACTGGACAGCCATTTGTCTGAAATGGTATAGGGTTTCCTGCCTGAGCAGGGGGTTGGACTAGATGACCTCCAAGGTCCCTTCCAACTTTATTATTATTATTATTATTATTATAAGATGGTTCCATGCAAAATGGAGTCAGACCATGCCTTTGTAATTCCTCTCTAAACATGAAGAAGAATTGAGATTGCCCAGAAGTACTCCTAGCAGTTGCTTCTCATAAGGACAGTTGCAATTGTTTGATTCTACTATTATATTAACATTTCTTAGACGTTGCCATCACTTTTTAACCCTTCCATCACATTTGCAATTATTTTTCTATCCACATCGTATTGCTTTTCAAAGTTGTTTTTTATATTCTAATTTTTCAGTATTTGTTGCTTCAAATTTTGTAGGTTGCTAATAGTTTTAATTTTAATGCTTTGGCATCTGATTTTTTGCTTGGTAGCTTGTTTTCAATTTCAATTTTAGTCCATTTCTATTGTTGCTGCTTTTGTGGGACTATATTTGAGGTAATTGTTTTAGCCATAAGTGATTGCATATATCATGCAAAATTTTATTTCAGTATTTCCTTTGAATGGATTTCAAAGACAGTTATCTTTGTCTTAGTGTTTCATGCATTCTAAAAAAAATTCTCTAAGTTGTTAACATTTAGACAATTGTAGTTCTATTTGATTATTTTGCTATGGTTTTTAAATTTTCATTAGCTACAACCCAAATCAAAGTTTATGTTGTTGTTTTCCTATACTGCTTTTATAGATCATTTTTCTTTTTTCAATTTCAAATCTTTTCATTTTTTAACTATTGTTCCATTTAATTAAATTCTATGTCGGTAAAATATTTTTTTCTCATTATGAATTGTCTCCAATTGTTCTTAAGTTGTTCTTAATGGTATTTCGTTTTGGAAATTTTATTTTCCACATTTATTTGTTTCAGCAAACCATGAATCGGTAGCTTTAACTCATAACAACATTTTTAAAACAATTTCTTCATTGATTGTTCAGCAATTCCTTTCTTGTTACTTTATAATTCCATGCCTGGTCAGGAAGCCCTGTAGCCCACTTGTTACCAATATGTTCTGCCAGTTCTAAAGAAGATACCTATAATAGCTCAGAATGGAATAAAGTTCCAGTGCACTTTTCTTTATACAACAAGAGCAATTTAGAAAGGAATTATAACGGGTGCTAAAGGAAATAACTAACAGGGAATATTAATAACAGTTCTGTGGTTTTATAATGTGATTATGGCTCTTGACATTTAACCTTTGCTTCAGCTACAAAGCTTTCAATAGGTTTTGCCTCAAAATAGTATTTGTTATTATTATATTATTATATTATCATGATATGAGGATCTATGATGGCACAGCGGTTAGAATACAATATTGCAGGCTAATTCTGCCCACAGCCAGGAGTTCGATCCTGACAAGGTCAAGGTTGACTCAGCCTTCCATCCTTCTGTTGGTAAAACGAGGACCCATGTTGTTAGGGGCAATATGTTGATTTGTGCTCAGAGAGTGCTCTAAAGCACCATGAAATGGTACATAAGTCTAAGTGCTATTGCTATGTCAAAATCTAACGTGGATTGTATCATTTTTAATCTTTTGACCCTTCAGCATCTCAAGAGCTTTTCTCCGCCATCTTATTTTTCAGCTCTATTATGGGTAGGCCAGGACTAGACACCAGCAGCCCCCATCTTGGGCATAGCACTATGTCCCTCTCCAAAAGCACTGGCGCATATGAACTGAGCAGAACATTTAAGGATGTAGTTTGGATAGATGAACATTGTGGATACCCAGCAGTCCTAATTCTGATGATGAATATCATCTTCTACAAACTTTAAGAACTATGTCTTTTCCAATGTTCCGATGTCTGCCCAGTGTTCTTTCTGTTACTATTTTATTGTAACCAACTGCTTGCTGTCCATTTCTCTTACTGTCCCCTGACCTGTGTTTACTAAATTGTCATGTCTGCCCAAGGCTTCAATTTTCCCACCTTTCCAGCTCCAGCCCTCACACTAGGAGATTTTTTACGGCAGCTGAAAGAAATGAACACACAGCAACACTAATGCTCTATTACTGCTTATTTTCTGCAGACAACCCTTTAAGAGGAAGAAAAGTGCTTTTATCAAAATATATAGAAATTCTCTCTTCTGTAATTCTCTCTTGATAATGAGGAATTTCTGGGTAATTTCTTAATACTACTACAGTGCTTATCCCTAACATTGACAACAGAAATGCAGATTGAAATTTGTTAAATATTAATCAACAATCCCAAAATGTGGTTGTAAGTTAAGGACTACCTGCATTCCATTAAAAAGGCTTCTTTTTGGTAATGAAATGCATACACTATTATTATTATTTTTTAAAAAAGCTAAAACAGTAGCTATGTTTTCTAGCAACTTTGAAGCTGAGGATGGATAAAAACAGCAAAGGTTAAATGTTAACTTTGAATACATCAGAGCTACAAAATGATGTTCTATAGAAACATTTCCAGTCTGTTCAATCAGCTGATGGAATTTTATGAGGACTAATCAGAAATGTATTCTTGGTGTATATTTGTAGCAAGGAACTGATTTTGTGTTTCAGAGAAGCTTGTATCAGAGCTGATCTTATGTACAAGAGTCTCCTTATTGGAAGATCTTCAATAACAAGAGATGTAGGTTGCTCTTGTGTAAAAGAACTGGGGGAATGAAGGAAATTACTTACTGCCCTATTTGTAGCTTTTGCAAAGTACCTATACAGTTCTAATTGTTACTTAACCTATAATAAATTAAAACTGAAATTATCACTTGTACTTTAAACTTCCAGCTGTAGCTTTCTTTTCCTTCATATATTCCTTTCCCTGACTGTCATAGCCTTTTTTGGGGGGGTGGATATCAAGAGCTCTCAGTTGATTATAGTTCTGTTTATCTGTGGTGTGCTTTTTGGATTTGTTTTGTTACAATATTCCACTGCAAAATAGGAAGCTAGATGAACAGTAGGAAACATAACAGAGGGAAATATGCAACCTTTTAAGAAAATTCTGTATGATGAAATTTGGATTCCCCCCACCCCATCCCCATGCAAAGAGTGGGGCAGATAGAAGATTTTGAGGTAATGTTTAGTGCTCAAAAGGAAATACAGTTAGTCCTCGAATTATGAGTGTAATGGAGCCTGCTCATTCCACTCGTAACTTGAAAACTCATAGAGTGAATC
The DNA here is from genome assembly GCA_023970755.1 of Azemiops feae. Lineage (NCBI taxonomy): Eukaryota > Metazoa > Chordata > Lepidosauria > Squamata > Viperidae > Azemiops > Azemiops feae. The sequence goes on along the minus strand of JALGBA010004174.1, from coordinate 885,316 downwards.
TTGTTCCTTTAGCGAGATCACTCTCTTGTTTGTTAAAACGCATGCAGCTCGTTAAGTAAACACGAGGTATCTCAGGATGGGGAAGGCCATGGAGGGCCTAGTGATGGATCAGGCCCCCAAGGCCTCCCCTCCCTTCCTGCCGCGTGGGACTCACCTGGAAAAGGTCTGTCTCCTCTCTGCCTCCGGAGCCCGGATTGGACCACAGGGGGGCTGCAAAAATCGCTCCGTGGCCATGGATCTGGTCTCCAGAGGCTTGGAAAAGGCCTCCGGAGTCTGGATCGGGCCATGGGGGCCCCACAAAATTGCTCCACAGCCATGGATCTGGTCTCCAGACGCTTAGAAAAGGCCTCCGGAGCCTGGATTGGGTCTCTGGGGGACCGCAAAATCACTCTGCAGCCATAGATCTGGGTGGCACAGGTCTTTTCCAGGCCTCCGGAGCCCAGATTGGCCATGGGGGGGGTGCGAAATCGCTCTGCAGCCATAGATCCAGGCGGCAGAGGCCTTTTCCAGGCCTCCGGAGCCCCGATCCAGCTTCCGGAGGCACGTCGGTGTCCCCCGGCTTTGGTTTGGTTCTCTGTTGCAGAGAACAGAGGCCTAAAGTACGATGAGATCACACGAGATCAGTAGTGTGAGCTCTCGCTCCACTGATCTCGCATCATCTTGTGTTATTTTAGGCCTCCATTCTCTGCAAACACACCAAAGGCCTGGAGCAGCCAAGAAAGCGAAGATTCTCCATCTTCGCAGGGTGAGTACTGAAGGCCTGGTGCCTAGGGAGACCCGCGGCAGGGGCGGGGAGGGAGGGAATAACCTGGGTGAGTGTTTGTAAGGACGAACGACTGCTGTGGTGCTGCAATACTCATAATTTCGGGAGTTGCTTGTAAGCACTAGGGGGCGCTCATCATGTAACTTTGAACGAGCGTTAAGTGAATGCTCATAACTCGGGGATTACCTGTAATTTCTCTTTGCTAGGCTATGGAAATCTAACTTAGTGCTTCTCAATGTCAGCAACAAGTTGTGTGGACTTCCAAAATTCCCCAGCCAGCTGTGCTAATCCATACATCTTATCATTGATGAGGTTGAGAAACATTAATTTAGACATGGCTCTTATGACTATCTTTCCAAGCTTTTGATGCACATAGACATGGCATTGCTGGGAAGAACCTTTCTTTTTTCCTATAATCTAGATTCCTTCCTTCCTTCCTTCCTTCCTTCCTTCCTTCCTTCCTTCCTTCCTTCCTTCCTTCCTTCCTTCCTTCCTTCCTTCCTTCGTCCCTCCCTCCCTCCCTCCCTCCCTCCCTTCCCCTATTAATTCTGGTTAATTCTGATTGTCCAATTTTTTTGGAAGGAAAGAGTTAAAAAAGAAAGTGAAAACCTATATGTATGTATGTATATGTATTTGTGTGTGTCCTTGTTACATAATTCTTATAATTTCACTTATGTCACTTCCCAAATTCACAAACATGCTTGAGTCTTAGCCTAAAACTGTTATTTTACCACCTGAAAGAGAAAATCCAAGAAGCACAATAATAAATTAAAATTATAGCAACAGCAATAGCACTTAGACTTATATACCACCCCAGAGTGCTTTACAGCACTCTGAGTCGTTTACAATGTCACCATATTGCCCTCAAAAATTATTAATCAATGCCTAAATTATTTCATGATATCTCAAACAAAAAAAATTGACATTAGTCATCCCTCTCTTCTATCTAGCCTTGTGAAGTAACAGAGGTTTTACAGTATGGAAAGAGGCAAGAAGCAAAATATGCCACACAACATTGTGAGGCAAACTCTATCTCTTACCTATTTGCATTCAACCTTAGAAAATAACTATGAAAGGGTAGAACTTGTACTGTATTGTTAAAATCCATATTTTGTAATGTTGGTGCCATTGTTGCTTGTGGATACATATGGAGAATCATCAGAACACCTTTATATAAGTTTTTTAAGATGTTGTAATTCAGATGGTAATCCCGTTTAAGAAGACAATTCACCCTTTTAGTCAGATGAAAAGTGGCAGGGATTAAATTATGCAAGGACTTATCTAATAATACAGTTTAACCTCTGATAAATTCTATGATTTCTGAAGTACACGGATCAGATACTTAAAGCGGTATCATTTATGCATAAGGATAGACACTGTATGCGTGGAAAGCAGGAGCCAAAGATACATAATTAAGGGGTATAAAATGGGCATTAAATTTCCTAAGAGGGAATTTCATGTTTGGGAACCTCTCTCTTGCAAATCATCAATCTTCCTTTCTTTTTTTAATAAGAACTCAAAGCCATTCTGGTTTGGAAAATTATTCATAGATAAGTTCTGACTTTGCTTCTCAAAAATCCTTGAGATTTACAAGAATTGCCAAAAGTGTAGGAGAGGAATAGCACCAGTGACTGGAGGTATAAAAATGTGTGCATAAAAGAGGTGTCATCATGGCCCATCATGAGATTCCCTTAGCAAATAATTAATACCATTATGAATTATTTAACATAAGTTCTCCTTTCAATGAGGCCATGTCAATTTCCACTTGTCTTGATTTATAATCATACTTGGGAAATCATTACTTAGATCCAGTTAGCACTTATTATCCTCCATTTTAAGCTATTAACATTAGGTAGTATAAGGAAGATAAATGGATAAGGTCACATTTAAACAGATCTTAATTTTAACTGGGTTTAGAAATGTCCAAGCTAAATGGAAGTTTATATCTCTTATTAAAGTGAAAAGTTTATATCCCCTATTAAAAGCTTCCATTTTATTTCTTGTCCTTCAGAAAGTTGAATGCTGAATTTGTTAATACTGACATTCATAAAAAATAGGAATTTCTTTTACACAGCCCCAATCAACCTTAGCCAAGGGAACACATGTGTGTGTGAGGAATATTTCTCAGATGTTTGACAAGTAACAGCAGTTGGTGTTCAATACCTATACGTTGATTATTTATTGGTTGTATAAACTCTTGCTTAGAGAAGTCATGTAACCATATTTTCATGCATATATAGGTAGCCCTCACTTACCAACTGCAGTAGGGACTAGCAATTCTGTCACTAAGCAACACGGTCATGAAATGCAACATCAACTGACCTCGCCAACTTGCAATATCAGTTCCCACTGTAGCTATTAAATGAATCACTGCAGGTCATTAAGCATAACATCACATGACTGTGACTTCCAACTTCCTGCAGGTATCTCCATTGACTTTGCTTATCAGAAACCAGCTGTGAAGTTTGGCCATCATGTGACTGTGGGGATGCTGAGATTGTTGTAAATGTGTGCCAATTGCTAACAGTCTGAATCACAACCATGTGACCATAGAGACACTGCTACAGCTGCAACTTTGAGGATTAGTCTTAAGTAATAATAATAATAATAATAATAATAATAATAATAATAATAATAATAATAATAATAATAATAATAATAATAATAATAATAATAATAATAATAATAAAGTTGGAAGGGACCTTGGAGGTCATCGAGTCCAACCCCCTGCTCAGGCAGGAAACCCTATACCATTTCAGACAAATGGCTGTTCAGTCTCTTCTTAAAAACTTCCAGTGTTGGAGCATTCACCGCTTCTGGAGGCAGGTTGTTCCACTGGTTAATTGTTCTAACTGTCAGGAAGTTTCTCCTCAGTTCCAGTTCTTTCCTTGACTAGTTTCCATCCATTACTTCTTGTCCTGCCCTCAGGCGCCTTGGAGAATAGCTTGACTCCCTCTTCTTTGGGGCAACCCCTGAGATATTGGAATACTGCTATCATGTCACCCCTAGTCCTTCTTTTCGTTAAACTAGACATACCCAATTCCAGCACACATTCCTGATATGCTTTAGCCTCCAGTCCCCTAATCATCTTTGTTGCCCTTCTCTGCACTCTTTCTAGAGTCTCAACATCTTTTTTACATCGTGGTGACCAAAACTGGATGCAGTATTCCAAGTGTGGCCTTACCAAGGCATTGTAAAATGGTATTAATACTTCACGTGATCTTGATTCTATCCCTCTGTTAATGCAGCCTAGCACTGTGTTGGCCTTTTTGGCAGCTGCAGCACACTGCTGCTCAATTTAGTGATTCACTAGGACACCGAGGTCCCTCTCACAGTTACTGCTATTGAGCAAGGTACCCCCTACTATACATGTACATTTGGTTTTTCTTGCCTAAATGTAGAACCTTACTTTTTCACCATGAATTTCATTTTGTTAGATAGCGCCCAATGTTCAAGTCTGTCCAGGTCCTCTGTATCTTAAGCCTGTCTTCGGAGTGTTGGCTATTCCTGCCAGCTTGGTGTCATCCGCAAATTTGATGAGTTCCCCATCTATCCCTCGTCCAAATCGTTGATGAAGATGTTGAAGAGCACTGGCCCCAGAACAGAGCCTGGGGCACCCCACTGCACACTTCCCTCCATGTAGATGCGGTTCCATTGAGGACCACACGCTGAGTACGGCCGGTCAGCCAGCTACGAATCATCTGGTGGTGATGCTGTCTAACCCACATTTTTCTATCTTATCGAGTAGTAGGTTGTGATCTACTTTATCAAATGCCTTACTGAAGTCCAAGTAAATTATATCCACAGCATTCCTCTGATCCACTAATTTTGTCACTTGGTCAAAGAATGCAATAAGGTTTGTCTGGCATGATCTGTTTTTAGTCTCATTTTTAGTGCCACTATAATTTTGAATGGTTGCTGAAGGAGCAGTCGGTAAGCGAGGACTATCAGTAATGAGTAACTGTACTTTTTCTTTTAAAAAATCCTTAAACATAATGGTTGCTTAGCCTTAATACCAAAGTCTTATTTTTAGTGTTATTTATTCTTGATGGCATTCAGCAGCTAGTAGACTAATGCAAAGACATTTTCAGAAACACAAAAACAGATGCATTTTCTCTTGTTTGAGCTTGCTGGGCTGCTGGAGTTCACTTTATTGAAGTAATGGACTGTAGTGCCTTTTACAAAAGAAAACAATTATAACTACTTCTTGTACAGTAAAAGTTCTACTGCAGAACAGAAAAAAGGCTAAAAGAAAACTTTCAAAAACCCTGTCTAGTGGCATTGATCTCAACAACATACAAGTGTCCTTTCAATCTGTTTGCCTGCTGTCTGTCTACCTTTCTCTACTCTATGATAACATTAACTGAAATTGAAATATCTAAGGTTCTGACTGAATGGAAAGTTGAAATCCTGAAGAAGGAACGGCACACCACTTTTATATTGAAAAAGTCCAGGTATACACCCCCCCCCCACACACACATTAATCCCAGGTAAATGAATATTGGTCTACAAGTTTAATGTACTTAGGGAAATTGTTTATTTAATTTATTACATTTGTTTGTCATCCATCTTGCCACAAGGTGATTCTGGGCATCTTACAATATTAAAATGAAACCATAAATATATGAATAAATGTATAAAAACACATAAAATTACAATAAATTACAAGTTATAACTAAAGATAGGGAGGTGGGAGATAAGGGATGAGGTGGGAGGTGCTATTAGTCGATCAATCATCCCCAGTGTGATACTCCCCTCTCTGGTCCCCAGGCCAACTGACAGAACCTGTCTTGAAGAAGGTCAGGAGGGCGGGAGGTAATCTCACCTCAGAGGGCAAGATGTTCCCAAGGGCCAGGGCCATGGTGGAGAAGATTCCTGTCTTGGACCCCATCAGCTGGAGTGGTATTTAAAGGGTTTTATGTAAAGAATTATTTGCTTTTGAAATAAATATTCAAATTTCCATTTTAAAACTGTTTTTTATTTTATTTAAAATATATAAATGATAGATTGGATTCACCTACTGCACTAAAACAAAACCACTGCTGTGGGTGACCCATCTCAGCAGCTTGCATTTGTTTCATAAATAAGCAAGCATTTAAAAATAAGTAAATTCTCAAGAAAAATGATACAAAGAGGATTTTCTTATCTGTATCTTTGCTTCTGAAATTACTTACTTCGCTATTTTGAAAATCTAATGGTTATAATCAACAGGAAAAACATAAGAAAAGCTGACTACTGGAACAATGAAGTAGATTAAAAAAATCCTGCCACCATTTTCAAGAAATGATAGATCAAGGGTCTTTTAATTGGTTCTAGATTAACATCTAGAAAATGGGATGTTATTATTGCCTGTTGCAATCTGCTCATAAAAAAAGAATCTAAACTATATAGGGTTGGAGGAGGAAAAGAAAAATACTTGAAAACCTATTTTTATTATCCAATACTGACACTGTACAATATGGATTTTATTTACCTTAGTATTACAAAAAATATAGGCTGGATTCTCAGTTTGTGACTCAGTGTTTGTGGAAACCCAGTCATTATCTTAAAATACTTGAAAGATAAAAAGGACAAGTATAGAAAGTGGAAAGAGGGGCACATAACAAAGTCAGAATATCAGCAAATAGCCCGAGCCTGCAAAGATGAAGTGAGGAAAGCTAAGGCTCATAATGAACTAAGGCTTGCGACCAAAGTCAAAAATAACAAAAAAAGCTTCTTTCAACATGTAAAAAATAAGAAAAAAGTGAAGGAAATGATTGGTCCATTAGTGGGTGAAAGTGGCAAGAAGGTGACAAGCAATAGTGAGAAAGCAGAACTATTTAACTCGTTTTTTGCATCTGTCTTTACACAAAGGGAAAAAACAGACCAACCTATCAAAAATAGTGCCATAAAAAACAGAATAGAAACACAAGTTAAGATAGGCAAGAAAATGGTAAGTGAGCACCTGTCCAGCCTAGACGAGTTCAAATCACCAGGACCAGATGGATTACACCCCAAGGTTCTCAAGGAACTGGCAGATGTGATCTCAGAACCACTGAACTATATTTTTCAAAGATCCTGGAGCACTGGGGAACTACCAGAGGACTGGAAAAGAGCTGATGTAGTTCCCATCTTCAAAAAAGGAAAAAAAATGGATCCAGGAAATTACAGACCTATCAGCCTGACCTCAATACCTGGGAAGATTCTGGAAAAGATAATCAAACAACGAATCAGCGAACACCTAGAGGCAAACAAAATCACTACTAAAAGCCAACATGGGTTTGTCAAAAACAGATCATGCCAGACAAACCTTATTGCATTCTTTGACCAGGTGACAAAATTAGTGGATCAGAGGAATGCTGTGAATATAATTTACTTGGAATTCAGTAAGGTATTTGATAAAGTAGATCACAACCTTCTACTTGATAAAATAGAAAAATGTGGGTTAGACAGCATCACCACCAGATGGATTCATAGCTGGCTGACCGGCCTTACTCAGCATGTGGTCCTCAATGGAACTGCATCTACATGGAGGGAAGTATGTGGTGGGGTGCCCCAGGGCTCTGTTCTGGGCCCAGAGCTCTTCAACATCTTTATCAATGATTTGGACGAGGGGATAGATGGGGAACTCATCAAATTTGCAGACGACACCAAGATGGCAGGAATAGCCAACACTCCAGAAGACAGGCTTAGGATACAGGAGGATCTGGACAGACTTGAACACTGGGCGCTATCTAACAAAATGAAATTCAATGGTGAAAAAAGTAAGGTTCTACATTTAGGCAAGAAAAACCAAATATACAGGTATAGTATAGGGGGTACCTTGCTCAATAGTAGTAACTGTGAGAGGGATCTCGGAGTCCTAGTGAACAATCATTTAAATATGAGCCAGCAGTGTGCTGCAGCTGCCAAAAAAGCCAACACAGTGCTAGGCTGCATTAACAGAGGGATAGAATCAAGATCACGGGAAGTATTAATACCACTTTACAATGCCTTGGTAAGGCCACACTTGGAATACTGAATCCAGTTTTGGTCACCACGATGTAAAAAAGATGTTGAGACCCTAGAAAGAGTACAGAGAAGAGCAACAAAGATGGATTAGGGGACTGGAGGCTAAAACATATAAGGAACGGTTGCTAGAATTGGGTATGTCTAGTTTAATGAAGAGAAGGATGAGGGGGGACATGATAGCAGTGTTCCAATATCTCAGGGGCTGCCACAAAGAAGAGGGAGTCAAGCTATTTTCCAAAGCGCCTGAGGGCAGGACAAGAAGCAACGGATAGAAACTAATCAAGGAGAGAAGCAACCTAGAACTAAGGAGAAACTTCCTGACAGTTAGAACAATTAACCAGTGGAACAACCTGCCTCCAGAAGCGGTGAATGCTCCAACACTGGAAGTTTTTTAAGAAGAGACTGGACAGCCATTTGTCTGAAATGGTATAGGGCTACCTGCCTGAGCAGGGGGTTGGATTTGATGACCTCCAAGGTCCCTTCCAACTTTATTATTATTATTATTATAAAAGGAGGACAGGTTAGCATGGCAAACTCCAAGGCAAGGTAACTAACATATGGGTAAAGAGTGATTGTTAGCAATCATTACTTTTTATTTTTTGCTATACCAACATTATCCTTTGAGCTGAATGTTTTCAAATTTCAGTGTTGGCTGCAGTCTTAGAGTGTTCCTCTAATCAACATTTTTTTTGTTTCTTGGATTACATTGGGCATGCATAGATAGTTTGTTGTTTTCCTAACCTTTCTGATGCCAAATATTGTAATATTTTTCAGGTTTTTGTTTAAAGCTTAAAGATGGTAATAAGGAATGTTCAAATAAGTCCCTCCCCCAACACACACACACACATTGAAAAAAAGATAGGAAGGAACTCTGTAATCTCTGAATAAGTGAGTGGCAGGATTATGGATCACATAGAACAGTCATAGTTTAATGGCAAGGACTATGGTTGCCATAGAACAGAGGCCCCAACCTTTTGGGCACCAGGGACCTGTTCCATGGAGAGAGGTTTTTCCGCAGACCGGAGGGTGCATGGTTTTGTGTGCTGTCTGCATCCTTTGGATGGGGCTTTGCTTGTTTGTGCGGACCGTTTGCTGGCATGCTGCAGCCCGGTACTGGTCCGCAGACCAGGGGTTGGGGACCCCTGCCATAGAATACAAATGTTCAATTTGGGTCTTCCTTTTCTAAATTAAGAGGGCAATTCGAAAATAAACCTCCGTTTGGTTATCAATGACAGACACTTGCAGATACAGAACTTTTATTATGCACATTAGAAAACTACAACATTACATTAGTTTTTGACATAATCGCCATTCAAATTGAGGCACTTGTCATAACGTCTTACAAGGTATGAAATTCCTTAGTAGTAGTCACTTGGTGCCAAATCTGGGCTATGGGCAGGGGTGATCAAAAACATCCCAACGGAACTGCTTTAAAAGTTCTTGGGTACGTCTAGCGGTGTGCGGGTGAGCATTATTGTGAACCAACACCACACCGGAAGTCAGCATGCCCCGATGCTTGTTATGGATGGCTCATCTGAGTTTTCATAACGCTTCACAGCTTCTGAATTGATGGTCGAACCACGCTCCATGAACTTCACTAGCAGTTCTCCTTTGGCAACTTCACATTTGGTGGAATTTTCTATGGCACCACTTCCGGTGTGGGGTGTTGGTTCACGATAATGCTCGCCCGCACACTGCTAGACACACCCAAGAACTTTTGAAGCAGTTCTGTTGGGATGTTTTTGATCACCCCTCCCATAGCCCAGATTTGGCACCAAGTGACTACTAAGGAATTTTAAACCTTGTAAGACATTATGACAAGTGCCTCAATTTGAATGGCGATTATGTAAAAAAAATAATGTAATGTTGTAGTTTTCTAATGTGCATAATAAAAGTTCTGTATCTGCAAGTGTCTGTCATTGATAACCAAATGGAGGTTTATTTCCGAATTGCCCTCGTATTATTTGGTGTTTGGAATGCAATAAATACCTGATCATTCACCCACCCACTCACGTGTCACACTTTAGGCTCGGTTAGATAGCCATAGAATATTCTGGACTGCCTCATCTAAATGTTGTGAAGTGACAGGATTCTCTGCTCTGAACATGTAACTTTATTTTTTCTTATCCCATGAATATAATATAAATTGGGGGCATGGAAATTCATGTTTGCTCCTTATACTTTCACTGGAAGAAAGAGGGGGAAGGTACCATACAGTAATAATATATTCAATTTTATTTCCCTGCTAGTAATAATTACAACTGCAGATTTAGTGAATATCATCTAGATCTGTATAAAATACAACAGCGATGGGAAACCCAAGGCATATGGACTACATGTTGCTCACAAATGCTTTTCTTATGGGCCTCAGAAATTTCAATTCTCCCTCCTTCCCTTTGGCAGAAAACAACAAAACAGATGTTTTAAGTTTTCATTTATGTTTAATCTTTGTAAGCCCTGCTGCAGTAAATCCCTGTAGAACTTCTTTGGGAGACATTATCATATTTGTTTCCTTAAAATTGCAGGTTGTGCTCAAAATAATAGGAGAAAAAAGGTACTTTTGGACATAAAACCACTTCCCAAACTTTCAATCCCAATTGCAATAGTTTGTCATTGAAGTGGGACAGCTTTAGGAAAATGTTCTCTTCTAACAGATGGAAACTATAATCCTAAACCCATTCTACTTCTTATGGGTGGTAGAAACAAGTGAGTACGTGCTACTTCCTTGTCAATGTAGCCATATATAAAGGACCTATATTACAATACTGCTAGTCAGGGCTTTCTACACATCTTTCCTATTGTCTCACAAGACCTCCACCATAATGTATAATGAAGCAAAAATTTGCATGGTGGCATATAACAACAAACAACAACAACAACAACAACAACAACAACAACAACAACAACAACAATAACAATAATAATAATAATAATAATAATAATAATAATAATAATAATAATAATAATAATAATAATAATAATAATAATAATAATAATAATAATAATAATAATAATAAAAAAGTTGGAAGGGACCTTGGAGGTCATCGAATCCAACCTCCTGCTCAGGCAGGAAACCCTACACCATTTCGGACAAATGGCTGTCCAGTCTCTTCTTAAAAACTTCCAGTGTTGGCGCATTCACCGCTTCTGGAGGCAGGTTGTTCCATTGGTTAATTGTTCTAACTGTCAGGAAGTTTCTCATTCGTCTAGAGTTGCTTCTCTCCTTTGATAGTTTCTATCCGTTGCTTCTTGTCCTGCCTTCAGGCGCTTTGGGAAATAGCTTGACCCCTCTTCTCTGTGGCAGCCCCTGAGCTATTGGAACACTATTCAGTCCCCTCTCGCCTTCTCTTCATTAACCTAGAACAATACCCAATTCCATCAACACCTTTCCTTATATGTTTTAACCTCCAGTCCCCTAATATCTTTGTTGCTCTTCTCTGTACTCTTCTAGCGTCTCACATCTTTTTTACATCATGGTGGACCAAAAAACTGGATGCAGTATTCCAAGTGTGGCCTTACCAAGGCATTGTAGAGTGGTATTAATACTTCGCGTGATCTTGATTCTATCCCTCTGTTAATGCAGCCTAGCACTGTGTTGGCTTTTTTGGCAGCTGCAGCACACTGCTGGCTCATATTTAAATGATTGTCCACTAGAACTCCGAGATCCCTCTCACAGTTACTACTATTGAGCAAGGTACCCCCTATACTATACCTATACATTTGGTTTTTCTTGCCTAAATATAAGATCAGGAAGATGTTGGTTTCTCCAAAGTGTTACCAATACTTGGGATTTTTTTTCCTCCTAAGCTCCTCCATAATGACTTTTTTTTTAATCAATTAATCACTTTTTACAGGCATGTTGTCTGGTTTATGCACTGATATTTTCCTGCTTATGCATTGTCTAATATTTTTATATAAGGTAATTTTATAATGCTTCTAAATTTATTCTTATAGCTTTGATTTTTATTCTGGTTTTTAGTTCCTACTGTAGCAGTTTTGACTATATCTTGATTGGTTTTGTAGGTTTTTTCTTTTTGTTCTTACTTTTATATTGTATTGTTCTATGCTGCTTTAGGCTGTAATGAAGTGTAAGTTTCAAAACTCAAGGAATTCAGTAAAATTGATTTTTGAATAAATATTAATAACATGATGGAAGGCATGCAACATAATCTTAGACATGACTGAAAAGACTGCTATCAGTGTCAGCAGTATTAAAATAGATGAAGCAAGGGTCAAAATTAAGTCATCTTCCTACTTTGCTGTAAATGAATACAACTGCCACAATGACAAAATGGGCTTGGCTTTGGTTGTAATGACACTCCCACCATTTTGCCCCCATGGACATGCTAGGAATGATGATGATGATGATGATGATGATGATGATGATGAGGAGGAGGAGGAGGAGGAGGAGGAGGACGACGACGACGACAATGAATTGGTTTTAAAAGTATATTCTTGAAAACAACTATTATCCAATGAACTTTTCTATATCATTCTTTTTCTTTGGAGCTAGAAAGGAATAAAAAACAAAACTCCATTTCTTAAATGATATATAATGAGTAGATCATCCAGGACAAAAGTTATATACCCCCTGTAAACTAAGCTGTTTTAAAAATATGTTTCAGTATATTTGTAGCAATGTGGATCATTGTAAATGCTCCTGCCTGTTGCAGAAAACATTTAGGTTTGTTTCCCATTATCCCTCTTGTAGTAGTTTTTTCAATATTCATAAGAAAAGAAAAAGTATGTAGACATTCATACTCCTGCAACAATTTGCCTAGCTTTTCTCCATTCCTGCTTAGAATAGCAAAACTGTCCTGTGGTTTCTTTTGGCAATGGCTGCCCAACCAATTGGAATTATATTTCATCTCTGTAGTATGCCCAATTTTCCACTGGGCAATGAGGTTAATTCCCTTGAGTCTAAAACCTTTATTTTCATCCAGCCTCACTTTTATTATTAGGATTGTCTTTTTCCTTCAAGAACCAGGAAGGGGAAAAAGTGGATGATTGCTTTGCTAGAGACTTAATTTATTATTATTATTATTATTATTATTATTATTATTATTATTATTATTATTATTATATTGCATTTTGTTTTGTTTCTTTCTTTGTGGATCCAGCTGTCTTTAGAAGTCCCATCCATTGTTCTGTTAGATTACTGTGGACTGAACCAAATAAAATTCTCAGCTGCAGACTTACTTTCTGAATGTTCTTTGCTTTGAATAAAACTGCACCTAGAATGCTCTATCATGAACTAAGCGAAAGTGCTGGATACAATGTGGGCTAAATTATTACCCTCCTTTTTATTATAATAAAAGATATTTCATGAGATTCATTTTTCCCCAGAAATCTTTTGCCAGCCTTTGGTCATTCCAAATCAGAAATTGTGGTGTACTTAATAATGAATAGCAAAGTGTTAAATTATAATGTGCAGCCATTTTTCTAATCATTGAAATTCCAGATAAAACGCCACAGCAGCTGCACAGTAAATTTGGCAGGTTACATTTCAAAAAAGAAAGAAAGAAAAGAATTATTCCTAACCCTTATGGAGAGATGTTAGTGCATCATTTCAAATGTATTTACTTGGATGGAATGAAGCAACTACCATGTGAATGACAAACAGGGAAAGACTAAACTTCACGATTGGAGAAAAGGCTAAAGGAAATATATTATTTATCTTAATAAAAGTTTGACCAAGGTTCCAGTTTATTATTTATGGAGAAATCATGATCTGAAGATTTAAATTCCTTCTGCCCTCTGTTCTCCAGTCTTATTCTTAGATTTTTACAAACACCGTTCAAAATAGCTGAGATCTGCATGTAATATTTTTGAAATATGTCTATACGGATAACTGTAAAAAAAAATAAGGCAATATCTTATAGTCTTATAGGCAAAGTCATCTGTTGTGCATAACTAAGCCCAATTTTTCTCTCTCTCCCTCTCCAGATTTTCTCTCTCTCCCTCTCCAGACTTTTTTTTGGGGGGGTGTTTATCGATGTTAACTGCTTATAAATACTTTTGCAATGTTTTTCACTCAAAATAGCTGGAAATCACATCATAGATTTTCACCAATTGTTACATTCTATACTAGATTTATTGATGGAATAGACTAGAGGGTAAAGCAGTCATATTCCTAATCTCTGCATAGTCAACAAGACTGATATTAATAAACTGATTGAAATGTATATTGGGAGACTTCCCCTTCTTTTTGCTCCTCTTCAGATCCATCCATATGAACCTGAATAGATATTATATTCAGTATTCAAAGATAATTTTGCTCCAGGACATATTAAACAGTAAGCCTTTCCTGAATACGACTTGATAGTAATTATTTTAAAAAACAGATTTCCCATAGTAAATACATTATTCTCCTCTTACAAAAACACAGTTCTGCTTAATTTAACATGCTCAGCAGAGTCATTAATGGGGTTAGGGCAGGGGTATCAAACTCGCAACATCACATGACGTGTCGCGATGTATCGTGATTTTTTCTCCATTGCCGGCAATGAGGTGGGCGCGGTTTCAGCCTTATGCATTTGGCCAGCAAGCTGGCAGTTTGATAACTCTGGATTAGGGTATTGTGTGAACACCAAACCTAAATAACAATTGAGTGAGAAGTGATTAATTTCAATTCAAAATAGCTTGTGGTTTGGTTGAGGCCAAATTGCTTTGTTGCACCATGTTATTGAACAGGGAAGGGAGGCAAAAGAGACAAAAATCCTACAACTACCCTGCAAACATGGGTCTTATATAGAAACTTTATCTTTTATTTTTCAAATACCTCTCTCCTGGCAACATGAAGTTTGAAGACTGTCCCTGTCCGAAATCTTCCCATTTTATATCCTATATATGAACCATATAATCTTGGAGTACAAAAGAGTACTATAACTATCTAGCCTTGAAATGTTAAAAAACTGCTGAATGCTCTCCAGTTATTACAGGTAGTCTTAAACTTACAAGCATTTGTTTAGTGAGCGAAATTACAACAGCATTGAAAAAAGTGAGTTATGGACTTCCAGGTTAGACGTTGTGGTGTGACGGGCCAGGAAAATGGGGCTCCATTTTCCACGGCCGATTTTGCTTTGCTGGGGACCCTAAAAAGGGTCTAAAGTCGTTCCGGAGAGGTGATGAAGAAGGGGACCCTCATCGATCATGGAGGGGCAGCAGCCCTTCCCTTTGATCCGAGGAAGCCCTTCAAATTGGCAGAAGAAAGACTGGCCGCATTTATGTGGCCAGCCAGAAGCCACCGACAACCCAAGATAAGCACTAACTAACAACTTTTGAACAACATGGATGGAACTGGGTGAGAACAATTCTCTCTTTATAATTTTAAAACCTCTTCCTGGAAAAAAGAATTCCCAAAGCAAAGAATCCCCCAGATGATAGAGAGAAGGGGAATTTCCACCCCGTTCTCTCAGGAAAAGAAAAGCAGCGAATAACTTTATTTCGGGGGAAATTAGAGAAAACTACAAGATTAATTTGGATTTAATATAGAGACATAGCTTTGACAAATTTGGGGACTAAAGGTATTTTTAAGACTATCTTTTTGAAAAGATATTTGAAAAGTTAGTGAAATAGGTTTGGACTTAAAAGCTGGAAGATTGATGTTAACAACATCTAGTGATGAACCTTGGCATTACAATTTATTATGCTTAAAGAAAATTTGGCACAAAGCCCGGACATAGGTAAGGCTCTTTGTTGTTCCTGGAAACTTTCACTTTTGCAGACTGCAGCGGGGAAAAGGGGAAAAAATCCTTGGGCTGTTTTATCTGTATGAAGGAGACAATAAACCATTCTAAATTGACCGGCCTGGATTACAAATATTGATTGACTTTTAGTTTCAAGAATTATCAAGAAATATTAAGAAACAGTGGGAAAGTTGCTTCTGGACTATTTCTCTTTGGAAGAAACATGGATAAGCAACAAGAAAATGTAAATGGACTTCAGAAAGAAATCATTTCCATGTTGAAATCAATTCAAGAGACAATTGTTTTAAATTATGAGGAGACTAAAAATAATTTAAATAACATAAATGAGCAACTCTCCAACTTAAACTTACAAGCAAAAAATGTTCAGAAAAATAACAATAAAGAATAAACTAGCAATTCAGAAACCAGAAGAAAAAATAGAGGAAACTGACATAAAGATAAAGGATTCGAAAGAAGAAACCAACAGACAAGCACAGATAAATAAAAATTTGGGAGACCCAGATATAACACTGGAAATGGGAAAGACATTTTACTTTTTAAGACTTCAGAACATATTTGAGGACAAGGAAGAAGAATTGATAGAATGGATGACAGAGCTGTTAGGAGAAATGTGAAGACTGGGGAACCAAAAACTAAAAGAGAAACTGAAGGAGAAAGAAAATGGAGGCTGTTTAATGAATATAAATAGATTAAGCATTTTTACAAAAACACTTTAATTAAATTGTCTTTTTTATTCCAAATAATATATACAGAAACAGAGGAAGAAATACTTGGTGACCTAAATGCACTAACTTGCAAAGTTATTTGGCAAAGGAAGAAAGCTAGAGTAAGACTGAAGAAAATAGAGGTCCAGACTAATTAGATGAGATATTATACCATCTAGTTAGAAATAAAAGGACCATTATAAATTAGAAGGATGTGATTTGTAACTAGGATAACATAATTTTCTATAAGATGGGAAATATGAAAATACTAAGAGGGTTGGTATAAGGCATGGGTCGGCCACCCGAAACATCGAACGAGCCGCACGGACCCGTTTCCCTAAAAAAAAAAAAACCCTGGGAGCCGCACGCACCCGCGCATGCGCGCGCACCCACCCGCGCATATGCACCCATTCGCGCATGCGCACCCGCATGTGCACCCGCCCGCGCATGCGCACCCCCGTGCGCACCCGCCCGCGCATGCGCACCCGCCCGTGCATGCGCGCATGCGCTCCCCAAAATGGCGGAGGAGGCTCCGGAGCCGCAGGTGATGCCTCAAAGAGCCGCATGCGGCTCCGGAGCCGCGGGTTGCCGACCCGTGGTATAAGGGAAGCTTTTAGTTACTCAAATGTAATTAATTATGAGAAAATTGATAATTGATAAAGTTATTTTGAATATTGATGGGAAATTAAAATTGAAAAAAAAGAAAAAAACAGGATATGGATTGAATAAGGGAATTCTGATTGCAAATATATTTGAGATATGTTTTGGCTAGAGAAGATATTATAAACTGATATTATTGACACTATGTATAACATTAGAAACATGTGATGAAGATGTTTATATTTAATTGTATAGGTCAGTGATGGCGAACCTTTTAGAGACCGAGTGCCCAAACTGCAACCCAAAACCCACTTATGCATCGTCGGGTGCTGGGTGGGCGTGGCCCATTGGGTGGGCGTGGCTGCGGTGATAACAGCAGACTGGGTGGTACTAAACAGTTCAATCAATCAATTCCAACTTTGCAAGATCTTTTTTTTTCCCGCGAGAAGTTGAAATTGACTGATTGATTGAACCTTTTTTTTTTGTACATGGCGGAGGCCTAAAGCCTTTTATAAAACCCAGCCTAGGGCTGCGGCGACGGCGCGCGTGCCCATAGAGAGGGCTCTGAGTGCCGCCTCTGGCACCCGTGCCATAGGTTCACCACCACTGGTATAGGTATTCATAGCAGTAAGAATTATACTTGCATAGTGTGGAAAAATGATTATTATTGGAAGAAGAGAGGACCAGGGAAATACTGGATGGTGTAGTATTGGATATTTTGAGTGAAAGTTAATATATACCATTGAATGATAAAGGAATCCAGACACCGAGTTGTTTATTAAGTACTTATGATTGTAAAACTTGAAATTAACAAAATATTTACAAAAAAAGAAAAAGAAAAAAGTGAGTTATGACTATTTTTCACACTTATAATCATTGCAGCATTCCCATGGTCTCATGATCAAAATTCAGATGCTTGGCAATTGGTATATATTTATGATGGTTGCAGTGTCTTGGGGGCACGTGATAATCTTTTGTGACCTTCTGATAAGCAAAATCTATGATGACACCAGATTCACTTAATAACTGTACTGCTAACTGAACAACTGCATTGATTCACTTAACAACAATGGCAAGAAAAGTTGTAAAATAGGGCAAAATTCACTTCACAACTGTCTTGGTTAGCAACCTCTCCAAACTTGGGGCTCAATTGTGGTCATAAGTAGAGGACTATCTCTATTTCCTGGGAGAATTTCCCATCATACAACATAGACACTGCATATAATTGAAAAGTAGCATTTTAATATAATCTATCGAAGAGTAATGAAGCCTACTTTTTGCTCTGTATAAACTCCAAAACACTGCAGAAAATGGGTCCCTAATCAAAGTCTATTAAAATCAGTGGAAAAGAGAAAATAAACATAGTGAAGACAAAATACTAACATCTGACATCTGAAATGATCAGAAACTGAAGGTGCTTGACACTTCTGCATCTGTCACTAAAAGCCTTGTTTAAGTATATTTTAAGTCCTGAAACACATTTACTACACTCCATGAAACACTTTCTGAGCTGATGAGCCAAATCACAAAACAGACCATCTGTCTTAAATAATTACAAAAATAAGAAAGCATCTGAAAGTATTTTTGAGATGTTATATTATACTGGCAGATATATCTAAGCTAAGGCAGCTGAGGAATTTTTCCCCTTTGCAGGAACATTATACCTTTGGGATCCAAACCATGAGCAAAAATATAGAGGATTTTTATTACAATTAAGAGGGAGTTCTTTCACTCCACATTTTGTACTGTAATGTGTTCAGATATTTCACAGCAGTCTTTGCAAAATTCAGCTTATTTTTGAAAAATGCAGGAACATAATTGTTAGCTTTATAATTATAACAATATTTTTAAAGGGCTGAGAGATAAGGTAGGACAATGTGCGAAAGAAGATATGCTAAGAAAAATATTAGAATTACGTTTTGATTTTTTTTCAAGATTTTCTAATTACCTCTAACAAAACTTCAAATGCATCATAGCTCTGCCTTTAAAGGAAATGGTGTAGTTGTATTATGCAGGTACAGTTTTCTAACAAAAGGACACAACTTTTTAAAATCCTGAACATTTTGTGTTTCTTGCACACTTGCATACTTATATAAATATACTGTATCAGTGTCTTAGAAGTGGTTTTATCAGCCAAAGACCTCTCAGAAAAAGGAGACCTGGAATCAAGGTTCTGAAAAGGAGAGCTGCAGTATAGTCCAGTATCTTTTAATAGTCATAGTCTATCAAAGGTCGTGTTAATATAGTCTTTTTTTAAAAATAAAAATAAAAATCAAGCCACAGAGATTTGTTAACATTGGAGCACATTATTCACAAATGTACCGTATTTTTTTTCTTCAGAAAAAGAGAGGAATGTTGTACTTATTACATACAATTATATATTTTAAAAGTTAATAACTAGTTGTTGGGATCCTGGCTTAATATTTCTGCATCTGTAGGGGGCTCCTTTTCTTAAGGAGGCCCCATTTGTTTGTGGAGTTTGCGGAGCCATCTTTAAAAAACAAAACAAAAACAGAGCCCCTTAGAGGATCATGAGAATTATTACCTACTTGCAGAATAGCATGAAGTTGCTATGAGGCAGGCGGCCTCAGCAAGAAAACTCAGCCTCTTATTGCATGGCACAGGCCTTGATCCTCTGCAAAAACCAGAAAGGTGAGTTAGGTGCTGCTGGGCCATGGAGCTGACTGAGGAAATTGGCCGAGTCCTGCAAAGTGCTTGGGTGGCTGGATGGGAAGTCAGCCAAGGCCTACAAACAGTAACAGAAATTTTCTGAAAATGGGAGCAGGGTTACTGTGTATACCCCCTGAACAAAACTGGGATTAAAAAAAAAATGATTAGTCACTCAAACTGCCCAGCACACCATATTCCCATTCAATCAGATAATATATAAACTTACCAGTCGCTCATAGCCAGAAGGGATGGATATAAAGTCTTCCATACAAAACACATTCAGCTACCTCAGCAAAAGCCCATCTTTGGAAAACCGTCTGAAATGAGTGAGTTACAAAAAGTGAATGAATCAGTCAAATGCGGTTACAGGGATCTGAAGGAGGGAGACTTTAACCATTCAAGGGAATTTTGTTTTGTCTTGATTCCCCCTTTCAAATCATTAATTTTATTTTTAAACCAACTTAGAATATCAGCTTAGAATAACACGAGTTGGAAGGGACCTTGGAGGTTATCTAGTCTAACCCCCTGCTGAACTAGTAGACTCTAGTCTATACCATTTCAGCAAGTGGCTGTTCAATCACTTCTTAAAAACCTCCAGTGATGAAGCATCCACAACTTCTGAAGGCAAGCTGTTCCACTGGTTAATTGTCGTCACTGTTAAGAAGTTTCTCCTTAATTCCAGGTTGCTTCTCTCTTTGATCAGTTACCATCCATTGTTCCTTATCTGACTTTCAGGTGCTTTCCCAACATTTCCAACCTTATCATTCTGGCTTTTACTCTAATGTAAATTCCAGCCAAGCTATGTAAATTTTTCATTTTGGAAATATAAATTCTAGTTGATAAAACCAAAGCTGTTTCTCTCCTATTAAGGTATACAGGAAAACAGGCTTCAAATCAGCTAGGCAGTCTTTATATGAACAAAACTGGATATAAGCTGAGCAATTATTCTAGGTAAGAAAGCAATCAAAATCAAATGGGATAGATTACCTAAAGGTGGGAGGAAATGTCCCTCAAAATTATCCAAGAAAAGTGATAAAATGTTCCGCTCCCATATAGCATTGCACTCCACTACTTACCTTGTATTTCTATGATACAGGGGGAAAGTTTCCTTTTCACATTCATAAAGCTTCTTTCCACTGAATCACAGTATTTCCTATCTTTATTTTTATTTTTTTCCTGCCTGGCCTGCTGCTATATTAATATTTAGCCCTCACTCGCATCCCAGTGACAGCAAATCCCTTCAATCATCTCTCCCTCTTGTTTTGTGCCATCATCAACCACAGCAAACATGCACTTTGAAGGCTTATGGCATTCCCAGCAGTCAGGCTACACATCTGGCTTGACAGTAAATTGCAGGTCTCCAGATATTAATTCAGCTCTCAGCTAGACTTGGCAAGGGATTTCCAGATCAGTTAGGTAAGGATCTTTATTACAGAAAAGAATGAAGCCTCCACATGACACTTCATCCCCCTGCAATGTAATACAGTGAAAGACTTAAGTAGCTATGCTTCCAGGTTTAAAATCTTAACCTTCTCCCCATCCTTTCAAATAATTGGGTGTTTGGCAGGTCACTTGTTACCTTCAGAAGGCAGCAGAAACATGTTTGCATGACAATCTTCTCTGGCCTGAGAACTGCTGACTCCTGCCTCACCAACCCCAGCTCCTACATCAGTCTTATGCACAGGTCCAGGTGTATGAATGCTGAATTGGTTGGTTGTCTTAATAGGATAGCTGATGTTCCAGACAGTTTTCCAAAACAAGGATATTTGCCCCAAATAGATCATAAAACATGGAAGAGCTTGATTTTTAAAAAAATTTGTCTTTTTTATTAATGTGAAAATTATATGTGCCAAAAGTGAATTTAATTGGTTTGTGTAATGTTCATTCAGGGAAGCTTCCCAGACTATAAAGATTTTCCTGGAACAGTTGGGAGAACATACAAGAGTCACCATGGAAGATTTGTGTCTTACTGCAGCCATCTCATCTAGTTACACATGACTACTGAATTTGGTTGGGTTGATTTATTTGGAAATTGGCATTTTAGCCATTCCACTTCTGGATAGCTTCCAAGTGTTAAAGCAACTAATAAAATGTACAGTTACCATACTTAAATCATTATTTCTAACATGAGTTCTATTCCAGATTTTATATTATCCCTATTAACTTTTTATTTGTATTTTTCATATAAATTGAACCCATCAGGCAAACCCAAAATAGTAGATTCTAGTCCAATTGCAAGCATTACAAAGTACATGTGACATCCATTCTCATCATGTTCTGGGTTTACAAACAAAATAAAAAGCTAGGTATTACCTCATTTCCTTCTATGAAAATAGCTATTTGCACATGTTTTTCAAATTGGCTTCAAAGGATGTAGCTCTAACGTTTGGTCAGTTGGCTTCTCCCTGTCCTATAGTTGGGAATGTATGCAGGGGAACTCAACATCAATTAGAAATGTGGTGCTCCCTGCATGCTTTCTCCACTTGTACATAACTTCCTCTTCTCTCATAAATCCCTCTAGCTTTCCCCTCCCTCAGCTGAGTTAACCTGTGGTGCATTTAGTGCATAAAACCTTGAATCAAACTATTTAAAATTCCTAAAGCCATATTGGATTATATATTGTCCATTTTGGAAAGCATATACCTGAGATTTGTTTAGTTTAAATTTCAGTGCCCTTCTTAAATTTTCTGACAACTAGTTTTAATAAGTATCTCATTAAAATAAGTCTTGCATTTTTTTCCATTCTATAGTTAAACTTCAATTTAGAATTTACAGTATTTTATGTTGTTGGGTTAACTTCCTCTGCACCATTTTGTGGTTTTGTCTGTTGGGCCCAGTAAAAAAAAACAAATAAACAAATTCTGCATCCATTACACAGCTACTGAATATTTTTTTCTGAAATAAAATAATTGTTGGTTCAGTTAAATAGTAGGAAGTTTCCCTAATGGGCATGTCAGCTTCTGGTACAATCAAAGCAAATAAGGCAGTGATTTCAAATGGTTCTTTGATTAACGATAATAAATGCTTCATCATTTCCTACCTGGAATCAACAGTGTTGATGAAAAAAGCAATATGCAAGAACCCAAAGCAGTCAGCTGTCATTGATTAAGAATGATATAGGAGAATATTAACTTAATTAATCATGATGCATCAAGCAGCATATCCCTAGCGATTGGCACAAGGAAAGTACTGAATCTATACTTGATTTTTCAATCATTAAAAATATGCTTAGTATAAAAGAAGATGTAATGAATACAGAAAATTTATAGCATTTTTCTCCATGATTTATATTAGGAAATGGATCTTTTTTTCCATTTAAAAATATAGTAATATTAACTGGATGATAAAAGAGTCCCAAAAAAGCAATTGGAAAGGAAATTATAGATGGGGGGGGATAATAGATTAATAATAGTCATTAAGAAAATAATATTATTAAGATGATTAATAATAATCTGCATCCCTATACCATATGCTACTCACCCCTACCATGTTGGGGAATGAAAGAATGGACCAGAATATTTAATTGCTCTAATTTAAGAAAATACCAGTGAATAAGGTAATTATTTCATATTTATAGTTAGCTGTTATTTAGGGGTAGTTCAGGTAAACATGCAATAAACCCAGTTGAACTGATTGGACAGGTGTCAGCTAAATTAAGACTAAATCTAAAAAAGAGAGATTGTATGTGCTGAGAGAAGATGGTGTTGACATTTCACAACTGAATCAAGCCTGCTAAATGCATGTAGACTAATGAAGCTGAGTATATCAACCAAATTGTGCTGGAATGTTATTTGGAAAGAGTTCATCATTCTTTTAATTTATAAAACAGCAGTGTAACTAGAAATGTTCATGAGTCTTCTGCTTCGATATATATATTTTCAAAGTACAAATAGAAAATATTATTGTTTTATGAGGTTTGGTGTTGTGGCTATTTAAAAGCTTTATATAAAACGAGAGGAAGTTAATGAAGTGTTAATTAATAAATTTTTATAGTTAACATTAAAAGGTAGGCTACAAGCTTCTTTCCTTGCAGATTGAATTTCACTGTGTATAACTCAAATGGGTCATAGCTGGAAAGTCACGTATCTGCCCTTATTATACTGTAATCCACCAAACTTTAGACATTGTACAGCTGCACAGAAAGTTGTAGCTTTTTTGTTTTATTTAGTGATAGAATCATATAAAGAAGGAAAGAGTTTACAAAATCCAATTTCTCTGCTCAGTGCAGGAACTCCAAATTAAAACATCCCAGACAGATGCTCTGCAACATCTGTTTCACACATCCAGGAAAGGGAGTCCATCGCTTCATTAGGTAATTGATTCCATTGTTTATCATTTTTCCTTTAGGAATTCTTTCCTAACCTTCAACTGGAATTTGTCTTTCTGCAACAAGGCATTATTCTGTTGCTTGAAATCTTGAACAACAGAGGAAAAAGCCCTCCGGTTTTGTGATACTTAGTCTCAGGAAAGAAGCTTGATAGGCTATCAGCAAGTTCTTTTAGTAGCCTACAAGGTCATCAAATCTTAGAAATGTGCAGTTCATTCAAGATCAGTAAGAATTTTCAAGCCATGTTTCTCTTGAGTTCAAGCTGGATACTGGCCCCTTGAGCCTTTTGCTCATGATTCCCTGGCTGGAATGCATATCCGTTTCTTTGAGAGAACTGAACCAAAATAAAATGTTGGCTACTTCGGCCTTTTCTTTGTTGTCTGTTGGCTTTTTGCCTGAAGTAAGCAGCTGGAATACTGTTTTTTCTTTTTCTTTTCATTTGATGTAGTTGGGGGGGGGGGAACCCTTTTTCTTGTTCTTAGCATTTTTTGCTAACTTCATTTCCTTCTGAATCTTAGATGTAAGTACATCTCTATAGGCCCCAAAGCAAAACCCTCCCATGTTGAGATGCCTCCCATGTTGAGAAATCTTAAGCACTAATCCCTTCCCAGACTGCATCAGTTCAGAGCAAGTAGGGAAAAGAGAAAAAGAGAACCAGATGGTTGCTACTGCTTCTCCACTGCCAGAGCAAGAAGCTCAGGAGAAGAAGAAAATGGAAGCCTCTAAGTTTCTGAGGGTCCTGCTTTGATTACATGGTGTGGTTCTTTCTTTCCCCATTTGCAAGTGTTCTGTAGCAGCAGATGCAGTGATGGCAGTTCCTCTTTCACTCAACATAAATCTATGCACGCTTATACTAGTACACACATGCTACCTGTGAAACTTGGGGAGAGATGTGCCAGAAGTAGCTCATGACAAACATAAGGCATTCCCTCTGAGGTGAAATGGCATGATCAATTTGCACAGGTCATCACCCATCATCCATGGTGCAAATTACATTATCCCATCCATGTTTTTGTCTTTACCTGTCCTATAACTGAGCACTGCCAGGTTGGCTTGTCTTTTAACAGACTGAAGGGCCAACCGGGAATCCTGCCCCTGTGTGCCCCAAAGGGACACACTTCCTCTGCCTTTGCTTTATTTATGCTCCTGCTTCCAAAACTTCATTTAGTCTTTTAGCAGAAGAATTTATGGTAGGAAAATCCTCATTTCATCTGATTAGGATAGCAATCAGAGTTGTGCAGTGCTTTGGATTCAATTCCAATATATGTGAAAATGCTAATGCAGCACCTATCAGCAGCCCTAAAGGATTTATGTCCTTTCTCAGGATCATGTGGAAACTGCAAAAGGCAAGCCATGTGTTCCTTGGAAAAGAAATAAGTGTTTTAAAGAGGTGCTATATTCTTTCAGACTACAAACTATTTAGTTGTATGCTTGTTTGAACTGAAAATATATAGTAACATCCATAATGCATGAAAGTGTTTAATTGCTATTGTATGTTTTATTACAATAGAAAAGAATTTTAACCTCATATTTTGGTAGGCCAAAAGGACTGTGCAGCATCTTGGGTTTGAACTGAAAAGGGGACTTTGAAGTACACGGAGGTACTCAAACGAGACCTATTGGCAGCTCTTTAAAGCTGTCATAGTATGGTTGCCTTACACAGCTGTAGCACAATACCAGGAAAATATACTTGGTTGATGGGGTTGCTGGCTGATGATGCATACATGTCCACATGCCCAATTGCTCTGTCAATCTTACCGTTCAGGCTTGATCAATTTACTTTGTTTGGGAAGGTAAAATCAATTAAATAAAATTGTACTTAACTTTGTGCATAACATAAGTTGATTCTGCATTGTAGTAGTTCAGAATATCTTTGAACTCTCTTGTTTCTAATTCCACACACATTTTTATCCACTGAGCCTTGTCCTTGCTTTGGTTACTTTTCTTTATTAGCTTCTATTGTAATACCATCCTTATTTTGAATCCAAGCAATCAGATCCAGCTCCCCATTTCCTATTTGAAGCAAAACAATACATCAATGTTTACCACAGATTTATGCTTTGTTGGGCCCCATGCTAAATAAACAAACTCAATTTTAGTTTAGAAATTAGAAACATAGAAAACTGCTTAAAACTGAGACAAGCCACAATCCAGACATGCAAATTATGAAGGCAATATATCTGCTTAGATAGCAAAGTAGAATCCCTCTCTCCTATGCATAAATCATCCAGATATTTATGAAAGCTATGATGATAATTCTGACAGTTTATCAGAATTGTAAATTTAAAGATTTTGGTATGGAATTAGTTTCAATAATAATAGATAACTCTACAGCTAAATTTTATATTTACCACATTATTTATATAGATATGCAAAGTCTTTTCTAATTCATCATTAGAATGATGACTATAAATTATCAGGCATAGTTGAATAGTTGTCAACAACCTTTGCAGAAGAAATAGATGTAGACATACAAGGTTAAGGAAACTGCAAAGAGGGGAAGGGAAGAGAATACATTAAAAAAAATTGAATAATTTTTCCCATCTAGGATTAGTGTCTTCTTTTTAAAGCAATTGAGACTTCAGGGAATAAAATTTAAATTGGAGCAATTTCACAGAAAGGAGGAAAATATTAGGAGTGAAAAATGCTGTCTTGTGAGATGGGTGGTTATACGAATATGATAAATAAAGAATTAATAAGCATATGTTTGAAGAGGAAAACTGGTTATCTGTTTACAAACACACACAAAATACAGACACTGAAGCCTAAAAAGAAAAAAAGCGGCGGTGGAGAGGGGGAGAAATAATTATTCTGTACTCTAAGTGAGGCATTGTGAGACTGTATCAATGAATGGGTGAAATTCTATCCATTCATAAATAGGGGAGATTCATTTGAAGTTCAAATCTTTTCCATTGTTTGTTTGTTTTTCTGAGACTCTGGAATGTTTCATCAGCTCCAAAAAGGTGAAAAGTGTAATCAGTTGTAATCTCCATGACCTCCTATCTCAGTACATTGAACTAGGAGTGGTTCAGAACTATACTTTCTATGCACTTTTGTAGCATATAAACAGAAGACCCAAGCCACCAAGATCAGGCACAGAAGGTTCTTAGTTAACCTACTTACTATTTAGTTCTATCTCTGCAAAAGAAATATTTCATTTACTTATTATAACCATCCATCTTGCAGCTGCAAATCTGAGTGGCTAACAGCACATTAAAGGAATACAAAAAAGTCAACAAATCATTAAAAGTCTATAGTGATTGCTAAGAACAATCCCAATAACCACTCAGTAATACTGTAACAGCTGAATGTATGAGCCACCTAGCCTCCTGACCCACATGCCCACAACAACAACAACAACAACAATCATCATCATCATCATCATCATCATCATCAAGCAAGAACTGGTGGAATCATAAAATAGAGAAGGTTATAGAAAATGATAAAGTTAAATTGCTCTGGGGCTTTAGAATTCAAACAGACAAGCATCTGCCACATAACACCCCAGATTTAACAATTGTCGATAAGAAAGACAAAAAAGTCTGGATAGTGGATGTGGCAGTGCCTGGAGACAGCAGAATAGACGAGAAAGAACTGGAGAAGATAACAAAATACAAAGACCTACAAATAGAAATAGAACGACTGTGGCAAAGGCAAGCAAGGGTAGTACCAATAGTAATAGGCGCCTTGGGTGCAATCCCAAAACAGCTGGATCACCATTTGAACACCATTGGCATTGACAAATTTGCCATTAGTCAATTGCAAAAGGCTGCCTTACTAGGAACTACTTCCATCCTGCGACGATAGCTGTAATGCCATCTAACATCCACATCTGCCTATCCCAAGTCCTTGGTAAGGACTTGACAAAAATGCCAAATCCAGTCTGAACATCTGGCTGACTGTGTGATGATCAACAACAATAACAATAACAATAACAATAACAATAACAATAACAATAACAATAACAATAACAATAACAATAACAATAACAATAACAATAACAATAACAATAACAATAACAATAACAATAAAGTTGGAAGGGACCTTGGAGGTCATCTAGTCCAACCTCCTGCTCAGGCAGGAAACCCTATGCCATTTCAGACAAATGGCTGTCCAGTCTCTTCTTAAAAGCTTCCAGTGTTGGAGATTCACAACTTCTCGAGGCAGGTTGTTCCATTGATTAATTGTTCTGACTGTCAGGAAATTTTTCCTTAGTTCTAGGTTGCTTCTCTCCTTGATTAGTTTCCATGTGATTGGCTTGCAGAGCGCAGGTACAATAGGTTCTCTTATAGGGCACATAACTGCCTGAAACACTGCATTTTTAAATAGTTGAAGCTTCCGGATACTCTTCAAGGATTGTGTTGTATAAAGTATAATGCACAATATACAGTGAAGTGCATTACAGTGGTTCAATCTGGAGGTTACTAGGGCATGAATTGACTACTGTAGGCATTATAAAGGATTGACTGATTGATTGAGTGATTATGTGCCATCAAGTTGTTTTCAACTCCTAGCAACCACATACAGTAGATATTCTCCATAACAACTTATCCCTAACCTGGTCTTTCCAATGGTACCCTCATTGCCACTGTAACTGGCAATGAGTGCACCGTCCAATGAGTCCATCTTGCTGCTGGTCATCCTCTCCTTCTCTGCCCTTCCACCTTTTCCAGCATTAGAACCTTCTTCGGAGAGTGGGCCTTTGCATAATGTCTTTTAAGTAGGATAATTTTAGCCTGGTCATTTGTGCCTCTAGTGAGTTGATTTGTTGATACATTGTTTTGTTTTCTTGGTTTTCCACAATATTCTCAACACCAAGAAAGGAAATATATTGGGGATAGCTAAAAGTAAAAATGCATAGATTAGGGAAAAGAAAATATTAAGGAAAGTAGCATACAACCATTGTTGTAGATTTCCTTCCTCCACCCACATAGAGCTCTAAACTAATATTTTTTTAAAAGTTGTACATCAAATATAATAAAAGAGACCAGTATTTGAATTCATTCCATAGTGATATGACTTGGTTTAGAGAGATATGCATACCTCTATTTGGGAAATGATAGTAAATGAATCTTTAAAATTTGGGATGAATGATTAGAAAGCTTTGGGAAGCAATGGGAACATCTGGGATCACAGCTTCCTGGTATCTGCACAAATTTATGATGTAGTAACACCAACAGCTTCAGAACTATTACAAGCATAAGAAGCAGAATATTAGTTGTGACTCTAAATGTGCATAAGTAACATGTCCTGTCACATTTCATTTATTAGATTCCTTAGAAACAATTGTGTAACAAATCTAAACTGATACTGTGCATTAAACTATTTTTTAATATGAATTATTTATTTTGTGAAACATTTTCTGCTTTCCAACACATTTTTTGTATTTTTGCTACAAGCCTCTGAAGGATATGGGAATGTACTTAAAATAAGAAAGATTTTTTTTTCTTTCTGAGTGATTCTCATTTTCAGTCCACAAACACATACACACACACACATACACACACACACACTGAAAGAGCAACTTTTTTCCCCATGACACAAAATTAATTAATTTTGCCAATAGCTTGATTTCCATGGGACAGTTCCAAAACATCTGATATTTTATTCTTTCTGTAATTTATATTGTATCTTCTGATTCATGTACTATTGTTTGCTTTGCTAGTCTTCACGGTTCACTTACCAAGTCATGCACCAAAGGGCAACAGCTTCCACCCCTTAAAAATCCAGAAATAATTAACTTCTAAAGTGTGCCTATGAGCTTGTTAGAGGAGATTCATTGAACAAATGCAGAGACAAAGGAATGTTAAAATTAAACTGCAGTGATGGACATTTGTGATATTTGCTGAGCTTGTCTGAGCACTTTTTTTGTTAGACTTTTCCTAGATTTGACTGTCTTCTCTAATTTTGATAGAGCTATATGGAAAAACCACATTAAGTTCCAAACTAATCCATGTTTATAAGTACGGCTTGGCAATCTCAAAGCCTGGATCCATCCCATCAACATTTTGTCTTCTGTACTCTACAGCTGCCATTGTGAGTAAAAGTTCACTCGTAGGCCTTTTGTTCCAGGGCAAAATGGAGAGAACATTTGCAAGCAAGATTAGTCACATTCATTTATAAACCTGAATGTTGCATCTTCAAAACAGGGATTGTGGACTCCAGATAAACTCTCAATTTATTATGTTGACAAACTATTTCATTGGAATTCCTTTCATTTGTAATTCTCAGTTCCGCTATATTTTCTCCTTCCTGCAACCAGAGGATCCCAACTGATACTTACAACAAGTAGTAACATCTAACCTGAAATATTCCAAATTATAGTCATTATTGTTATTCATTGGTTCAGAAAATTGAAGCAGAGTAAAACTGTTTCCCTACGTTCATGCTGATCATAGCCATTCCCTAAAACAAGTATTTTACAGAGAGAAACAAACAGACTTTTGAAGGAAATTGAATTTGGGGTGATTAACTTAAGTTTCCATTCCCCAATATTGGGGTGTGGTGTGCTTGTAATTATTAAATGGGGGTGAAAGTCTGTTTGAATATCACACTTATACATACCCAATCTATATGTGGAACATACATCTTTCGCTGGTTTGGGGGCATTTCCAAAGGAGATGTTTTTTCTAAAATTAATTATTATATTCTCATTTGCATGACCAGCAGAATAGGGAATGGAAGGAGAGAATGGGTAAGCCCAGTATAAGATAAACTATAAGGATCTGCAGTATCATAAACCTCTTTCAAGGAATGAAGGTTTCACTTTGGAAAAAATGGACACATTCATAATTAGTTAAGCCATCAATTCACAACATTCCCTTTCCTGCACCTCTTTCCACCCTCAAGTAGCCCAGGGAAGCGAGCAGGAATGAAATAAACCAGAGTTATTTAGCAACAGACCAGCTGGAACTCTGGCTTGGTTTTCTTTCTTAGTTTCAGAGAAAGCAATTGTCTGCCAATAGAAGTTCCCTGTTCATAGAATATATATAAGAATATATGAGGTTTCACACATTTGCAAGGCCCTGGTTGATTTCTCATACCAAAAATGAAACTATACCTTCATTTGGAAGTCACCTGAATTACAGAAGGGAGGGAGAAGGAAGTGTGAATCATGTAATTAGGAAAAGGAATAGTTCTACATGGAGAAGATTGGATAAATGAAAATCTAAGGGTCTTATATTGTGAGTTGATGGGCCAATTATCAATAGAGGAAAAGACAAAAAGATTGGTAATTAAATAGGGTCTTATATATGTTCTAGTGGGATTTGCCACTGGAAAATATGTATTTCTTACAATCTCTTTATTGAATGAATAAATAAACTCGAGTTGGAAGTGCAGATCCAATGGTACTGAATCTAATGATCTACTAACTACATGGGTACGGATATATAGGTTTTTTTTAATTTATATCCCACTTTTATTATTTTTGCAAATAACTCAAGGCAACAAATATATTCCATACACCTTCCTCCTCCTAATTTTCCTACAACAACTCTGTGACGTGAGCTGGGCTGAGAGAGAGAGTGACAGGTCCAGGGGCACCTAGCTGATTTTCATGGCTAAGATGGGAATAACAATAACAACAAGAATAACAACAACAACAATAATAATAATAACAACAACAACAATAATAACAACAACAACTTTATTGTCACTTTGAATGTACACCAATCGGCATACATCAAAATGAAATTTCATTGCATACAGCTCTCAAAGGGTCACCACCTCCGATATACACTCCTTGTTCCTGGTCAGCTCAAGTTACAGATCTTCCATTTTAGTCTCTAGGGAGTGAACAATGGCAAACAGGACAGATGGAAACAGAGCTCCATGGGGATTAGCCTTCAAATTAACTTGTATTCATTCCTGCACGATAATCTCGCCTATTTCCCTTTTTCTGATCCTGTCTCTTCTACCTTTTCCTAGAACTAGAACTCACAGTCTCTGGCTTTCTAGCCCGGTGCCTTAACCTTTAGATTAAACTTGCTCTAGATAGTGGCTCTACATAGATAGTGTAAATTTACAAGTGCCCCTATTAGTCTGTCACTCTACTAGCTTCCTGTCTAAGAAACTGCTAATCTAAACTCACTTCCTTCAATCTTCATCTGAAACATACATGGGGCATGTTGTTTTGGGACAACTCCTGCTAAAATGTGGTTAACTAGTGCTAGGTTTTGCTACTTGTTTAATGTATTTCCTGTAGACCACGGTGTCAAATTAGCCATGTCACGTGACATGTCCCGACGTATCGTGACTCTTTTTGCATTGCCGGCAATGGGGTGGGCACGGCTTCAGTATGATAAAACCGGCCCTCGGGCCGGCAATTTGACACCCCTTCTGTAAACAAACCTCCTTTGTGTTATAATTATAATCTGCTTCACTCATTGCTGAGGTCAAGTTTCTGCTCTTAGGAACATTGTCATACATACACAGAATGCTTCAATCTCCAATGCTTTAGGTGTTAATAAAGATCTTGAAGAATCTTATGATTTTAAAAACCTAGAGAGTCTTTCATAATAAAACAACAGTGACCACAGTCAGAGATACTTCAGGCTTTATTAGGATGATGTGCCTTTGAATATTAAATCAGAATATCCTTAGAATCCTTAATAAGCTATCAAAAGAGATTATCTCCAGCTGGGGTCATTTTTTTTTCCTTTCTGAAGTACAAAATCTGTACACAATAAGTTTATTAGGGTGAATTCCATCACTGTCTGTTGACCTAAGCTGTTCTCTTTCTCTTCTCCATTACCAGTTTTTGGAAGTGCCAAAAAGTCCAGAGCACCAGGAGAGGACTACCTTTAGCTCCGAACATTAAGGTGAAACATCTGGCATTTTCCTTGAAAACCAATGTGCCGAAACAATGCTGAAGAGAAGCTCTGAGTCCTGGTTGTTGTTGTTTTTAATTCCATAATGAAAGAAAGAAATATATCCATATAGCAAGTGTAATTATATTGCATATTTTAAAATTACCAAACTTTTGCCACTTGTTCAGTGCCATTGCTTTGACCAAGATTCAGGACCCCAAAGTCTTGTTAGTGTACCTGCAGACACCTCATGTAATGCCCATGGTGCTGTCTGCTTAATCTGAGATGCTACCTGTTTCATTTTTCAAGTAAATCCTTTAATTAAAAAAACGTAACGGCAAAATATTAAACTAAACGGTATTTTTATTTAGACAGTGCCTCTGATCTCTTTAGCAGTGTGTCCATGTTCCTGGAATAAAACACAAAGGGAAGTTATGGTTGTGGAAAGCATCTTAGGGGACGGGAAAGAGAATAGAGAGCAGACGTACATGTTTTCCTTTTGATACACGGATACTTTGTGACCAGCCAGTCACATCATTTAGAAATAATGGAACTCTTACTAGGCTAGCCAGTTTTTGTTAGTGCCTCTAGTATGCTCTCAAAATTTGTGCCTGCTACATATGCCCTTGTAGTAAGAAATTGACAATTCTTTAGGTATCTTTAATGAGGATAGTCTGCTAACATTTTTATTTTCTTCACTTGACCTTAAGAAAAGCTTAGAGAAAATCTTTGAGGATTGGAAGCACATTTTTTTAAAAAAATTAGGGCTACAGGACAATTTCTTGCACCACAGAGATGTCTAAAATTTCTCTGATTGCTTTCTCAAAGTCATTGATATATGAGTACAGTAAACCTCTTTCCAACTGGTTCAGGTATGATATTCCCAGAGATAAGCAGCTGAAACCCTCCTTGGTGCTTTCCTTCAGTTGAAGTCAGACCAGGGTGTGTTGCGTGACCTGACTACGCCTACAAAATAGCTTGTTGGTTTCAGCTATGATGGATAATTTATTAGCAGATAAATTTTAACTCCCAGTCCTGCTCATTTTTGTAAGAAAGTGGGATGGATATTAGTATGCGCAAAGCATTGCATCTTTAGAAAGAGAACATTCTGGGGAATTCTGAGAGGTTCTGTTAATCCTCCAAACCATGCCGATCCAGGGGATGGTATGGACATTTTTTAGACATAAATCTTTCAAAATTTGAAACGATTCCAGAGAGGATCCATTTCTGTTCCCCACCAGATCATGTCTAGAACACCATGGATCGTTTCCTGTTCTACTGTAGAAGATTGACTTCCAGAAACCTGCCAGGTCACGTCAGAACATTGGTATGATTCTGGTGAAATATGTTCACCAGATCATTCCAGGATATTCCATTGGTTGGGGGGAAGAGGAGAGAGAGAGAGAGAGAGAGAGAGAGAGAGAGAGAGAGAGAGAGAGAGAGAGAGAAACATAATGAATGTATGTTCTTCCAAATTAGCATGTACAAAATTATAGTTCAGTGCTGCCATGGAAAATGAGGTTGAAAGTTGCCTTGTCTTATGAGGACATTCTTTGCAAAGTTTGAAAAGCAATACATTTGCAAAAAAAAAAAAAGAGCAACAACTATGTCACATTATTGTTTTTATGGGATAAACATAAAAGCTTTTAATAATATTAGTGGGTTTTTAAAGGAAGTAAATTGAGCACTTAAATTTCTGGCAACTTTCCTTAAGAAAATTTTCTAGACATAATACCAGAAATATGAACCTAAGCATTTGCATCTCCGCCAAGAAAACAAGCCATTTCACTTAATGCTAACAATTCATTCTTTAGTTTCCTGGTGTGCCTGTATATTGCAGCACATTAGTTAAAGTCACATGATTTATAGAGAGTGAAGAAAGGCCCATTCTTAAACTGCAGCACATTATCGGTTCTTTAAAACTGCAGGAAAGATGTGGCTTCATTTTTACATAGCTTTTTGCATAGCTTTGCTAGTGTAAAACCCTTGAACGTGCATCTGGTAGCAATAATTTTGATCTGCGCAAAGGACAATCAATGAACTGAGTGCCAGAACATTGTTTACATATTGAGTGCTAGATTATACTCTTTATTCACCAGGTAGAAGATTTATTGTTTTCTATAAAATCTGAAGGGTCTTGTAGCTTCACATTTTACTACACTGAGAAAGGCGTGATGGGAAAATTATTTCTTTTAGCTCTTACTAAGATGGTGTATAAATTTTGCTAATCCTTTTAAGAGACTTGAAGACTTTGTACACAGTGCTTTTCTGGCTGCTTATATATGCCTTGCTCTAAGTACAGGTAGTCCTCAACTTATAACCATAAATGAGCCCAAAATCTCTGTTGTTAAGTGAGACATTTGTTAAGTGAGTTTTGCCCCATTTTACTCCTTTTCTTGCCACAGTTGTTAAATGGATCACTGCAGTGGATAAGTTAGTAACCTGGTGGTTAAGTGACTCTGGCTTCCCCATTGACTTTGCTTGGGAGAAGGTCGCAGAAGGTGATCACATGATCTTGGGACACTGCACTGTCATAAATAAGAACTAGTTCCCAAGCATGTGAATTTTGATCACATGATGCTGCAAAGGTCATAACTGTGAAAAACGGTCATAAGCAGTGGTGGGATTCAGCCAGTTCACACCACTTCGGCAGAACCGGTAGCTAATTTTTTGTTGCCCAGGCCCAGAATGGACTTCCGGAAGTGGCATCCACACAGAGAACCAGTTGTTCCCATATTTGAATCCCACCACTGGTCATAAGTCACATTTTTCAGTACTGTTGTAACTTTGAATGGTCACTAAATGAACTGTTGTAAGTTGAGGACTACTTGTACATACATTGGCATAGCTATATAAATGTAGGGAAGCTGCCTAGGTTATAATGTGAAAATTCATCTATATTTGCCTTCAGCCTATGAAAGTGTGGAATATAGAATGCTGGGTTTGATACAATTCCTTCTGAATTCTGTGATATTACAAGGCTCAGAAGGCCCTGATACTTGAAACATAATAATTCTTTGGTTTAACTACAGAATGGAACACATTTAAGTACAATTATAAATTTACCTCTTACTCTACGGTTGCAGCATAACTCTCTTCTTTTTATAATCTATTCTGTCTGATCATCAAAACCATACATTATAAGCTCATTTACCAGTATTGCAAAGTTCATTTTGTCTATTGCATGGAGAAAGTTCATAAGGAGCTTCCAGTCAGCAGTAAATGTGGAGATATTATTTTTTTTTCTGGTCAAATAAGTCTATTTAGCCATCTCAGCAAGTTCCATCATCTTTACCAACTATTCCTCTATTGTGGGTAGTACTGAAACTTTCCATCTTTGTCCTTATTCACAATAACTGAGATCCAGCTGTTGCTGGAATTTTTCCCTTGGCAATGAGCCAGAAGTTTGCAGTTCGCAATATATATTTTTGTGAAGGTTTGGAAGAGACTCCTTAAGAGAAGTTGAGAATTCTAATCTGTAATTTTATATGATTCATTGTTATGCTAATGAAATCACACTGAGACTATACCAGATGTAGTTTTATTCTCATGTACAAGATTCCTGTTTAAAGAATATCCCATTGTGCTGAGTGGCTAACTGATTACAATTTGAGTGATGAATGCAGCATGTTTTAGGTTCACTCCCATTGTTTCAGCTGTTACTTTGCCATATTTATAGGACTTTTACAGATATATCTGACTAGTTAGCTGCCTGCTGTCTATCCACAAATCACATGGCACAATCAAAATCTAGGGTTGGCATCCCTCTGGCCCAGGACCAAATTTGCTGCAGGCCTCCATCACATCTACTTCAAAGAATCCTCATAGCAAATTATCAGACCATTCCTTCCTATTTGCTTATCCTTCTTCCAATATTGGAGAAATGAGATACAGCACTTTGCAACAGTTGAAATAGCTTGCTAATGGTACTGCATGTTTTCCAGCTAGAAAGTATGGAAATAACAATAATCAATCAGCAACTAGTCCATTGCCTAACTGCAATCCCATGTATCAACTGCTCCTCTTCTTCCAAGTCACAGGAAACAACAGAAAGCAGAGAATGGAAGGAAAGGAGCAAAAAATTAAGGAGGCTGTTTTGTCCTCTTGCTTCTGATTGATTCTTTTCTGTTTCCCCAGTACTTTCTTACAGCCTTACAATTACAGACTGATGAAGTTTGCCGGTAATCAATCATCAACTTTAAAATATTTATATTCTGCCTTTGGCCATCACAATCAAACTGGCTATCATAATAATTTCAACATTCAGCTAAAATGCAATGGATGAATGTTTCCATCGAGGTAGATTTTATACTATCAAAAAGTAAAATGACAGCAAAAAATTAAACTGTAGGAGCAGTTTAACGCAAACAGAGAGAAAATACGCAAAATGGGACAAATAAATGGAAGGAATTGAAGCCGAGGACTTCCATCCTTTCATGTCTATGCCTACCTGTTTTTTCTTTGTATCTCCCAGAGCTATTCAGGCAGGCAGGCAGGATTTTTTCTTCTATTATAGCTAAAGCAGCCTGGGGAATATAGAAGACAGAATCATAAAAAGTGCCAGCAAGAGAACTCCTAAGGGAAAAAGTCACCCTTGGAGTACAGTAATACAGAACAATTTCCACTTTCTTCTGATGGCACTTCTTGTAACACTTGGTGGAAAGATTGTGCACACAATATTTCTTAGTTTCTACTATACTCTGGCTTCTTCTGACCATTCCCACCCTATGACAGAAAGCATTGCCAACTATACAGAAAAATGTGCCTTTGTTTGGTGAAATACTTTCTGCCACATCTGAACTTACTTTTTCTAAGAACAGGTTCTCATGGCCATGGAAAGGTATATCCCCTACAGCAGGCATGTCAAACTCGCGATGTCACGTGACATTGCGCAACATATCGCGACTTTTTCCCCATTGCCGGCAATGGGGTGGGCATGGTTTCGGCATGATGCATCCTGTCATGCCTCCGTCCGAGCCTGACTCCAAGGAAGAGATGGAGTTCTCTGTTGAGGCCCAGGAGGGGGTGTCTGTGGCTTCGGAGGACTGTAGGGAGGAGCAGGCTGAGGCAGGCCAGGGCCCCTCAGGTTTGGAACAGGGAAGGCAGAGTTCAGGCGAGGAGCAAGGCCCCTCCCCACCTGATCCTAGAGCAAGGAGAGCAGAGAGGAGGAGAGAACAATGGAGGCAGGCTCACTTGCTTGGGAGGAGAATGTCCCACCCCACTCCACAAGGCACATTTGGGGATTAGTATTTAAGGAGACGCTGTGGGGTGAGGCATTTGCCGGGAACAAACGTGGGATCTTGAGATTGTCGTGACTTGTGCTCTTGTAACCTGGACGCTTTGTATTCTGGACCAGTTTGTTTCCTGCTTCCCGATCACAGCTTACATTCCTGATCTCTCCTTGCAGTCAGCAGTTTGCAGTTTGCAGTTCGCAGACAAGCCGAGAGTAAAAGGACTTTTTATGTTTTCTTGTTATCTGTCTTGTCTTGAGAATATTGTAAACTTTCCTGGCTATCTTGGTTGAACTCTTGCCAGCATATGGGGGAGCTTTTGGGTGAACATTGGCAGTGACTGTTGCTTTTGCCAGCCAACTGCTTTGCCTCCGTTCGGGGCCCTGGGTCATCACACATCCGGCCTGCGGGCCGGCAGTTTGACATGCCTTCCCTACAGTCTCTGAAATGGCACAAAAACACGGTGACATATTTTGCTGTGACCTCATTTCCAAACCTTCTCCTTTTCAAAACAAGGCCAACAATTGCTACTGTCCACACAGTATTAATGTGGGACAATTTTCTCTCATGTATGGCATTAATGTTATTGATAGGTTCTCTTCCAACATCAACATCTAGTGGAAAAATAACAGTAATTACTCTCCTTATTGTGGAGTCAGATATGCACAGACAAGTGTGGGCAAATGTTTGAGATAAAGGTTTTGGCTATTTTTAAAGTAGCCCAAGTGATTGATCTTAAGCATGGAATACCCTGGACTGATGACTTTACACCTGGACTATTTCTTAACATCAGTGCACTGGTCCTCTGGAGAGACCACCTCCTCCTTCATCATGTTCCCTGCTACACCCCACTGACCTATCAGCCAACTTTTTTTGACAAATGAACAGTGTTATTCCAAAAACATAGATGATCCTTTTTTATAAAGGGCTGGTATATTCTGCTCAGGGTCACTTTCTTCAATAGACATAATATACTCATCCTCACTCCATGGATCAGAAGATGTCTACCTCTGCTTCCTTACTATATAATCCACCAGTCATCCGGGGAAGATTAATATTCTGCGTCAAAAAATAACCCAGCTGACATGTCAGTGGGGTGGAGAAATCTGCATGATGAAGCAGTGACAGGTGCTAATGTAAAGAACTCAGGTTATCCCTGCCAGGTATCTGAATATATGGATCAGGTCAGTGTAATCAGACTTGTTGGCAAAATACAACCATTCTTTAGTTGTCAAGAGGAACAGGGTGTGAAGTGGCTTCTTAGCCACCAGTTCTCCAATCCCATGGAAGAGCTTCATCACTAACATCGTTGTGGAGACATCATCAGTCATTTGTACTACAAGACATATACTGGGAGAAAAGGTAAAATTGGAACAGTAGATTGGAAAATTGTTGCCGCTGTTGTGGAGTGAAGATGACATCATGAGAACATAATCTATAAAAAACAATTATGGGCGTATCTTCCTGTCACTTTTAGTAGGACATGAGATTCTTTTTTAACTATCATAAACCACTAAAAACAGAACAATGTGACTGAAAGTCAGTGCTACTTGGGTATCCAGCTTCATTTACCATTATGTTTGCTTATGCAAGTGTTATTTCATTCATCACAAAGAATGGATTTAGAAAATCTAGAATACAAACGAAGCAAGGCTTGAGTTGTTGAAATCACATACCACTGTTGTGACAGTATACATGGCACAGCCAGGACTTTTAAGTATAATAAGCAATTGCAATTCTTTATGTTGCCTAGACTTATTATATGAGAGAGGCATACAAGTCCTATAAATAAATAAAGTAAACAAGAGTTGTGACTTTCATAATAATATAAGAAAGTCAAATGTTTCTATATTGAGTAATTTGCCAGAAAATATTTAATTAGTTTAATATTAGGGCCCTTTAGAAACTTCTCAGGCATACTAAAGATGGATAAATGAAAAAAAAAACTCATTATGTATTGTATTATTTAATTTGGACGATAATGATTGACATCTGTACAGCACAACCCACAGGTATTACATAGTTGAGGAATAAAAATCAATATAGAACTCACCTTCTATGGTTAAAACTAATCAAAACGTAGCTTGTCTTTTCCTGTCAAGTCATTTTGTTGCACATCTCAAAGAGGTGCCAGTTGGGACAGTTCTGAAAAGGACACAAATGGGTGCTTCATTCCAGCCTGAAAATGAATTTAAATGTCAGACTCAGACTTTCTAACCCAAAAAAATGGTGTTTGAAGAATATTTATAAATTTAGTCTCCTATGTGCATTGTGAAGGAACAGAAACCTTGACCTTGTCAAGGATTGCTGATTCTTTTTCTATTCATTTCAGCACTCAAGTGACCTCTTAAGATGGAAACCCATCAGAGGTATTCAGAAATTGTGGCTTTGTCAGGATGAATGATTCTGTTATTATTTGGCCTGCTGAAGGAAACTTGACCTTGAATTCTACCACCTTCTGAGATATGAGCAAGAACAAAATAAACCAACTCTGTTTGTAGGGGCAAAGGAGAAGAATGTCAGGAACATTAGATACTATCATCATACATTCTTCTTGCTTATGTTTCTCCTATAGCAGGTTATTCAAACTATATCAGAATCACTGATCTTTTTACCCAAATGATGTACAGAACATTTGAGAAATGATTGCCTTTGCTGTTGACAAATAAGTACTTTGGTATCTGGCTCCTGAAAACCAAACCCTATTGATATGCTATACATACAAGTTCAATTATGTCGTTGATGAAAACAATTATAGCTGGAATTTAGGAGTACAGATTAAAAGGTTTGGAGACTTGGTAAAAGTGATTCCACAAAATATAAAAAGCAAATGACTTTTTAATTCTATGAATTCATCAATTTGTAAGTTAATGGAATTAATGAAGCAAGAAATGAAATGGAAATTCTGAAAGTTTTCTTTCTATGCTGAGTCCTGGAATAGGGTCTTACCACTCTTTAGAGCTAAAGGTAATGAATAGCTTCATTCGAACACTAATTCAATTATATAATACTCTTCTCCTTCTATCTCCCCCACCCCTCAACAAATCTATGGCAAGTCCTTGACAGATTTCTTTTTTTCACCAGAAGAAATATGGGGACATTTTGGCTCCAGTCAAAGTGAAATAAAAAGTTCTACTGAAAGCAAAGAAGACAAGGCAAAGTATGGTTATGCTATTGGTTTCAACAGAGCTTACATAACAGCTAACTGCAATGGCTGGTACTGCTCTAAATGTTTCTATTGAAGCTTCAGTGCTTCTCTTCTCACCCCATGCCTGACCTATCCTTTGAATGGTTCATTTTTGTGTTTCTCTTTCACATTGCAATGAACATATTGAATACTGAAAGGTTGTTCATTATGGATTGTGAACAATACCATGTCCAGGGAAAGAATTTCCAGCAGTGTTTTTATTAGGAGGAGGAAGCAGGGAATTGTGAAGAGAGGACCAAATACATTTACTATGAATTTGGATTTTTTGTCATCTCAGTTATCAAAAGGCAATGTTAAGAAGAAACAACAACAACCATAACAAACCCCAATACATAACACAAGCACAGAACTCCAGATCCAGAGCTCAAAACTTGGGATCTTACCATTATTTGATTTTGGACTGCCACAAAAGTTAACCATTTTTCATTTTCTGTGGGGGTTTTTCTCTTTCAAGTCAGAGTTGATTGCCTGGACAAGTCCTTGCTGTTTTCTTGGCAAGATTTTCAGAGATGCTGCCTAGAGCTGAGAGAGAAGGGCTGGTTCAAAGTCACCCAGTCACTTTGACTGGAACTCATGATCTCCTGGCTTCTAGCCACCATCATTTGGCACCTGCTGATGCTATTTCAACTTCCTTTATGGATATTTACCTGCAAGTTGCTTCTTTCTAAATGGAAATCTACATACAGGCAGAGTAAGATCCCTAAGGCCATTCTTCATGCTTGTTTCATGAGAGCCTGACTGACCTTTTTCTGCAAATGGATTTTATTTTATCTGTTTATAGAACTGTTTCTGTTCTTTTCTTTTTAGACAGTTATTATACACATTAAAATTTTAAAATTTCCTATCAACATCCAATTTTCCTTTCAAATAGGAAAAGGAACAGGTATTTCATTCTTTGTTCTCTTATTCTGACACAGAGTTAAGTAGGTATACAGTCTCCTAGCTGCCTGTCAAAATTATTTTTACGGACTTATTTGATTTGGTATACCACCAGTTATCAAAATTTTCAGCAAATTGGTAAGAGCAACATTAAATAAAATATAGATGAACTAATTGCAAGTGAAACCTTCTCAAATGATCTTGATAGCATGGAAGTTCATATAGACAGAGGTCAAACAGCTTCTATCAGTGTTTCCCAACTTTGCCAACTTTCAGACTGTGGACTTCAACCTTAAATGTGCTGGCTGGGGAATTCTGGGAGTTGAAGTCCACACATCTTAAAGTTGACAAGGTTGGGAAGCACTGACCTAATTCATTTAGGTCTATAAAAAGTAAAGACTAGTACTTTTATTTTACCTGCAAATGAACCATTATGCTTTAAGCACAGCATAACATTGTTTCTTAGTACTCAGGGCAATTGAATTTTCCAGATTAGAGACTCTAATTGCAGCAGCATCTTGTTTTCCCTCAAAGAGGCGTTTATGGTTTTACTAAAGACATCTCTAATTCTCTTCCAGTTAGAAGTTACAAGCCAAATTCAGAAAGAATGGACGGGACAAGTGGTGAAACATATCACTTCAATAATTGTCTACATCCTTATTTATCATAAATCAAAATGTATCAGAAAAGTTACCTGGCAGCTCCATAGTTCTTGGAACATTAAAAGTTGAATTGAGCCCATCTCAAATATCAGCAATCACCTAAAAAAACCCACAATGAAACTTTTCAACAGAGGCATATTGATCATTATTAGATTCTGTAATATAACTCTTGGAGAAAAAGTAGGAATACACGTCAGCCCCCTTACAACCCAAAACAAGTAATCAGGACATGAGTTTATAGATTAACTGTTTTTCTTTAAATGTTCTTTATACTATGCATTATCAGTTTTGAGTTGGGTATTTTTCAACATGTGAGTTGCCATTTCAGCTCCAGCAGTTCATTTGTACACTACGGTCCAATCTTTAAGGCAGGTCAAAGAGAATGACAATGGCTCTAATAAGCTATATATCCCAAACATAGAATAAATGGGGGACCTATACCCATTTCTTTCCAAGTATTTGGAATCCAACTAGATTCAACAACCTTTCTAGGCACCCCATTTTAATTAGTCCACTGAACTTAGAGAAGTGAGATAATGGAACTAGCCCAACATTAATCCATTGTTGGAGGGGAAAGGAGACTGTCTAAAATCCCAGATGTACCCATCATCCCCTCCCCATAATCTTATATGTAAGATTATCTATATTATCCATAATAGTCTTAGAAGTTAACTATATCCAGAATCTTTATCTATGCATATAAAGAGATAAAACTATACTTTCTCTGAAATCTGGAACAGATTGTTAGAAACTTAGCAAGAATAAAAGAAGAAGGTATTATAAGTTCTACATTATGTTATAAATGCTGCTGAATCCATCAGCAGCAAAGCTGAAATCTCAGCTGAGAATCTGGAGTTTTCAATTACTCTCTGTGGCAAACATGGGCTCAGGCTTTAAATCCAAGCTGGCTGTCATAAGCTGTAAGTGGGATTTATGCATAAACTTTCTCTAAGGTATGCTAATCAATGAAATCATGGAGGGCTGGGTGGTCAGTCTAAGAAAAACATCTTCTTACTGGGTGAGCTGTTGAGAGGTGTTTTTTTTTTCCCCAGAAATGAAGCAAACTATTTTGCTTCCTTATTTTTGGCCAAAAGTTGACAAAACAAAACAAAAAGCATAGTTAACAGCATGATAAATTCTCTCCTAACCCCCCCCCCCCAAACTACAATAAGTGAACAGCCCTATAACAACTTTTCCTCTAGTGAATGATGCAGAAGAATTTGAATGGCAACCCAGCTGCCTCAGTTCAACAAGCCTCTGTAGTCACCAACCACTAGGGAGAATTCACACTTTTCCTTCCCGTGTTGCTAATCCTTCAACTATTGCACTTTCATGACCCCCCATCCCCCAAAAAAATGAGTTCAGTGGTCTCATCAGTCTCAATTTTCTAAAAATGTTGGACTGTAAAAATTCAGTGGCAACTGTTTAAAATGTATGACATTTCCCAGTCTTTGAAGCATTTTGTGTGATTAAAGCTATTTCCTCTTTCTCTCTTCATAAAATATGGCCAGGAAATGAGAGAGCCTGTGGAAGTAAAATTTAATTCTATAAGATGAAAGTTATAATAATCTTTGCACATCAAGAAAGAAAGCCACAGTGATTAAATATGTAATCATTATAACAGCATGATCTTAAACACTGAATAAAATTCCAGCTAGACCCACCTCAGGTGCCTAATTCTTGTAGAGAATCAGAGCCCAGTGAACAATTTAATTTCAAAATTAATAGGTGGTTAGCAAGGAACTAGGGGCAAAAATATTTAAAACATTATAGGCCGAAAGAAAGAAGGTGAACATGTTTTAAGTGCATTTTCATAATCTATGTAATTCAAAATATATAATTCTGATAGAAATAATCACTATATAATACAGAAATAAAACAAATGATTGGGAAGGAAAAGATTTCAATAGGATAATATTAAATCAGCATAGAATATGTCCTATTTTGTAGTGAAAATAGGTGCAGTTAAATTTCATGTTTATTATTTCCAAGGGTATAAAACAATTGCATAGGCTTTTCTTTTTCAGAGAGAGAAAAGAGGTATTTAGGAGAGATAGGTTAAGAGAGTAATTGGAAATAGCATCTTTAATTAATTGAAATATCTTATGCAAATTATTTGATGTATCTGTAAGTCAAATTGAACATGATGTTAGAAATCCATCTTTTCTTTAATGGGTTGGCTCTTCTTATATCAAAACTGATAGAGGGCTGACAACAACAATTACAATTACAACAGGAAACAAGGACAATTTAGCTCTAAACTCTTCTCCTTTGGAGATTATTTCTCAGAAGATGTGAACTCAAAGAGACTCCTGCCTTCTTCCATTGGTTCTATTCTTCAGCTAGATGGCAGATGTCTACATGGAAAAGCAAAGCAGGAAAAGATTTAATTAA
The DNA here is from genome assembly GCA_023970755.1 of Azemiops feae. Lineage (NCBI taxonomy): Eukaryota > Metazoa > Chordata > Lepidosauria > Squamata > Viperidae > Azemiops > Azemiops feae. The sequence goes on along the minus strand of JALGBA010004174.1, from coordinate 840,369 downwards.
TACTTGAATGGGACTAATGTTCCACCAGGAAATCCTACGTCTGCAGGCTTCAATGGGAGGTAAATTAAAAAAAAAAATCTCAGAAAAGTCAATGGCAAATCATTTCAGTACTGTTGCCACCCGCCTCCCCCCAATGGTTACATCCAAGAAGTCCATGAATGGAAAGGTACCAATAAAAGGGTGATATGGGTAAAGTTTAGAACATCCTGGCACTGCATATCTCTCTTCTTATATCGTTAGACCATTTTGGTCAACTTTGGTCTAGCATGCCAAGACCTAAATCAGATTCTTTTTTGCGGATGAAAAATTTCCTCTTATCCATTTTCTGTAAAAGTCGGGCACTGTAGAAACCGAAGTATGTATGGTTGCAAAGGTGCTGGAGTTGTGAATGTTTTGTTTCCTACCCAAAAACATCACTAGATGAAATTAGGACTGCCCTAATGGTTTGTTGAAACTTCTAACTGGCTTTTCAAAAAGTTTACAGCAGCAATAGAAACTTTTTTCTGAGGAAGGTGACAGCATAAAACTCTGTGGTTGCTTTACCTCCCTGGAATAAATTTTTCTCTGTCTCTTGCTGGATCCCCAATTTCAAGTGTTGTGATGGAAGAACAATACAGCTGCAAATGTCACATCCTAAGAGAGCTGAGAAGAGGTTGCCTAGGAGACCAGCCTTGAAAAGTGTGTTTGCCATTGAAAAGCAATTGATAAACATATAGATCCACCTGGATCTTTATCAGACGTATATTTTTTAGCCTTGCACCCAGACATATAAACTGAAATATCAAAACAATATGGATAAGTTCGAGGTTAGGTTGTCTCAAGTGGCTTTATGTGGATATATGTTTAAGAACAACAGATGCAAGACTTTTTGCAAAACTAAGCTAAAACAAAGACAAAAGTTCTCCAGAGACAATATTTGGCTTCCTTTCAGAGAGAGAGGTAAGTGGAAATGGTCCAACCGACTATGCCAACTTAGAGCAGCAATTAAAAACTACCTACATTTTGAGTAGGAGAGCTTTTCTCTAGCAGAACCTTTTGTTTTCCCCTGCCGTTCTTGTTTTTTTTTTTTATGTTTGTCTATTTCAGCTGATGAACCATGGCTCCCCAGTGGTATTTTAGGAAAAACAGAAGAGTTGCCAATTGGAACTCTTCTGCTCCTGCTGTTCAGGGCTTCAGCAAAAAGTTGGCTTTTTCCAATGCTATGTTAGCAAAATAGGGTGGGGTTTTTTTGGGGGGGATTCAGCATTGTTTCTTCCTTGTGATGTTTAAAATACACACCAATGTGCACCCTGAAAGAGATCAATGTGGGATGGCACACATTATTATTATTATTTTTTAATTGCAAGTTGGCTTTGGAGAATTGAGTGATGTTGCCCAAGACCTGATGTGTATTCATAGCTGGAGGAGTTTTAGGCAAAATGGAAACAGCTCAGTTCCAAATAAAGGAGATTATAAATGGAGAGGGGAAGGAAAGGAGAGAGAGGAAAGGACTAATGATGGGAGAAGCTTACTCTTGAAAATTGGAACTCTTCTGAAAGCTTACCTCAGAGAGGCATATTCCCAATTTCACTTTTTCAGTGACACAACTTCTCCAAGTTTACTTAATCTTTAAAAGACCAATGTGCTTCAGAAAGTTTGGCATTGTTTGCACACAATCAACTCTACCATATCTGAGCTGCAAAAATCTGAACAATCTCTAAATGTCAACAAAGAGCATTTCCTAAAAGTTGTGCTGAGTTTTGCAGCCCCTACATGAAAGGCTTGATGGTAAGTCATCTTCTAGGACCCAACATTTCTTGGAAGGTCCATGTGATTATTCAACATTTTGAGTCAAGGGTTGCCATAAGGGTGGAAAGTCAAAATATAAGCAGGGATAGGAATTCACCAGATGGACCTGAGTATGTAATATTCCTGTCCCAGAAGTCTGAATGCAGAAGGCAAAGATCTCTAGAAAGGAGTCTATTATGCATACAGTGCAGAAACAGAAGCTTATAGACAAGCAGGAATCCTCTTAGGGCAAATGAGGCCTGTGTTGCACTCTGATGCAAGGATGAGAACAATAATGTCATTTAGAGCCATGGTGGCACAGTGGTTAGAATGCAGTACTGCAGGTTAATTCTGCTGATTGACTCAGCCTTCCATCCTGCCAAGGTCGGTAAAATGAGGAGCCAGATTGTTGGGGAGCAATATGCTGATTCTATAAACCTGTAAAGCACTGTGAAGCAGTATATAAGTCTAAGTGCTAGTGCTAGTGCTATGCATAATCATGATCAAGGGCTATTTATTTATTTATTTGATTTCTACTCACCATAATCAGAAGGTTCTCTGTGGTTTACAAATCATCAGATTACATTATTTAATCTCTTCCTTTTCAAATTTAATTTATTAATACATAATTTCAATTTACTAAGCCCTATACATCATTAAATATGGGGGGGGAGACATTATGTAAAAGACTAGTCCATGCATTACAGTTAGCAATGCAGAATTTGTAAAAAGTAAATCTAAGCATTTTTTTTAGTTTTTCATTGTGAAATAAATATTCCAGAGATTTCTTTATGCTGTTTTATTTGAAAATGTTCATTATTCATCCAAAGTTCAGCACAATGCATATAATGATTTTGTTCTAAACTTTGTATTCCTATTGACTTATTCTTCCAAATTTTCAGAATTAATTCCTTCTGGCCATATCATTTGCAGAACATGATTTACTGCTTTCAAATCCCAGTCCACTGCTTTTAATTAGATCTGGCTCTGCTTCTATTCCAATATCCTGGTGTGTACTGAACTAAAATGTAGATGATGTAGAAGGCCTCTTCCAGCAAAACTCATTTGGCAAATATTGACTATGGATTTCAGTAGCGGCCATGCTTGTTTGTATTATTTGTGATTGAAAGTTGATACCATGCTATGAGCTATGTATACACACTGATGTTCATTTATGCAACCTAGCCTAACTATATGTTAGGTGAATTTAGTTTACAACAGTAAAAGCAGCTGTAAGTTATTTCTTTCATTTGGCTCTTCTGACTAACAGCACAGTTTGGTGGGGTTTCTTTAATCCATTCTGCTGCAGTGAATGTTACTGAAAGTTAATCATTTTTATTAAATTTTCACATGCTTTTTGCACTAAATGCAAGGAGCTTTGTGGCATTTTTGTGATGAAAAGCTTAGGACAATCACATTGATTCATATCCACTTGGTACATGTAGAAGTACCTCTAACTGATTCTAAATCTTATTGAGGTCTTCACAAACTGCAGAAATTTTGTCCCATGTGGTATCTTTCCAATCCCTCGAAGTCAGCAATAGCATTTTAGTCTTTCCTTTCCATGTCTCTATTGTAACTATATATAATTACAACAACTTTGGGTACAAGAACATTCTGGGGGGAAAAACCCATCAAGAATACCATTTTTTCCTATGTACTTTTAAGACTCCATGAGCAAGGTTTTGTGATTACATATCATCAACCTTATATATCTAGTTTAAAATTTCTTTTTCCTGTAAACTCTTCTATTTTGGTCTTACAATTCTGCTGAATTATTCTCTTTTTTTTTCCCCTTGGCTTCTTCCCATATTTGCATGTGAACTGAGAAAGTGTAGGGCAGAGAGCTGGTTCCTAGGGAGCTCAGTGCCAAGGATTTGCTGCTATGCTGTCAACTCCTATAGACTTCTGGGCATGCAACAAACTCTTTGTTGCTTGTTCACCAGTTTTAAGATTACTTCCTAACATCTGCTCAGAATGTATCTGTCTTGATAGCCCAGTCATCCTTAGTGCTTGGCTGAACATACTAACTTACTTATGATTAGTCCATTAATGCAAGTTAAAATCTAAGTCACTGTATCAGTATGCACTATGGATTATTTCCTTTATGAATAATTTCTGTTTTTGAATTCTGAAGGTGTGTTGGAGGTTGGAAATATCAAAAAATAAGGTTCACCATCCTGTCGGAGGCGAACAAGCTGTCTGCTAAGGTCCACCACACAAGTTCCTGTGTAACAATTTTATATTAGTAAATCTCTAGCTGTCATGAATCATATGTTTTGTTTTTTAAAAGAACTGATACTTTCATTGCCTGGAAGTGAGACCTTCTGGTAGAGAGCTGCACTTTTTAAAAAACAAAACAAAAATTGGAGTTGTTTTGTGCTTGAAACACTTTGTTTTGAACTCAGAATACTTTTGATGACAGCAGCAAAACAGTTCCTGCAAGGCCAAACCAGCAATCTGTTCCTACGTCAAAAAGGGGGTATTCTGAGATCAGACCTTTTGAGTTCAATCTGTTTTGCGCACCTCTACCCCTAAATGATGTTGGCTCAGAGTAAGAATGACAGCTGCTCACAGAGAACAAAGGAAAAGTCCAAGAATTTACACTGCAATGGACTTCCACAGGATGTCCATCCCCACTGTAAAGATGGATTCAAAAACAAAAGTACACACACAGTCTTGCTAACTCACTAGGAGGGTTAACATACTGTGTTTTGCAACCCTGAGCCTGTAATTTTTTTATGGGCCAAAGATTTTCACAATCCCCATTTTGGAGATGTCACCACTTCATTGCCACATTTTCTGAGGCCAAAATTAATAATTTTAAAACTGTGATCCTAGTCTCTATATGAAATGAAGATCTATGACAGAGCTGCATGATTGTTACTTTCATCACATCATGGAGATGGGCAAGGTCTAATTCCCAACAATGGGAAGAAATGGTTAAAACAGCATATTCCACTAAAGTTATGAGTCCTCAATTCCACATAAAGTTCATGTACAAAGGTAGAGATTTAGACTTCCAGATTTTAATGGAAGAAAGTCTGTGAAACTTAATAAGTTTGACAGTTTGATTGATTGATTGATTGATCACACTGAATATTCCATTCACATTACAGGTGTTTTTCCCCAAAATAATATTCTCATAATTTCAACTGGAAACAATGACGCAAATTGGATGGGGATTATGTCACCTTGCAATAAACGGCTGAACATGATATCCAATTCTGGATGTGGGTTCCACTTCACAATGGATAGCTTATATTTAAACTCCCATTGAGGTTTACTATTCAGCCAAATAATTAATTATATGTGATTCCAGCTTGAATGGAAACAGGCAGTGGTGGGATTCAGCCAGTTCGCACCAGTTCAGCAGAACCGATAGCTAATTTTTTGTTGCCAAGGCCCAGAATGGACTTCCGGAAGCAGCATCCACACAGAGAACTGGTTGTTCACATATTTGAATCCCACCACTGGAAACAGGATACATATTTTTGTAATTCTGCCCTTGAAGAAAGACATGTTAGACAACTTAAAAGATGTCAAAGCAGCATACATATCTGGGGCCATGCTTTTTTCTTCTTTCTTCTTAAAGCTCTTTCTCATCTTCATAACAAACACTGCCATCAGTATCTCAATATCTTGTAAACAAAATGAAAGGAGAAAAGATTTAATATGGATAAAACCGAGGTGTTATTTGTGGCCAAAAGCAACTGTAGCTTTTTTTAATTATGTTTATATTTTGCAGGTAGGGATTGTAGGTTATATTCTCTAAGAACAAAGCAACTTATAAATTTCCTACTTTTTCTCTTTGATTGCCAATTCTGATTACCATGAAGCATGTAAATGTTTAGCAGTTACTGTATTACAGCTTTCTCATGTAATGATAGAGCCTACAGTACTCATAAAGCTGGCTTCTTCTTCTCCAATGACTTGATTGGTAGCACAAGGCTATAGATGTTCTGGAAAGAAGAACTTGAGAATAGACACTCTGCACAATATCAATTTGAACACTCTTGACAAAGAGTTAGATTGGAGGACACTGATTATCCTAGGTTACTATTCCAGACTGGAAATTGGAAAAAGAGAAAAAAAATATCTGAATAAAACTGTGACAAAGCACATCCACAGAACTGCTAAGAAAACTTCATGTATTATCCATATATTAATCGGTGGCTGCACTCAATTGTAAAAAGACTTTACTTATTTTTGATATATTTTACATATGCCAAAGAGCCAGGTCCCCAGTGTTAAGTGTACTACACAGTGATATCCTCTGCATCTGCATTTTTAAGTGCAGAAATCCAAGGAGATGGACATTTGTGTGTTCATCTATACATATGAAAACGCTAACCTAGATAGTGCATTAAAAATTAAATCTCAAAACAACAGCATTTTTCAAGTTTACCTTGTGCAGTTGCATTTCATAAAAAAAAAAAAGATAAGCCATGGTATATATGGTCAAAGTGTTAGATGAAGCTTGAAGAGACTCAGGTAGGATTACATATCTAAATTGCAAAAATCCAGATGATGATGATGATATACCATGTGCTGGTAACCCTAGCCATACTACAATTAGCTATTCAGCCAACTAAAATCTAGCTCACATGCAATATTATTAATGCATTTATACACACAAAGATCTGAAAAACTTGTGGAGATTTTTGTTTTCCTGTTGGCAGGATCTCCTGCCTCACCAGACTCCTAGTACCATCTGCTGTAACTGAGCATTCTGTAAACAATAATTTAGAGGGAGGTTGCTACTAGAATGTTATTTTTGTGTTTTTGTATTAGTTACACAAATTTAGTCTACCCCACAATGTTGGATAAGCATAAAATAAAATGGACCTGCATATATCCTAAATTGTCCTTAGGCTTTTGGAAGAAGGATGGCTATCAATGTAGTAAATGCATAAAATGATGAATATGCATTTATACATTATCCCACAGTCGCTCTCATATTTTTAAACACTTCTAACACTTCTGCTATCATAAATGGCATACAATAGAGACAAACACAAGACACACATATATATTTTCAATTCTTTATATTGTGAAGCAATGCTGAAATAATTATCAAATGAAACCATCCACATATGGAATAGCTACAAAATGTTAGTTTGAACTGATCCATTTTTACTGTTTATCAGGTATATCATCCAGTCTTATTATTTCAATTTTTTCCTTCTTTTCATATTTATTCTGCCCACTTTGATTGCAACATTGTTAAAATACGTTAGCAAAATGAATATTGAAGGTCAGCACTAAATCTAATTATTTTTGTTGCAAAATCCCATGTTTATTTTATTATTAAACAATAATCACATCTGTATTCTGAGAAAGCTTGATGGTTATGAAGGAGGAGAGAAGGCATATTGGCCTGTACACTATAATATGTAAAAAGGTATCTTGTCCAAATACTTAGTTTAATGTCTTTTTTGTTTAATGAAGTAGAAAACAGATGATATGGCTTGTTCTTTCTGTGTTGGACATAATTTTGGATACAGTTACAGACCTACATAGCACTTTAAGTCTGTTGATCTTTCACTAAAAGACCAGAAATTTTTAAATTGAGTATACCAATGTGGAAAGAAAAAGATTTAAATAAAGCATATATTTAAAGAATAAGCTCATTTTTGCCAAGCACAATAGCACAATTGCATTTAGTGGTGAAACCCCCCCCCCTTTATTTATTGGTTATTTATTTAGATAAGCAGTTGGAAAAGGAAATAATTCCTGTAGTAGGATATAGCTAGACATTACTTCCTCACCCCATTTGAATACATGGATTTTGTACTAAAGGTTTGACATGGGAAATAAAAAAGAAGCAAAATAGTCCTCTTTCACAGCAAATCTTCAATATAAATTGTAATGACTGATCACTATCATTGATTCTACAAGCATCAAACCAGAGGAATGTTTATTTTCTGAATAAAGCTACTACTCAATTCATTCAAACAGACAGGCATTTGTTTGTAAATATTTCTATCCTTCCTGTACAATAAATATGGAGTTATTTCACAATATGATGAAGTTAGTATTAATTAATAAACCCACATGTGCATGAGCAAGGTTTTCCCCCCACAATGTTTAGATTCTGTCTTCTATCTGAGGATGAAATCTTGTATTTAAATGCCTATGAATTAGTATCTTAAATTCTATTGGAATTATTTCTTAATAAGTATTATTGATAAATCTATATCTTTCTATCTATTTCATACATGCTATTAGTTTGCTACTTTCCATCATTTCTACTTCCAGGACTTCTCTTTCCACAACCCATTTTATCTTTGTCTTTGGGGGGGTCCATATAATATTAATTTTATATTATATTTACATAATTATATTATATCTCATAAATTGTATTTATATGTATAATAGATAAATATATAAATTATATAATTATATTTATTGGTTCTGAGCAGTGTGGTGACCCAGTGGTGAAGACGCTTATCTTGCACTTGAAAGGTTGAGAGTTCAATCCTAGGTAGCGGCAGATGTTTCTCTCTTAGGGTACAGAGAAAAAAAATATCTACTGCAAACTTCACATAGCATCAGGAAGGGCATTTAGCTCCATCCAGTCACTCCGATTCTACCCTGACTTAAGTGACTACAGGGTCCTAACAAGGGAAAAAAAGCTATATTTATTGGTTTGTTGCAGTCAGGCAGATGTTCAGGCTTGATTTGTCATTTTTATCCACCTATAAAGTCCTTCCCAAGGATTTGGGATAGCCACATGCTGATGTTTTATGGTGTTAGAGGTATCATTGCAGGAAGTAAACTGTTCCAAGTAAAGCTGGTTTATTAGGAAGAAATGTATTTATGTTTAAGCGACTATGAGCATCTCCCAGTTGAATATGAGTTTGGAAATAATGTGGGATGAGAACAACAGAGGCATATGCACAACAGGGAGAACCAATAAAGCCAAAATGATGGATGCTACTGCAGATCAAAGCCCCATCCCCTTCTAAGTATGCACAATGTTGATGTTGATAGAAAGCAGTGCAACAATGAACTACTGTTGTGTCTGCCATTTTGGCTTCCCTGACCCATCCATTTTGGACACTCCCAAGGATTTGGGATAGCCACTCCCATCAGTTCCCTGTCCTCTGCATCGTGGTGACCAAAACTGGATGCAGTATTCCAAGTGTGGCCTTACCAAGGCATTGTAAAGTGATATTAATACTTCACGTGATCTTGATTCTATCCCTCTGCATTAACAGAGGGATAGAATCAAGATCACGTGAAGTATTAATACCACTTTACAATGCCTTGGTAAGGCCACACTTGGAATACTGCATCCAGTTTTGGTCACCACAATGTAAAAAACACGTTGAGACTCTAGAAAGAGTACAGAGAAGAGCAACAAAGATGATTAGGGGACTGGAGGCTAAAGCATATAAGGAACGGTTGCTGGAATTGGGTATGTCTAGTTTAATGAAGAGAAGGACGAGGGGGACATGATAGCAGTGTTCCAATATCTCAGGGGCTGCCACAAGAAGAGGGAGTGAAGCTATTTTCCAAGGCACCTGAAGGCAGGACAAGAAGCAACGGATGGAAACTAATCAAGGAGAGAAGCAACCTAGAACTAAGGAGAAACTTCTCTGACAGTTAGAACAATTACCATGGAACAACCTGCCTCCAGAAGCGGTGAATGCTCCAACACTGGAAGTTTTTTAAGAAGAGACTGGACAGCCATTTGTCTGAAATGGTATAGGGTTTCCTGCCTGAGCAGGGGGGTTGGACTAGATGACCTCCAAGGTCCCTTCCAACATTATTATTTATTATTATTATTATTATTATTATTATTATTATTATTATTATTATTATTATTATTATTATTATTATTATTATTATTATTATTATTATTATTATTATTATTATTATTATTATTATTATTATTGTTGTTGTTGTTACTTTCTTTCAAGACCTCAAGCTTTCAGGAACATCTGAACAGGCCTCTAAAGCTTCCGAGGTAATGAATGATGCTGTCTGTCTGTCTATCACTACCTATCATAGCAATTCATACTTTCTGTGCTTCTGTTTGTCTTTCCAATTACCAACTAAATGTCCTTTGGAAGTTGGTACTATCATAGCAGCTGGTTTCTTGCTTTGCTTTGCTTGCTTTGGCTCAAGTAGAATAAAATAATAGCCCTTGAATGCTAGGCCAGCCTGAATACATTTAGATGGTAATTTTTACTCCTAGCCTTTCATTACAAACTTAAACAGTGCAGTCAGAGTTCAAGCACTCCCCAATAGTCATTACCATTAGACTCAATAAAATGATTATTCAAACTGTAGACCAAAATGCATGTAATGATAGTTTCAATATTCTCTCCAGCAAATATATTTTGCCACATCCTATTGGATTTTTCCCGCTTGCTCATTTGTTCAGCCATATGGAGAAACCAGACCTTGGCCCCTAATGGAATCTGTAGGAGTAAGGGGAGGGGGAAATCCTCTCTGTCTGCCCCCCAAATAACTGTGGTTTGAAGCAGGAGAAAAATAGAAATTGCTAGTGCAGCTTTCTCATCAGTGGGAGGGGAGCATGCTGAGTTTTCTCTCCTGGCGAGTCCAACATTCTATTTTGTTCCATTTTTAAAACCAGAGTTCTGTGCACAGGTGAATTTCATGCTAGGATTTCAATGGATGTGAGGCCTTATTATGCACATAAATACAATACTAGGGAAAGGAGGGAGGTAGAAATAGGAATTATTCCTACATTGCAGAAATGTACTCCCTTCAGGTGTTTTTCAAATTAGCATTGTTTTAAGATTAGGTTTCACTAACACAGCTTAAAAAGCATATGTTGCAGTGAATTTTCATATCGCTGAATAAAACAGATGCTTGACTATTCAAGCCTGCATGCCCTCACTTGGAAATAATTCTATCTACATTCAGTGAAGATTACTCCATTGTAAATTTAAGATTATAGTAGCAGTGTGCAAAGAATATACATGGAGTAAACTGACTGACACATTCAGGATGCATTTGAAGAAAAAAAAAAGAAATCTACAGACCCATGATCTGTATTGCTTTAAGGTACTTATGCTTCATTCCAAGGAGTCTGCTTTCCAGAAAGTAGGACAAATTTGTTTTTTATATTTAGTATACAATGTGGTACGAAATGGTTTGGTGATGGTAGTGATAGCTCTACCTATGGATCTCAGGCTTAGATTAGAATGTGATAAAAGAGGATGTACAGCTTTGCTGAATAGTAAAATGCCTCCAGCCACAAGCAAACCCATTCTTGTTAATTTTATCTCCAACCCATTAGTGATTTGTCACTGCCTCTGAATTCTTCAATCCATTTTCTCCATAAAAATGTCAAGCTGTCTCTTAAATTCATTTATACCATTGGCTTTTTATGACCTTCCTTTAGATCTTCTTGTTATTTTCCAGCCAGTATGAAACAGCTGTGCCTGGATGATTTCCCAAATTACTCTTAATTTGCTACTTTGGTTCTGAGATTATGTGTCCTGTTAACACCTAATACTTTACCAATATATGCAATTTGTTTCTCTATTTTGACCCAGTATAACAATATGTTTTCTCATTTATGTTGAAATCAAAATCTATTTCTTTTGGGGGGGGGTCTATTTAACTCAGTACAGCCCAGACTTTAATAGGTTAAACAAATCTGTAAAATCTGAACTGAACTACGTAAAATATGCTTTTTTGTGAAAACCTTTTTAAAAAACAAAAAGAACAAAAATATTTTTATATAGCCAGTAGACACAGAAATTCCTGTTCATCTCAACATCATCTTATTTAGGGATAATATTGTGCTTTATTCAATGACATACAGTAGTGGCCAAAATTGTGGAAACCTTTTGGGAAAAGTGTACAGTAGAAATGCCACTTTTGGTTAAGTTTCCACCAATTTTTCTTCTAATTTCTTTATAACTGTAGCCTTGTTCACTTAATAATACTATTTTACATCGCTTTATGGGCAACCAGTCAACTCTTTGCACCATTACTTTAATTTTATTATGTTTTACAAGCTCACTAAATGAAAGAACACAAAAAAACCCAACCAACTTGATAGCGATCACATAACACACTGACAAATGTCCTCCTCTCAGCTTCAATACATGATATCAATAACTGAATCCTACTGTGATCTGACTGGCTCATTGCCAAAACAAGATGACACCTGATTAGCTCTCTAAACAGTCATGCTCATTGGTTACAATCAGATGAAGGAAAGCTACCTGATATCAACCTAAGCAAGTCGTACTTCCTTTTTCTGGTTATTTGGCTATAACTTTTCATAGAATACAGTACAGATAATTGAACAAACTTTGTTGCATTACATTCTTGATTAAATTATCTTTCCATTGATATATAATTTTATGGTACTACTCCCCAAAAAAAGTGGTGTTATTAGCCATCAACCCTCAAAAATACACTTTTCCCAAAAGGTTTCCACAATTTTGGCCACTACTGTATGTGCATGTATGTGTGTATGTAAGTATGTATGCAATCAATATCACATGCAATCAATATCAAAACCTCTAGATAATCGCCTATAAAATTAAACAAAATTCAACCATAATTTTGCCTATATTAAGATATAGAAAGACAAAACTGTGCAAATGATTTGATTCAAATCAATATGGCTTTCTCTTAAGTAAAATATTTGGAATAGCCTGGTGAACAAAAAGTAGGATATAGTTTCAATGCAAAAAAGTAACACAAGAGAAACTTGTAAAACGGATTTTGTTCCTATTTTATTTTATTAAACTGATTGGGAGGAAAAGCCAGGTGTGCTAGAAGAAACACATCTCTACTTAGCAAAAGCAACCCTTGTTTATTCTATTCTATTCTATTCTATTCTATTCTATTCTATTCTATTCTATTCTATTCTATTCTATTCTATTCTATTCTATTCTATTCTATTCTATTCTATTCTATTCTATTCTATCAATGTATTTCATTACACAACTTCACACAAACTCTCAGATCACACGATTGCATTGTTCCAGTGAAACACAACAGAACTAAACTAAAGTGAAAGTACAATATTTTCCCCAAAATAATTTTCCCCAAAAATTATCTAACTCATCTCAATCACCATTAGCACTTCAAGGCCAGCAGATCTAAAGAATCTGTTTAGAAATCAAGAAGTTGGGATTTTCCTGTAGCTCAGGAGGCAACCTGTCCCAAATTGTTGGGGGCCATCACTACAAAGGTTCAAATCTGAGCCTCCAACACTGTTACTTCACATGGCATGGGAGATCTTCACTTCAGCCCTAAAAGAATGCACAGGATTAGCCAAAGCTTGCAAGGAGAAACGGTCCTTGAAATATTTGGGAGCTGAACAAATAAACTAATGTTATATTCCTTCCTTTTATTTATAACAATCTTAATCTTTAGTTTATTAAAATAATATTCTAGAACTTTATTTCTTTTCATTTTTTCTTTATCCCTTTTCAAAAGATTATCCACAATTCTGACCAGCACACCTGAAAAAAGTGTATTGCTAGAAAAAAGATGCATAAAGAAAGACAGTGTAAATTGTCATGAGGCAGTTCGACAGAGATTTCCCTATGGCCAGGGAAACCATAATCCTTTCTTTAATTTGTGTTCCAGAAGACTTACTTTCTAAACCCAAAAAAATAAGTTTTAAGAATGTCTCCATGGAAGAATCAGAGCACTGAAAGGATCAAAAGACCAATTTATTCTGGCTAATTCTTCATCTTTAACATAGCCTACCAAATATGTAATATGCATAAATCGTGTAGGCTTTAAATAATCACATCTGCTGAATTCTCACAAACTGAAAAGAAAACTACTTCTTTATATCTCCCCCCCCCTATATTTCTTCTTTTTTGTACCTATAGTTTTTCAGGGGGGGGGATGTTGCTCTCTTTTAGTTTATATTAGCCTTATTCTTTATATGTATCTGTGCATGTGTATGTGTATGTATATATAATTTTGTTTAAGACAAGGTTAAAATACAAAAAAAATCAAAAAGACCAAAAAAAAAAGAAAAAAGGACAAAAAACACAAAACAATCAAAACATCAAGCCTTATTCATTGCAGTAAAGACAGTAGCAGAACTTCTTTTTTCTCAAAGCATCTCCTTTAAGGACTGGAAAACTGGGAATTCTGTCCCTTTCACGCAGGGCTTAATGTTCTTATTAGTTTATTCTTGGTCTTATATTTTCATTCATCCTACATCACCCATCCTTCAGTAGGTCCGGTTGTAAGCTGAAGTAGCCTGCTAATGGCTCCCTTTTCCTGAACTGTTTCTAAATCCTTATCAGTTTGTTCGAATACACAATGAAAGGTATTTATTATATGGCCTTGTGAATTTATGTTTTATTTTGAAAAGGAAAATACCGTAGAAGTCAATTGTAGCTGAATGTTTCCACCAGCATCTCCTTTCTTTATGTGTCACAACTTTCTCAGGCTGTTATGAATATATTTGACAAAGTCAGATTTTTTTTAAAAAAAATATATGATGTTGATTATGATGATGATGATGACAACAATGAGGATGAGGTCACTACAACTGGCCCACTGAATCCCAATCCAGTTTTTTTTCAATTTAAGAAATCAGTGGAATTGTTCTGCACCTAAAGAATTCTCTACAGTTGTAAGAGGTCTGCCCATGAAACCCTAGATCAGAGGTAGGCAACCTTGGCTCTTTTATGACTCGTGGACTTCAACTCCCAGAATGGCTGGCTCAGGAATTCTGGGAGTTGAAGTCTACGAGTCATAAAAGAGTCAAGGTTGCCTACCCCTGCCCTAGATGGATGATTTGCATACCACTGGCCTATCCAGAGAAGCGTGTTAATAAAGGAATGTATTTTTGGGGGATACATGGGATACTTCTGTGGAAGCATTGCCCTCCCCCCTCTTTTTTTCTCCAAATTCCTATCATGCAAATTCAGCTTTGTAGTTTCTTCTGCAAGGATTTCCATATAGATTTGTAAAAATGTATAAGAGTTTGAAAGATGGGGGTCTTTATATTCTCCAAATGCAGCAAGAGAGGGAAGAAGAAAGCAGTCACGTTGGCAAATATTGGAGCTGGAAAATTAAGTAAATAGGGCATTTCAGTATCTGATGCAGAATGCTGATATATATTTTCCAGATTAAGGAAAACTAGAAAGACACATTCCAAAACTAATATAGCTAATATGACTGTAAAATGCATTTGTTGTGCTGATGCCTCACAATTTGCTGAGCAAAGCTGTATAAGCACATGTCCAAATTAAACAAGCACTGTTTTGTGGCGCTCCTAAAATCAATCAGGACTGCAATTCTACTGTAGGATGGCTCTCACACATTCCATCTTGTCTCTCCCCGTTCCTCAATTTAACACTGAAAACTGTTCAGTGTTAACCTTGATTTTAAAATTAATATACGTGACTTCGGTTCACAGTGAAATAATTCAGATTTTTCACCACAGCAAGAAAATGTGATGCAATTATTTGAGGCTTTACATCTCACAGAGCAGCATAAATGCTGCTGAAGTTCAACATTCAAACATTAAGGGGACTGCTTATGTACACAGCCTTTGCATGGTACAAAGTTAAACAAAAGATCTTCCTGAAATTTAAATGTATGTTTATTATTTATGTGCAGATGTTCACAGATTCAAAAAACACCACCACCACAGTATGGCAGGTGCTAAAGTTTGAATGTTCTAGTCCAGTGCTTCTCAACCTTGGCAATTTTAAGATATGTGGACTTCAACTTCCAGAATTCCCCAGCCAGAATTGTAACACCTCCTTTGGCAAAAATAACAGCTTCAAAACATAATACTTTCAAAACATTTCCAGTATCCAGCTAAGAATCTTTCTAGATTTGCTTTTGGATTTTATCCCATTGTTCCTTGCAGAACCTTTGGTTGAGAGATGTTCTTGGGAGTCCTTGTATATGTTGCATGTTTGCGGCCTCTCCACAAATTTTCAATAATGTTCATGTCAATACTCCAAATCTTATTTATTTATTTTTTTATTTGTCTCTGTGAAGTACTTCATGGCTCATTTGTCAAACAACAATTTGTCTGAAATTGTATAAGATTTCTTGCTTGAGCTTGGGTTGAACTAGAACAGGGGTGTCAAACTGCCGGCCCACGGGCCGGTTGCATCGTATGGAGGCCGCACCCACCCAAGCTCCGGCAATGCAAAAAAAGTCATGACACGTCACGTGACATGGCAAGTTTGATACCTTTGGACTAGAAGGTCCCAGCTCTGTTATTCTGTTATTCCTTTGAAAGTTGTTTCAGACAGTTGTCTTGTTGACATATCCAAACTCATTTCAGCTTCAGTTTGTTACAGTTTGTTCAAATATATGTTAATAATCTTCCTGCTACCAACATAATAGTTTTGATGCCATTGGCTACAACACAACCCCAAATGATAATAGAGGTAGCCTCTCTTTAATTGTTAGCAATTGTTATTTTATTCAAATGCTTCTCTTTTTCCCCAAGTGTCGCTTGTGTATTCATAGCTGAATGTTCAGTTTTTGCTTCCTCAATCCAAAGCACTTTGTTCCAAAACACTTCAGGCTCATCAAGGTTTTACTTTGAATCTGTAAAAGAGCTGCACATACATAGTAAGTATAGATTCATATTTTCAGAAAGTTGGTGGCACTTAACTTTAGACCCAACCTTTATATAGGTTGGGTCATCTTCATTTTGAGATTCATTAAAAGATGCAAGTTGATCAGAGGAACTTAAATTTTTGCACAAAATTGTATGTTAAATTCACTGGGGGGGGGGAGTAGGCATGACAGAGCACTTGCCCATTTTAATATTAGCATTATTGCAGTTTCTATATTAGGCACCGTCTACTGATAAATGAGTCACAGTCACACCGATGAAGCTGTGGCATCTAATAAAGTAGGAATGGAAATCTCTCTCTCTTTCTTAAATGGTAGTGAAGATGGGAAATAGGAGGTTCTGCTTTGAAAATTGTTCAGGTAACACCATTTTGCAGGGTGTCAGCTTCCCTTTAAAAAATAATAATAATACAGGATTTGTTTTATTCCAAAACGTCAAATGAGTTAATAAGCCAAGGGAAGTGCAAGAGCGCACACTGGTTTCCCAGCTGTCACATTAGGATCCCAAGAAAAATAGTGCTCAGTGCATGATTTCCAAAGAGATTTCTAAACAATCCACTGAGGTGTCCCATGCAAAGATAATAGTAGTTGTCAAGATGTCTTGAAGCAAATACCAAACTTAAGAGAAGCCATTATCTTCTCAATACTTTTTGAACCTTTGGCTTTGAAAACAACAACAATGAAAGTACTGTGATAATATATATATATATATCCAGATTAAGAGCCTCCGAGGACTAATGTCATACTATGTCTTTTGTGTTGTGCAGTTATGCTACTTTAATAGTGATCTGCAATGTCATCTCTTCGGGGAAAATATTGTTATTACAATTGCCTGCTATTAGATTATATTTCGGTTCATGGCAATGAGACTGGAGAATAAAAAAGTTTAAGAATATAGGCTTCTGCTGAAAGAATCACTGTTAGCCTTGGAAGGAAAAATGAGTCAATTTCCAAGCTGGTATTAAGGAATGAAGAACCTAGACAGTCAGAGGAATCAGAGGAGTTTATTTCCAGGAGCAAGAGACAATTGAGACACACGATCAGCTGCTTGGAGGGAGCCACACATCAATTTCCTGGGGTAGCTTTTTTTTTTAATAGGGAAACCTTTCCATTCTGCCTGTAGGAATTATTGGAAAGCCTAGTTAGCCAGCCAGCCAAAAGGAGTGCTCTATGGTCAGGCACCCTGCTGAGCTTGTGGATATTGCATTATGAATCGAGATGATGACCTCGTGGACAAAGGACCCTTTCTTTATGAAAAAGGGAAGTCTTAGATAGAGAGGGGAAGTCTCTGATACCCTAAAAAGATTTTCTTTATTTGAGTAGGCTAGGGCCCTTTTGCAATCTTGCAAATTTCAACCTTGATGTTAACATCCATTTAAGTGTAATTTCTAATCTTTTGCCCTGAAATTGGCTAAAATGTTGGATGACAAGGAGTGTGGGAAGTTGAATGGTGGAGGGTTTAATTTCCTTTCCATGTTACAACAGCTGTGCCTTTTATCTTTGAACTCGGGAAGTCCACCGAGAAATTCAAAACGCTTATTTCTAATAACTATATAAGTTTAGTGTAGTTTGTTTATTGATTAGTCAAGCAATCAAATCAGAATACAGCATCAGGACAGTAAAATAGAGTAAAATTGATACAACATATTGATGTATACAAAAAGTGTTCAATAAAATTCTCAAATAAGTTCTCTGCCTTGGCAATTGACCCCAATCCAGGTAGATCTCAATTGAATGGCTTTAGTTATAAAGTTAGCACTCTTTCTAATTGCCTATATATTTGTATCTTGAAGGAAGCAAGCTAGTCTGTTGATAGAATCCCAGTGAGCTATCTTATCAATTAGTTGGTCTAAATGCTACACCTTGGCTGTAATGTGTCACTAGCAACCAAAGAGAATATGTATGATGTCTTCTATATGTGCAGCCATTATATTTTCTCTCTAGATACAGTACTTGATGGAATTGACCATGTTTTTAATATCGATTAAAAAGGCAATGCTGTATAACAAAACATGAGTTACATTTGTTCCATAAGAGCATACTTGATTGTTATAAGGGATTCTTTTAAATTGCAATCAGCCAGAGTAAAGAATCTTCTGAATTTAGATATTGGTATGCGTCTCAAATAGCTTGCTGGTGTCACCATAGGAAAACAGTTGATTTAAATATATATATATATATTTTGTGTTCAGTATATATAGACATATGGGTTGTTTTTATCAGGATGTGTGTGTTGTATATTGTCTTGGGTTTGGTGATTATGGACATTATAAAAATACCGGGAATGAATGAATGAACAAATAAATAATGCCTTCACCTTGAGCAGCAGTATAAACAGTTGAATAAATTGGTCTTCTGGCTTGGGGAGAGACGTTGTTATAATCCCCCCCCCCTCTCTCTCCATCATCTATATTTCATCTATCTATCATCATCTGTAAAAGCAACATTGACCTTTCTACCAATTCATAGATAGCCCAACAAGGCTAGTACTTTCAAGGCTGGGTAGCAAAGTTTCTTCTGCCTTGTCTTGTATCCTACTTAGATACCTGGTTGCTTTGAAACAGAGATGCCAGCAGAGGCTGAATGGGGAATCTTACAGAGTCAAAGCATATGTATGGCCATCAGGGAGATTCCCTGGGGTTGTGGGACATGTGCAAAGCAAACCAGTTCTTCAGTCTCAAATGATGCAAAAACCTGTAACATCATCCACGGGTGATACTCTACTGCTGCAAAGAAGAGATTATTTTTTTAGAGCAGGGAGAGCCTGAAATGCCCTTCCTTCCTGAATAACATGTTTGGCAGACTTCCAAGGGATCCCTTGAGCCCCATCTTAATTCAGGCATAGTTTTGTCTCACCAGAAGCAAAGGAATTTGCCTGTATCAGTCAAGTGGCACAGAGCTCTTCAGATCTGAACACATTCTTTGCTGTGCTATGCGTTTTACAATATTTATCTCTGAGAAAAAGTAGTGCCAGTTAATTAAAGCACTTAGTTCATTGTGTTTTTAATAGAAGAGGATTGTGCTGCACGGTGCCAGGATGTTTACTAGCAATTTCAACCTGGCATAAAACCAAAATCCTGTTCCTCTAGCCTTGAATTTCCCTCCCTGCTTTTTCCATTGTTATTCCAATGCATCTCAACAATACAGGATCTTTTCTCCACCACTGAAGAGATTAAGCCTCTCGATGGAGCCCAGCTAAGACTGACCTTTGCCTAATTGCAAGCATGCTTGTTGTTTAAAATTCCTCCTGTTCAAGCTCCTCAAGTCTTATGTTAAGTGCTTAGATCTCAATAAGCACCGTGATTTATTGTGCATCTAGGGCTCTTAATCATTCTTAATGCCTCCACTGCTAAATCTCATCAGAATCTTCCTTTTACCATCATTTTGAGGATTTCCTCTCCTTTGTATTGTTTTAAAGTTATCTACCTATAAGAAATATGTAAAAAAAAATGTATTAGTATCAGGAAAGAGGAAGGATGTAACAAAATAGAGAGATGTCTGTGTTGTTTCTCCCAATCCTGAAATTTAAGATCAAGTTCCTTTGCCTTTCTACAAATTTCCTTAACAAAGAAACCCCAACAGTAGCCATGGAAACATGTTCGTTGTTTATTTAATAGTCCAACTGAACATTTGCCATTTTCTTTCATCCGGTGGGGCTTTACCTGTCTTTGGACACAAGATCACCTGGCAATTAGTCACAACCAGTGCTTATTGTGCATCATCTTGATTTTGATATGGGGCTAAGCTTTATATTTTGTTCACCGCCAATGTGAAAGCAACCAACAATCTCTCATCCTGCAAAGTCAATTCAGTTGGTTCCTCCTTAAGAATGTGAAAAAAAGGCTGGGCTGGGGAGAATACCAAATAAAATTGTAAGCAATAAAATTCTAAAGAAGAAGGTGTCTAATTGCCCAAACCCTATTACAACTGTGTAGTATTATAAAGTTAATAACCACCCAATATTGTTCCTTTCTTTCAGATGGAAAATAATTGTTTTTATTTGTACTGTAACATTGTGAGATTTTATTTAGCCATGTGCTATCCTGGGTTATAATCACACTATGACAGTAAAGTTCATATGTCAGAGCATGCACAGTCTTATTGTGCTGAGGTAACCCAGGAGTAAATACAGCAAACAGTGGTTTGTAATTAAATGGTGGTTTATATTACACTATCTACAAATATACACTAGAAACAAGATACGTACACGTGGTGAAACAGCAAACTCCAATATACAGCAATTACAGCAGGAAACGGACAAGAGAGAGAAAGACTCCAGCAAAGCCTTCCCTTTATACTCAGACTCTTAAAGGGATACACACACCTGCTGAGTCATTCCTATTATTGCATCATCCACCTTACATTACATTACATTGCATCATTACATAAGCTGTTTAGCTATTAAATTATTATCCTGACACTCCTCCCGTTTAAAGCTAAACAGCTGTTAACCCAAAGTGTTTTTACATTTACATTTGCCTGCATTTAAAGCTTAGTCAACATATTAGCTGGAACAATTGTACAATTGAACAATTTTTCTCTGTGTACATTCCTGCCTTATACTGCAGTTCATTCCATTTATCCTTTTCTACTTTAGGTAATAACATTTCTTAATCACGGGGTCCGTACCTTACACTATATGCTCTAACCCCACTTGCTGTGAATCGATCAAGAGGTACACCTTTATTACTACGTTCAAACCTCCTCAGGATCACCTGTCCCTGAGTTTCTGCAACTTTCTCTCTTTATCTCAGGTCTATCCTCATCTATCCCTGTTATTTCTGACCTGCTATCCTGTTCTTCCTTTATTGGGTTTTGTGTAGCCTCTCCTTCCTGAGAACTCTACTTGTTGGCATGAACACCTCGGTGTTAGCATGCACTCTGTTCCAATTATTTTGTTCTGCAAAACTGGCAGACCTTGATATCACAACCTTCCTTGTTCCATCTGAAAATCTGTATTCCTTGGAATCTGGCTCATACCCCACAAACCTAAGTTTCCTGGCCTTTTTCTGTCCTTTCCTTCTGGTGTCTTTGGGAATATGCACCCAGGTATAACTGCCAAATGTCCTTAGATGAGCCAATGAAGGTTTCCTTCCATACAACATGTAATATGGAGTTTCATTGATAACAACACTCCATACCCTGTTCACTAAATAATTGGCTGTTTTTATGGGTTCTCCCCAGTACATGTTACTCATTCCTGCATCTGCCAGCAGTGAGTCCTTCATGGTCTGCAATATACCATTTCTCCATTCAGGCACTCCATTTTCTGCTGGTGTGTAAGGATTTTTATGCTTTATGCCTAAATTCCTCAGTCACTTTTGGAAATTATCAGACATGAACTCTGTTCCCCTGTCTGTTTGCAGCTGGCATACCTTGTGTCCAGACCTTCTCTCTACAAAATTCACCCACTGCTTATACTATTGTAGAACTTCAGTTTTGTTCTTTATTAAGTAGCAGAACCCAAACCTGGTGTAGTCATCTACTAAGACTAGTACGTACCTAGCTCCTCCAAGAGAGAGTGCCATAGGACCAATTAAATCAGCGTGCACTAACTGCAAAACCCTGTTAGTTTGCCTTGAGCTTTTCTTATTTACAGGTTACACACTAGGCTTCGACTCCTTGCAAATAGCACGATCTAAATATGTGTTGTATTGTTTAATTCTAAGTCCCTCAGCTAGATCTGGCATCCTTTGCAGCACTTTAATACTCGCATGTCCTAACCTCCTGTGTAATAAATGTACACAGCTATCATGCTTGGGAGTATTTGTGAGTATTCATGCACAACCATCCTGCTGCTTCCTTAGTATATACAAATTATCCTGTTTAACACCTTGTGCGCAAATCCTCCCATCTTTCCTGATGGTGTATTGACCCTTTGCAAACATTACTTCATACCCCATTTTGTCCAAGCTCAAAATACTGAGTAAATTATGGTCTAACTCTGGTACATATAATACATTATGCATTTCTCTTATACCAGGTGCATAAACTTTACCTTCCCCTTTAACAGCAGACTGTTGTCCATTGGCCAAACTAACAAATGCTTGCTTAGCTGGTCTCAAATTGGAAAACATTTGTGGGTCATTTGCAATATGCTGACTGGCCCCACTGTCCAACAACCAAGTGTTTTTCTCTGTTAATGTCACTGCCAGGGAAAATGTCAGTTGTGTGACTTTATGATCTTGTCTTGCTGCTCCTCTGTTTCTCCTCTCAGGGCAGCATCTCTGGAGATGCTTTATAGAACCACACCTGAAGCAGCGTTTCTCAGATACTCTGCCAGCACTCTGGGATGTAGCAGTTCTAGGCTTGGGCTGTGCATTGTCATCACCCCCTCTCTGCTGCCTTTCCAGCTGTTTCTATTCCTCCTCAAGCAATTGGGCAGTCAAAAAACTCATGGTTAAGTCCCTCTCTTGCATGGACTCTAAACTGGTCACTAAGATGTCCCATTAATTGTCCAATGAATTGAGCACCACATACAGCTTATGTGACTCAGTGAAAGCCATCCCTCTTTCCTCTAATTCTAGGAATGTCTTTCTCATGGACTGCAAATGCATAGATATGCTCTCTCCCAGCTTCAGCTGTGCTTTTTATAGCTTTCTTGTCTTGCTGCTCACAGTCCCTCTCATGTACACACTGCACAAAGCTTCCCAGCATTCCTTAACAGACTGGAGACCCCTCACGTGTATCAGCTGGCTATCCTCCAAACTCAGGATTATACTGGCCAATGCTTTCCCATCACACAGGGCTGCAGGTGGATCAGTAACTATCATCCACAACTCCTTCCTTCGCAGGTACATCTCCATTTTCAGACTCCAGGAGAGGTAGTTTGTCTCATTCAGGTGAGATACTGCAAAACCTCCTCCCATTACGCTGATAGAAGCCATGTTGCCTCCTTCTTTAAACCACCACAAATCACAACAAACCACAAGCCTCAACTCCTCTGGCTCTGGTTCAAACTCTCACTGGGTTTCTCCTCACTCTGGACCCATAACCTGTCAGAGCATGCACAGTCTTATTGTGCTGAGGTAACCCAGGAATAAATACAGTAAACAGTGGTTTGTAATTAAATGGTGGTTTATATTAACTATCTACAAATGTACACTAGAAACAAGATACATACACCTGGTGAAACAGCAAACTTCAATACACAGCAATTACAGCAGGAAACGGACAAGAGAGAGAAAGACTCCAGCAAAGCCTTCCCTTTTATACTCAGATTCTTAAAGGGATACACACACCTGCTGAGTCATTCCTATTATTGCATCTTCCACCTTACATTACATTACATCATTACATAAGCTGTTTAGCTATTACATTATTATCCTGACATCATAGAAATCACAACTAAAAATTTTGACAAATTTATAGAATCAATATGTAGTGCCTGGCCAGTGCCAGACAACTGATGTATAGAAATAAAAATGTGTGGGGTTTATTTTTAGGTGTTCCTTCACTTTTTTTTTTTTTTACTATCCAACACAATGGAAAGAAATGATATAAATGGGGCTTGGGATTTTGTCTGTCGATCACCAGGATAATAGAACACTGTACAGAAGAGGAACAAATTTAGTGATGAGATAGATAAGGGGAAAAAAGACTGGATCCAGCTGAGGTTGCTAACCCCTCCCTCTTCCAAAAAAACACCCTCCTGCAACATTTATAGGAATGCATCTTTATAGGAAAAGTAGTTTGGCAGCAAATCAGAAAAACTTTTTATTCTAGGTCTCTCTCCCTATTTCCTTCCAGTCACATGATGCTGAGTGGACCTATTAGCAAGAATTAGTAAGAATTCCAGAAGATGGAATCTGCAGGGTTTTCCTACTTTATTTTGGAGATAGACAGATGACAGATAGACATACATTCAATACACACAAACACACACTCACGCACATGAAAAAAGAAATTCTTCCAGACAAGTATCTCTCTATTAATAAAAAATAATAAAAAGATTTCTATTATGTTTATGCAGTTATATTAGAAATATATTACCATGTTACAGAAGAGAACTCTGTTGCTTATAAAATTTTAAAAAAACTGCCTTAATTATGAGAAAAGATAGAAAATTAACTTTAACTATAACTATATATGCAGTTCTGAATCATCCTCTACCTGGCATTCTCAGCAACAAAATGTTTATTCAAATACACAATGGGAGATCAGAGTATAAGATAAGACTCTGATGCTTGATGAAGAGTGGATGTTCTTCCATATTTATCATTTAGTTATTTAGCTTTGCAATCTTAAAAGCATACAATATCCATTTCCACTGTCCTTGAGTAAGCTTCCAAGCTATTGGTACATATTAAGCACACACATACAGAAACACACACACCACAAATACAAACCAACTAATCTCCCAGGGCAAAATTAGTGTATGAAATGGCATCTATCCAAAAGAGCATCTATCTCATTTGATCATAGGAACAAAAGTGGTGTTTCAAGCACCTTATCGCAAACCGTTATTCTGTAGCATAAACTGCCCTATGAATACATATGTGAGCATTTAGAAAAACCCTATACTCTGGGTGTGATAGTGAATTGGAACAAAGTTCTAACTGTATGGAAGAAAGTTGGAAATTACCCTTTTTCTATTTCTTTTCTTTTTTCATTATTCCTTTTCACCTTCCCTTTTTTTTCTATAGTTCATTTTTTGTTTCTTATCTTTTATCTTTTGCACAATTTTTTTTTTTTTATAGTTAACTCTCGAAAGAAATTTGAATTTTTTGCCAAAGGCTGCTTCAACTGAAACTCCTTATCTACTATCCATTTCATTAAATGATCTGATATATGCTCCGTATTTCACGTTGGTTTTCCCCAACAAAAAGACCAATTGGTTATTTTCAAGTTTTTTCCTCTAACCATATTTAGAATATTTATGTTTCCATACAAACTTGAGCCACCACTCTGCACATTTTCCTTCCTTCCTTCCTTTTTTTTTTTTTTTGCTTTATCACAGAGGTGGGGAATGATGGCCCTTTTATGACTTATGGACTTCAACTCCCAGAATTCCTGAGCCAGCCATGCCAGTCCACAAGTGATAAAGGAGCCATGGTTCCCCACCTCTGCTTTAACATAATACAGCATCCCATCTTTGCTGGAATCAGAAACTTGGAAGGGGATTTTTAAACCATTGATTCATTTGTTTACTTCAGGGAAGGGATCCACATTAAAACAGCCCTTCAGACAGTTGCATAACTTATACTTGGACACAGTTAGTAGAGTGGAGGGATACGTGCGCCTACTAGTGAACTGATCTTATTGTCAGAACTCTTTCTAAAGAAAAATCACATTCTGTCTTCCTGTAATTTAATCCATTATTCCATGTCCTGCACTCTGAAACAACAGAGAATAGATAGCCTCCTAAAACTCATTGGTTCGTTCACATCTAGTCCTCATCTAAATTCCAAATACGATAATTAACACTAATTAAAATTATGCAGATGTAACAATACACCATGCTAAGCACCCATGGTGTATTTTGTCAGTCACTTTGTCATTTGGGGCCTCCAGAGATATAACCCTGATGCTAATGCAATCTGTGTGGGCATCAAAGCAAGGGCGTGCGACTGGAGAGAATGTTGTACAGAAACATCCACAAATCTAGAAGAGAACACAGAGGGGAAAATGTTTCTCTGTTTTCACTTCCTTTTTGTTGGTCTACATCCAATGGAGATTTGGGCTTGTGGAGAGGTGCAGGTGGGGCTTTAAAAACTTTCTGTCTGCCAATCTCTTAAACCCTAACCCTAACCCAGGGGTAGGCAACCTTGGCTCTTTTATGACTCGTGGACTTCAACTCCCAGAATTTCTGAGCCAGCCATGCTGGCTCAGGAATTCTGGGAGTTGAAGTCCAAGAGCCAAGGTTGCCTACCCCTGCCCTAACCCTTTAAATGAACTGGCCTGTCAGATTTTAATATAACCTACTTGTTAAAACAGAAATAGGGGATGTGTTCAATTACACAAGAGACCTACCAGGCCCATTTGGAGTTTGTGGCTTTAAATCTCATATCTATTTATCTATCTATGTATTCTCTCTCTCTCTCTCTCTCTCTCTCTCTCTCTCTCTCTCTCTCTCTCTCTCTCTCTCATCCCATCCCATCCCATCCCATCCCATCCTACCCACCCTTATTCACATTTGATTGAACATGCCACCCTGATATATTCATATACCTTTTTTTGAAATGTGAAAAACAATGTCATTGACCTTTAAACAAAATCTTCATCTCCTAGCAATAACCTGGTAATTAATATTTTATCTTCACATGCAAAATATAACAGTCAATATAGGAAGCCACACTGATAATTTATGAAATTATTTTCAGAGCATTCAAGTTTCTGCAAAACACTATTAGGCTTACCATTGATGCAAAATGCAAATTGCAGGTTAGGTTTCTCTCAGCAACAAAATATTGTTACTTAAAACTAATTTGAAAAGTATACTTTTTAATTGATCCTGCTCATTCATCTGTTGTCAATATAGTTTTCCTCACTTCATTTATGCCCACTGAGCTAAACCATCAGAAGAAACCTGACAAACTCATTTCATTGTGATTAAAAGATAGATCACTAACTATATATCCTTTTGAGGACCTGCAGGAAAGAAAAAGAAAAAACCCTAACTTTTCCCAAGAGTTTTAAAATAATTAATTGTACTATTTAAAACAGTTTTAAATACTAGTTCAAAATCCAGGCAGCAATTACTAAGCAACATCACCAAATCTCAGTGGGATAAAAATCTACAGTCCCCAAAGCTAATTAAACTAATAATTTCTGGGGAGCTTCTCAACCCAAACAGCCAGTTTGAAAAGGAAAAACCTGCCTCCTCCCTCTCATTTAGCACGTGGAAATAACTCCAGGAGACTTTCAGGCTGAATAAAATAAAAATGCTTTGAATAAATAAATAAATAGCTTTACTACAGGCTTCAATAGCTTCCTGCTAGCCTACTTTCCTCCTAGAGTGAGCAGTAGACATAACATACATTTCCTCCTAGATTCCTTTATATTAATTCATCCAGTCATTCTGTTTAGCTTCTGCCATTCCATTCACAGAATATATAGAAATACTTGAAACTTTCACTGTACTTTGGCAAAGACCAACATAGAACAATGATATATAAAAAGTTTTAAAATCTTAGGATGAAGAGGGAGAACGGCAAAACAAAGAACAAAACAGTCAGGGTATAACCAACTGCCAGAGCTAGAGAGCTTGAAAACCGAGAATAAAAGGGGATTGGAATCACATTACTGAATCCTGAAACCATTAACATCTAACAGGATCTGAATAAGTCTTCTAAAAGCAAAAAAACTGGAGCAAAGCTTTGAGAGGCCCCAGTCCCAAGTGTTTTCTAAGGTAAACCTACAATGATTTCCTTAGAATTAGCCAATTGGGGGGGGGGGACAATACTTGGTGAATTTTAACTACCTTAATTAAACAAGCCAACTTTTGGTCTGATAAAAGTATAGGGTATTAGGGCCTGACAGTATAGGACTTCTAGATTTCATTGAGCCTCCTATTCTTATTTCCTGCCTAGATACTGGGGAAAAAAATAGCACAAAGGTGTAGTATAGTATAACAATAACAATAATAATAATAAAGTTGGAAGGAACCTTAGAGGTCATCCAGTCCAACCCCCTGCTCAGGCAGGAAACTTAAGTTGCTGTGTTGTCGACTGGAAAGTTGGCAGTTCAAGACCCAAGTACTGTGTAACAGGGTGAGCTCCTGCTCTTGCCCCAACTCCTGACAACCTACCAGTTCAAATGCATGCAAATGCAAGTAGATAAATAAGTACCACTTTGGTGGGAAGGTAACAATGTTCCGTGTATAGAGACATGCTGCATAGAGACATGCTGGCCACATGGCCATGGAAATGTCTTTGGACAATCCTCAGCGAGGAAACAGAGATAAGCACACACACCCCTAGAGTCGGACATGATTGGACAAGGAAAAACATTTACCTTTTACCTATAGAATAGTCTAATTCTTTATTGCCATCTATCTGTGTGGGTGCAAAAGGTCAACACACATGATGGCTCATAAGTAATCAATGGTCATATGGATTGCTACAATTCCGATATGGTAGCTTAGGTAGATCACCTGGTAGGCACCCAGGGCAATATCTGTAAACATATTTGTCCTCATGGTCATCTGTTTTCTATATTTGAGCCAAGCTTTTTCAGTGAAATGTCTCCTCCCTTACTCTATGTAGACTCATGCATTCGCCAGGATGATTTCAGCCCAGATATGGTAACCCTATCCATGCTAAGTATGGTACGTGATGACATGTTGCTGTACATTGCCCAGCAGGATTACATGCACATGATATGTAAGGTGGCCACGGTGGTTACAGAAACATTTATAAACAGATTTGGAACAATTCTTTAATACTGTTGCTTAGCACAACGAGGCTACTATTTCTTGCAACACTCGTCTTTCTCTTACACTGGATGAACGGCAGGAGAATAATCCTTATTTAATATTGTCTGGATCTAAAGTAATGCAAGTGGTGCTGCCTAGATACTCTGAATGAGTTATTTATGATAATGTTTGCAGTTGGAGAATTTCTCACCTCAAGCTAGCCTTTGAATTCTTGCTGTGGGAATCAAATTGGCAGAGGGAGCGCTGGTCTTCACCTCCTGGAGGAAAGGCAAGACCTAAATATAACAAATAAAATCAAGAAATCATAGGAAGGAAAGACCTGTGGGGGTTATGAGTTAATTTAGTTAACTTCTAATAGATTCTTTTTAAAAGCTGTGACTAAGGTTGCTGAACGTGCCTGAGATGTGGTCTGTTTGTTTTGGAAGTGGCAGTGAATCTAGAGTTAAAGAGTGACATATACAGCGAAAAACCAACAACCAGAGCAGAAAATAATTAAGAAATTTTGGGGGGGAAATGTCTTTCATATACAGATAGTTTTATTTTTTTACTATTGTTTTATGAAAAAAATTGTCTTGATTTGTACATTCTTTGTGAGTATTTAAAAAAAAAATACTAACCATTTCCTGTTAGCCTTTCATCTTATCCATCTCCCCAAATCTCATGGTAAAAACCAGTAGTCCTCAACTTATAACCATTCATTTAGTGACTGTTTGAAATTACAGTGACACTGAAAAAAGCGACTTATGATCATTTTTCATGCTTATGACCATGGCCACATCCCCTTGGTCATGTGATCAAAATTTGGATGCTTGGCAACTGGGATGTATTTATGACAGTTGCAAACTCCCAGGGTCAGGTGATTACCTTTTGCAAACTTCTGACAAGCAAAAGTCAATGGGGAAGCCAAATTCACTTAACAGTTCTGTTACTAATTTAACAACCGCAGTGATTCACTTAACAACTGTGGCAAGAAAGGTTGTAAAATAGGGCAAAATCCACTTAACAACTCTCTTGTTTAGCAATGGAAATGTTGGGCTCAATTGTTATCGTAAGCAGTGCTTTTTTGTAAAAAAAAAAAAAAGGTGCCGGAACTCACACACGTCATACAACCCGCCTTGCCTACCCTACAAGGTTTACCTTTGTAGTTGAAAAAAAAAACCTTCAGTTTTTAGACTAGGATTTTGTTCAAGGTAAGTTAATACTATTAATGTTACCATGCACTGTGTGGCTTTAAATTATAAGGAGGCATGTTATTAATCTTTTGGGACATTTACCACTAGCATACCCATTTAGTTTAATGAGTGGAAATGTCAGCTTTCTATGTGGAATGAAATTGGCCCAATAAAACAAAATTTGGTTGCTTGTAAAAGATTGAATTATTTTTAAGAAGTTGTCAAACAAGGTGGAAATATTTACACTTGGAGTTTAATATGGATATTGACATGAAACAAATTAAAGTTGAAACTTTTGTCAGTGAACAGATTACTTTTAATTTACCTTTAAGTTAAACCCAATTTAATAAATAGATCTGATTAAACCTCATACTGTAGGTCCATAATTAATTAATTATAATTAATATATATTATTAATAATAATAATACTTCCAAATCACAAGACATTGGCTTTATTCTTATTCTTCCCCTCTGTAGTTTGAATATAAAGTATAAAAGACTAAAAAGAGATTTTCGTAGACATCCCAGCCTTTGAACTACCCAAGGAACCGAAACAGCAAAGTTTCGCTGTCAGGCAAGCTTCCACGCCAGCCACCTTTCTTTCCTCTTGCTTCGCCTCTTTTTAACTTCACACCCCACCTTCTGTAAAGGAAGGCAAAAGGCTCACTCAGCCTCTCGTGAAAGATGGCCTCCATGTTTATGTGTCTTCCACTGCCATCATCGGCTTCCACACCACATGGTCTGACCCAGCCAATCAAGCCATGCTCTGGCTGAGGTGCTCCGGCGCCTTATGGCTCCTCCTAGAGGAGGCAGACAGCGCTGGAGGGGACCCTGCTCGCACCGTACCGCCAGCGGGGCATTTTCAAAAACAAACAAGGATAGGAAGGGAAACAATAGGAAAAGAACGCAACTCTGGAAAATCCATCGAAAAAAGGATCCGGAACTCTGTTCCGGTGCGTTCTATGACAAAAAAAGCCCTGGTCATAAGGATCACCTGTATTCTCAGCCTGCTTTAATATAGGCTAAGGTAAAGCTCTGAAGGAACATTTTATTTTTGACCCAGGCTCATGAAAGGCCTCTTCCAAGCTGCTTCTTTAACCAACTTTCCAGGCTTGTAAAGTGAAGTCAAGTTGGAAGAAGCTTGTGTAGTAAACATGGCTTCATGTTGTCTCTCTGCTCTGATGGGGTAGATTGCCTCAATGAAATGATTCATAACTACCTTACGTGTAGCTGCTATAAAATGCAACAAGGCATGTAAAATTAAAAGACATCTCCTCCCATGTAAAGTTATGTATCTTGTGTTGATATATCACACACCCACACCAACACACAAAGGGTTTCCTTTATGGCAGCGGTCCTCAACCTCCGGTCCGTGGACCGGTACCAGTAATAGTAACAGATTTTCACCTGGGTTAGTTTTTAAAGTCTTTTAAAATGCCACTAATGTTGTATTTGAATATATATTTACCTTGCAGTAAATGTAATCAGATTTTATTATGAATATCTCTTCTTCTAGGAGCTATTTATTTTCCACCCAGATAATCAAAATAGCGATTTTAGAAGCGATTCCTATCATCAAATCTATTTTGATTTGGGGACTATAAGGATGTTGCAACCTCAGTTTCACACAATTTTATTTCATTTATTGTTTGATTGCCTCTTCTCACTTCCAGCTCACTATATTTTGATTAAAAAAAAAAAAGATCCTACTCTACTTCAAGTTCAGCTAGGACTTAATCACTTTCAAATGTCTCCCCTAAATGTACTCATTTTTAAAATATGCAAAATGAATAGATACTGAGCATATTGTTGTATAGTGCAAAAGCATTTTACTTGCAGTGAAATTCCCCAGGAGCAAAATATTATCTGTGATTAGGGAATAATGTTCTCTTTCTACCCATTATTATGTCTGGTAGCAACAGGCACTATTCCATTTATTTCAAAAGCACTCTGACCTTGAATATTGGGTTTTCCCAACAAAGAACATCGTCCATATTTATTAACACAATGTATATTGTTTTACAGAGGAGGAAAATCAGGATAACATTCCTATGCTTTACTAGCATTTTTTTAAGATGAAAATTTTTAAAGAAAGCACACTTTTGTGAATGAATAGCTACTCTGAATAAACCTATTATCAGCCTTAAAAAATGTAGTAAATATGTTTAGGCATTCATGGCCAAACAATTTTAAATGTGCAATTTTAAGAAGAACATACCTTTGTTATTCTGCTACGTAATTCACAAATATTTCATAATTGTGTTACAATTATTATTTTAGACTAGATTAGTAATTAAGGATAGAACAAGAGAAATATTTTACAATACGAACTTTATAGTATAATATAAAAAGAAATCCACTTTGCATACATTTCAAACTTTTTTTGGTTCCAATATTGTCCTTGAAAAGATTTATAAAACTCTGATGTAGGGGAATTAAAGTTTAAAACTAGTAAATGGCAAGTGGGAAATATTGTAAATTGTAAGGTATTTTCCAGATTTTCCAGATTTTAAGGCTTGAAAACCTTCAATCCTAGGAAGTTAAGTGCTAAGATATTTTTGGGGTGCATTTATGACCTTGTTTAATGTCTAATTCTTAGAACAACTTTGAACGTACTTCTACAAACTGAATTGTATTCATAAACATCTTCTAAACATCTAAGGCAATAATAGAGGGAGAATGACCAATATAATACTTCTTAAACTCTGAAGAAATATTCCTTTAGAATTCCTCTGAAGGTAGCCTCACAAATAAATATATATCCATACAGCAAAAATGAGCAAATTAATAACTCACTTTCTCTTTAAAGTATAAGAAAACAGGTTCACAGCTAATTAAGCATTTAATAATAGTAGAAAGATTAGAGGTCATTGTGGCTTAAACTAGAATCGTTTAGGTCCCCCAAGAAGGATTATGGAATTGTTTCAAGTTGAAATTAAGACAATACTTGTCCAGACTCTGAATTGTTGTAAGATTCAGTAAATACCGTACTTAAAACTCACCTGGAAATTAGGAAAGGGAAAGGGGCTATGGGAATCTAAACATCTCCATTCTTACAGCCTCCAATCATTGCAGAAGAATGAGGAAAACATCTGGATTTCTTGGCACTTCACAAGCAGATTTCATTTCCATACAGATGTAACTTGTCTCAAGAGGGGCTTCACATACGTTCACACTGAAAATTACAAGGGTAATTATTGATACAAACAAAGATAAATGGTATTATTGGTATTCATACTAATGGGTTAAACTCTTAATAAGTAGATAATATATGGCAATAAAATAAATACTAAATGCCAATATTGTTACCTGGTGGCAATGTTTGTTGATTTTCTCTTACTGGCAAAGATTGCCAGTCAAATATTTTCCAGTCTATTGTTGAAATGCCTAAATATTCTGATAATCAGAAATACAGAGTAAGTTACACAGCCACTATATATAGTGACTGTCCACTCAAAGTTACCATATAATAAAAAGTCATTACTAACTTATTGGGAACTTGAAACTCTGCCACATTTCATGAGAATAGCAAATAGAAAGCAAACCCTTCTCTTTGATCAGCCTTTCTCTGTTGAATATTGCTTCACTGGAACTTAAATGTTATGTTTCTCTGAATGTATATTCTCTACTTGTGTCTATATTTTTGGCATTTCTCTGGCTAGTGGCTAAACAATATTCTTCCAGAAAAACCATCACAGCCAGAGGCTTAGAATACTAAGAATACCCCAAGGACCACATGAGTGCCAAAACACATTGTTTATGTGTATTTTTTTCTTTTGATTACGAAGTGTTTAAAGACAGTTGTCCCAGAAAATTTCTGCTACATGCAAATGTTTACTAATGACCAAGTCATCGCCCAGCCAGAAAACATATGGTGAAAGCAGACTCTTGGCTGGAAAAATCACTCAGTTTTGAAGTACTGAATTAAATTTAACAGGTTAGGTGGCCGGGATTTACATAAGCATCCCAAATATTATCTTTTATTCTGTATTATAATATTTGTTTGTCCTTCATGGCAAGCAAAGCTAAATCAGTTGAATGACCAAGAATCTCCTAAGGATGCTTTCCACAACACAGGATGATTTTATTAAAATATATATTTTATTTCATCCTGAGCATAGTCTGAAGCCACAGAATATTGTGTAGCTATCAGTTGTCCTTGTAATTTGCAGTTCAGCTCTAAGAAGACTCAAAAGTTCACTTGATCTCCAGGGCTATTTCTGTAACTCTTGCCTCGCACTGCATAGGCACATGGATTCAATCCCCATTGAGCAGCTAATCCTATAAGAGAATCTACAAAGTCTAGGCAACATTCAGAAACAGCTCAGCCAGACACCTCCCGAATTTGCAAGATTAAGATAGATAGATAACCTTTATTGTCATTTTTATATTGTGGGCACAATGGCACACATAAAAAATGAAATTTAGTTGCCCATTCTCAAAGTGAAACATATACATGACACACACCTAAACATACTATGTACAACATATATATAGACCCACATGCCTACATATACATATATTAATTAGGTACATATTAATTAGGTAAATCAGATCATGGAGTCAACTCTACAGGAAAGCTAAAACTATTTTATTGAGATTGGATATAATAACAGAATCTTGCAAATCTGGTTATGCTGTATCTTTTCCTCCTCCTCTTTAAAGTTCAATGAATTAGGGAGGTGTTGTTTTTTTTGTCTGAGAAGAGAAAAAAATATTTTTAACTCAGGATGAACTCTGAAGGTCCTTGGTGCTCTCTGAGCTTGGTGATTTTTTTGCAGATGTTTCATTATCAAGCTAGATAACAGCATCAGTGTGGTGAAATGTCTGCAAGAAAACTACCAAGCTCTCAGAGAGCACCAAGGACCTCACAATCCAAGCTATCCCTGTCAGACAGAAACCCATACTTGTCGTTTCCAAAGTGGCTCCTTCTGTACTTCATCCTATTTCCTTGATAAACAAAAGCTTTCTCAGTATCTATTTTTATTATATTTATGGCATATCCATATTCATAATTTTAGCTGGTCCTATCCTGGCTAATAAACCAGCTTAAGAAAATCCTCTCTAGCCTGAGAGACTTTGGCAACAGCTTGAAATTATTCAGCATAAACTACAGGCTACTATGGTATCTCATTAGACAATTTCCCTGCTGAAATGCCCTCTTATCTTTCTGTCCCAGGAAAACAACTACCTTGTTTTCCTTTCTGTGGTGGCTCTTCTTGGAAATATATATATTGGTATGCATGGATATATGTATATTGTTTATGTGTGTACACAGAGACACACTGACAGTTTTAAAATGAAAAACATAATTCTTCCCATCTGGTTCCACTCTAATAGGTCCATATCTCCATTTTTTTTCACAGCCAAAATAGGACAGGGTTATTATCTTCACTTAGTATCAATCAGATTGCCATTTAAAATTTTGCTTTTTTTTTTTCTTAAAGCACAATTTTTCTTTTCCTGAATATCTACTTGTCCTCCTGAGGGTTTTTTTTTAAAGTGTCCAGAGATAAATTATTTTGCCATTTTTCAAATCATCTTAATGAAATTTTCACTCTCAACTCCAGATAGCCCATTAGGAGCTAAATTGTAAAGAGCCAAGTGGGGAATGTGGCTGAGTCTTATGTTAGGACATAGTAATTGTTTCAGTGAGATGGATGTATTAGCCAATAAGTTCTTCTCTGTGAGAGGTATAGGTGACTGTGTGTAGTAAATGAATATATTAAATACGAACTTGAATAGTTATTTCAGTTACTTTTAGAACTAGCTATTCCTCAGATTTTTTTTAACCTACTTCTGGTCTACAAATAGCTATTTCTCAGTTTTCTGTTTGTGTTAAAATTTGCCACATGAGAAGACATGTTTAGAACAGCTTTTTCATTCCGGTACCCACCGTATACATGCAAATGCAAATGTACATATGTAAAAGAAGAATTCAGGACAACACTGCAGCTGAAAAGATGTTCAAAAAAAGCAAAAAAACAAACAAACCCAAAACAATGCAGAAAGTAGTCTTTCTTGTGGAAGGCAGTTATGGGGTGAATACATCATTATAAACAGAGTTGCCATTTTAGATTTCAGTAAGAAAGACAATATTATTTGCCGTGATGCAAAATCCACAACCAAGCTTATGGCCTTCTCTTGAATAAAATTATTTACATTGTCTCCAGGTCTGATAAAAACTTTAGTTGCAATTACCATTTTATAACTTAAACAAACAAATAAACCAGCCAAATTCAGAATGCTGAGGGGCTTAGGGATTTACGGCTGAAGTCAGATCACTGTTCTTCCAGGACGTTGAAGAGAAAGGCCTATGTGTGTCATAAAGCAGGGTAAGCTCAAGGTTCAATCAGGTAGGTAAAGCATGTATTTCTCAGTCAAATGAATATTTTATATTATGTCCTTGAAATTCCACTTTAGGGTATTGTCAATATACACCTCCCTTTGGCACAATCCAGAGCATCTCACTAAAATGAAGGGGAGCTAATAAAGAGAACTTCTAATCTTCACCCCGTTACTGTCATTGTTGTGTCCTGGGCCTTGCTGAGTCATTCAGCAAGGCTCAGGAACTCTGCAGATGGTTGCAGAGACCTGGGCAGATCACGTGTTTGCCCGGGACCAGTTGCAGAGACCCGGGCAGACCACATGTCTGCCCGGGACCCAGACAGGCTGTCTCCAGCCTCGTGCACATGCACGAGGCGGGAGAATAGCCTGCATTCATTGGTTGAGCATCCCCTTGCAAGGGGAGTATAAAAGGGCTTGTTGCCATTGTTCACTTGCTTCTGTTCAGTGAATGTACCAAATAAAGAAACATCTTTTGGACCAACTGCCTTGTCTCCATGTCTGCTGTGCTCACAGAACATTGGCGACAAAGGTGGGATTCGCAGTTTGGAATCCTGAAGAAGCAGAATTAGGCCTACTCACCTAGGGCCTGGAAGAGAAGAGAAGCACGGCATCCAGGAGGAGCAGCCGCCGGCCAGCACACATACACTGGAGGCGGGCTTGGCTTCGTTGGACCCCTTCTCCTTCCTTGCAGCGAGAGACGTGGATGAGGCCATTGGTAAAGAAGATGTCCAAGCTTGGCCGTCTCGGCGAATTCGACATCTCACACCCAGAACGCTGGAGCTCGTATGCAGTTCGCGTTGAAAACTATTTCCGGGTAAATGGAGTCCAGGAAGACGGCCTGAAAGCGGTTACCTTGCTGTGTGTCTGTGGGCAAGAGACTTTTGAAATTGCTGAAAATCTTGTCGCCCCAGCACCGTTGGAATCGATCGCGTATGCCGATCTCAAAAAGATGTGAACACTTCGAGCCCAAGCTCTCAATAATAGCTTGGAGGCATCAGTTCAAGCAGAGGGACCAGTGGCCCGGTGAATCAGCTGCGGATTTCATTGCGGCCTTGAGACAGGCCGCACGACCATGTGCATTTCAAGATTTGGAGGAAAGGCTCCGAGATAGAATTGTGAGCGGGTTGTGAAGCCGCGAGGTGCAGCAGAAGCTGTTTGCAAAGGCGGAGGTCACTTTTCAAGATGCATTACGAGAAATTGCAACAGAAGAAGCAGCCGGCGGCACGGTGAAGGCCTTGCGGTCTACAAAGATTCATCCAGTGGCCGTCCCTGTCCACCAAGAAGCTGCGTGTGAGGCCTCTGGAGAAGACTCCGAGGAAGAAGAGGTGAACAGACTTCAACCGTCGGCGGAGAGATGACTGCCGGATCGCAGAGGGCCACCGCCTGCATCCCTTCGCTGTTTCGGCTGTGGGGGTCGCCACAGGAGGGCCGATTGCCGTTTTTGTTCTGCTGTCTGCCGAGCATGTGGCAGGCAAGGCCACATAGCATCAGCCTGCATGGGTCATCCAAAGAACAGGTCCCCTGAATTGCCTCTGAAAGGTACCAAGGTCCCCAGCCAAAACAGGGTGGGTTTTTGCACGTCCCGTAGGGGGGTAAGACAGGGACTCACAGGCCCCTTAAGAAAAAGCTGTGCATAGATGTACAGTTGCAGGGAGTTCCCCTGGCTATGGAGCTGGACACAGGGTCCGCTCTTTCCATTATTTCAGTGGACACCTTTAACAAGGTTTGCTCCAGGAGTGGCTCACAAGTAAAACTCAGGCCCTCCAATCTCATTCTCATGGATTTTCAGAACACGCGAGTAAGTGTGAAGGGGGAGGCCATGCTCAGAGTGCAGCGAAAAGGCTTCAATGGATTATTGGATGTGGTGGTTGTTGGGGGTGATCGAACGAGTCTTATAGGACTCGATTGGTTTGAGGCACTTGGAATCCAGGTGACTGGTCTGAATCATCTGCAAACAGCCAGCCTTACAGGAGTCTGTAAGGAGTTTGCTGATGTATTCAGCCCAGAACTTGGCTCATACAAGGGGCCTCCCATTGCGTTAAAGTTGGATCCAAACATTGCACCCATCAGGGTCAAGCCAAGGAGGGTGCCTTTTGCCCTAAAGAGCAAAATTGATGCTGAGTTGGACAAATTGCTCCAACAAGGCGTTCTGGAACCTGTGGACTCTAGTCCATGGGAAGCCCCCATAGTAACACCACTGAAACCCAATGGTGAAGTCCGAATATGTGCGGACTATAAATGCACTTTAAATAAGGCTTTGCAGCAGCATGCATATCCTGTGCCAGTGGTGAGCCACATTCTGGCCTCACTGAAAGGAGGGAAGCTTTTTGCTAAGCTTGACTTAGCTCAGGCCTATCAACAGTTAGCTGTTGATGAGGCAATAGCTGAGGCACAAACTATAGTCACGCACAGAGGGGCTTTCAAAGTAAAGAGGCTGCAGTTTGGGGTAAATGTAGCCCCTGGCATTTTTCAAGGGGTGATGGAGCGAACGCTCGGGGGTATTCTGGGGGTCTGCCCCTATTTTGATGACATCCTCATTGCAGGAGAGTCATCAGGGAACTTGGCTGAAAGGCTGAGGGCTGTCTTGCTGCGTTTCCACCAAGCGGGGCTGAAGCTACAGCAAGACAAATGCAAAATAGGTGTAACATCCACCGAATTTCTAGGGTTTCGTATTGATGCAGAAGGCATCCACCCCGCAGAGTCAAAATTCCAGGCCATCCAATTGGCCCCTAGTCCCCAGTCAAAAACTGAACTTCAGGCTTTTCTGGGCCTCCTTAATTTTTACCATTCATTTCTCCCCCACAAGGCTGCTGTGGCTGAGCCGCTACACTGGCTCTTAGACAAGCAGGCTCCCTGGGCATGGACAAGGGTCCATGAAAAGGCTTTTAAAGAGGTCAAGGCCTTGCTATCCTCCAATGCTGTGCATCGCATGTGATGCTTCCCCTTATGGGGTAGGAGCAGTGTTAAGTCATCTCAAGGAAGATGGAACTCAGGTCCCTGTGGCCTACTATTCTAGGACCCTCTCATCTGCAGAGCGTAATTACGCGCATATTGACAGGGAAGCCTTGGCAATAATATCAGGCATCAAGAAATTTCATGATTTCTTGTATGGACGCCATTTCACGGTCTATACTGACCACAAGCCTTTGCTGGGGTTGTTTACAACCAATAAACAAACTCCTCAGATAATATCTCCTAGAATGCTGAGATGGTCTATTTTCTTAGCAGCTTATGATTACACCCTGGTTCACAAACCAGGTACTAAACCAGGTTTAGGCTAATGGCCTAAACAGGTTACCTCTTAAACAAATAGAGGCAGACCCTGCTCCTGCTGTACACATTCTGTCTATTCAGGACTTACCTGAATCTCCCCTCAATGCTAGGGATGTGGCTGCTGAAACTGCCACTGATCACACGCTTGCACGCGTGCTGACATGTGTGTTGTCAGGATGGCCTGACACGTGTCATGGTACAGATTTCCAAATCTTCTGGCATAGGAAGCATGAATTGTCCACATTCAAGGGGTGTATCCTGTGGGGCAACAGAGTAGTCATCCCGGCCTCATTGAGGACTAGAGTCTTGCTCTCTCTTCATGAAGGACATCCGGGAATAGTGAGAATGAAGGCGCTTGTGCGCAGCCATCTGTGGTGGCCTGGACTCGATAAGGACATTGAGGCCCAGGTTCATGGATGTCAAGTATGCCAGCAATCACGGCCAGAAATGCCCCAGGCCCCTGTACATAGGTGGGAGGAGACACTCACTCCATGGTCACAGGTCCATATAGATTATGCTGGGCCCTTTCAGGGGCAATTCTTCCTCCTCCTTGTGGATAGCCATTCCAAGTGGCTAGAGGTCGTTCCTGTGTCCTCCACTACTACTGCCAGGACCATCCAGGTGCTCAGAGGAATCTTCACTTCCCATGGCCTTCCTGATGTTTTAGTATCAGACAATGGTCCACAATTTACCTCTTCTGAGTTTCAGGCATTCCTCCAAGCTAACATGATCCGGCATGCCACGTCTGCTCCTTTTTACCCTGCCACCAATGGTCAGGCTGAATGCATGGTGTGCACCACAAAAGACGCATTAAAGAGAATCACTCAAGGACCCTGGCATCACAGGTTAGCTGATTTTCTCCTTACACACTGCACCACACCATGCATAGCTACTGGAAAGAGCCCAGCTGAACTCCGCTGGGGTCGCAGACTTATTACGAAGCTGGACAGACCAGGTGGCTTCACAGGTGTCGCAGCTGTGGGCACCTAGGAGACTTCGAGTGGGTGACCCAGTTTGGACCAGGAACTATGGGCATGGGCATCTCTGGGTACCTGCTATAATCTGTAAGGTCTCGGGGCCACTGTCATATGAAGTGGCCTTAGAGGATGGTCGTGTGCTTCAACGTCACATTGACCAACTGCGCTGGAGGCTTCCTGGCCACGTTTCCTCCCCTGACTCTGCTCTCAGGGGGAGGGGGACCCCAATTACGATTGTGGTTCACAGTCTCTCCAAATGGGGGGGGGTCTCCACATGCTCCAGATGAGGGTCTTGCCACGGAGGCGGATCCTGACTCTGGCATAGACGCAGGGGGTTTTGCCATGGAGGCGGCTCCTGACTCTGGCATAGACGCAGGGGGTTTTGCCATGGAGGCGGCTGCTGACTCTGGCAGGGGTCCCTGGCTGAGGGCAAATGGCAGTAAATCGGCTACTCAGGGCGCCCCTGCTGCTGGCCTTGGGCCTGAAGGACATTGCTCCGAAGGGGAGTTCCAAAGGTTTTCAGGGAACTCGACCCCTCCAAGGAAATCTGGTTTGGGTTTAGTGGATCCAGCCAGTCAGCAGTCAGGGGGAACCCCTGAGTCTTCTGGGTGACAAAGTCCTGGTTTGTTGTGCACAAGCCAGGAGCAAGCACTCCAGGCACCCAATTCAATTCCCCCAAACACCATCACACCCGTCCCTCACATGGATCCACGAAGATCTGGGCGGGTTAAGGGTCCGCCTAAGTATTTGCAAGACTATGTGAGGTCCTGCAAGGCCCACGTTTTCAAAGAGTGAAAGAACGTGGATTGAATGTAACCCTAAAGGAAAGAGGTTGCTAGGAGTATGGGGGGGACCACCTGGTTGTGCTGGGCTGCCTTTGGCTTAGGGCTGTCAAACAACAGGGACAGTGTTGTCCAAGCCAAAGGGGGAGGGGTGTTGTGTCCTGGGCCTTGCTGAGTCATTCAGCAAGGCTCAGGAACTCTGCAGATGGTTGCAGAGACCCGGGCAGACCACGTGTCTGCCCGGGACCCAGACAGGCTGTCTCCAGCCTCGCGCACATGCGCGAGGCGGGAGAATAGCCTGCATTCATTGGTTGAGCATCCCCTTGCAAGGGGAGTATAAAAGGGCTTGTTGCTATTGTTCACTTGCTTCTGTTCAGTGAATGTACCAAATAAAGAAACATCTTTTGGACCAACTGCCTCAGCTCCATGTCTGCTGTGTGAACAGAACAGTCATCTTTTCATTGGGGCCTTCCACATTTAAGATGAAGAAAGATGTTTACTATAGCAATCTTATGTTTGCCTAAAAAAATGCCTATGTCTAATTAAGCTCAGTGTTTCAACTCAGAAGTATTATACCAGCTGGGAAACATAAAGGAGAGTATTTACATTACTTAAAACAGAGTACCAAAAGAATAGAAACCATGCTGCCTGTAACCTAGCAACAGAAAGAAAGCAATTATCAAATGCTAACTTCTCAGTGGATTGTCTTTGTCAATAGCAGCTTTTCCCAATAAATCCTTCCCGTTTGACACTGCTCCATGTGACACCAAACAAGATACCGTAGGAGCTCAGCTGGATTATTGGAATCTGGTGAACCCATTCCTTTAGTTCTGAGTAGTGAATAATGGATAACCACCCAGAGTTGCTCTGGAGAGCGAGATGGGCAGAGTATAAATTTAATTAATAAATAAAAGGGAGGTGTTGCAAGTGCCTTCCTTAAACCTTATGGTACTTTCATTCCTCTCAATATAAACCAGTGTTTGTCAACCTTGGCAATTTTAAGGTGTGTGGACTTCAGCTTTCAGAATCCCCCAACCAGCCATGCTGACTAGGGGAATTCTGGGAACTGAAGTCCACACATTTTTAAATTGCCAAGGTTGAAAAATACTGGTAGAAACTTGGCTTATCCAGTTGAATTAGGAAAGAGGCTTAGATGGAGTAACAGAAAATAATAGAAGAAACTCTGTTGGGTCATTTTAGGGCGGGAAAAAAGCAAACTATTTCAGTTTTCTAGATCAGTTTCTCATCTATACCATTTTGCATTTCCAGTGGTATATTTAGCAATGGCCTAGAACAGATTACCACACAAACTTCCCTCCTTTATCTCATTTCTCTACAGAATTCACATGCCTTTTCCCAAATATATCTGGAATGGAGCTGTCATAATGATGAATAAAAGCAGCTCCAGAGGTGCACTAGATGGGGATTGTACACAATCGTCACAAAAACCTTCCCAGGCCCACCAGAGCTATTCCTGTAAGACAAAATCATGTGCTTGGAGAATAATCATGTTAATTATACCTCATGTAGAGTATAAAAAATATGAAATGAAATAATTTGGTCTTCACCCTACCACAATTTTTAGGAGCATGCCTCTGAGATCTTCCTTGATAGCCAAATATATACTTTGGCCTGGAAAAAGTTGAACATTTGTGCATTAGAGCATCTTCAAGGCATTTCAAGAAGCACAGACAATAAGAAACACAAGGGCATAAAGACTGAAAAAAGTCATACAAGTTAAGAACTTGTGCAGTCGGTTTTATCCTGGTTTTCACAGTTCCCCTAAAGGGATCTGAACCTTTAATGAGTAAATTAAAAAGACTGGGGCCTTTAGCAGGTTTCAAGATTAATAAATAGAAGAGAAAGATGTTGACAGAAAATACGAACTTATGAGATCAAACAGGATTTATGAATAACACAGATTTTAAGGTTAAGAAGGTAAAATATTTGGATATAACTAAAAAAATATGAATTTTATATTCTTTCAAAATTACTATCCTGGGACATGGAATAAAGTTTAAAAATATATATCAAGATGGGACAAATTACAATTGTTACTGCATTGTTGGGTAGAATTTCTGTGATTAAGATGAATGTTTTAACTAGAATGTTATTTTTGTCTCAGACAATGCCTGTTTTATCCACTGAACTACTATTTAAACAATAGCAGAAGGATATATCTAAATTTGTATGGCAGGAGAAAAATGACTTAAATGTAAGGTATTATAAGATCCAAAGAGAATGACTGGGTCTACCAGAACTGAAATTATATTTTGCTGCCTATTGTCTAACTTGGATGAAAGGGCGAATGTTCTAAGGAAATAGAAGGCTATTGGAATTAGAAGGACATGATTTAAGATTTGAGTGGCATGGATACTTATGGTATGATAAAGTTAAGGTTAATGTAGATTTTAAAAATCATATTAAAATCAATCTTAAAATTAAGAATGAATATAAATTCAGATTATGCCCCAAAACATCTTGTGGTTTTCAGTACAAGAACCATTTTATAGATCAAAAATGAGAAGTAAGTGTAAAAGGTTAATTTATTGTGATACACTAGAATTTTCTGAAGGGGATTGTAAAATAAAATCAAGAGAAGATTTAAGAAGGTTATATTGTCAATGGTTTTCCTGTGTACAATTATTAAAAGGATGGATGGAAGTGGATGGAAGATTTTAAAGTGGATGGAAGATTTTATGGTTTTGAACAATGTAAAACTGAGTTTGAAACAGAACTATATATCAGTGATGAATATATTATTGCTAATTGTATATTTTTTTAAAAAATAAGACGAGAACAAGAATGTATGATGACATGGACTGAACAATGTGGTTACAATATACAAATGGATCAATGTGAAAATATGTAGTAGAACAGATTGAAGTTTACATTATGTTATAATCTTAAAGAGAATTTTTGCAAAATAATGTATCATTAGTCACCAGAGAAATTGTTTAGAATGTATAAAGATACTTTGAATCTTTTCTGAAAATGTAAACTATAGGAAAGGACATTTTATTATGTTCAGTAGATGTTAAAAAAGCTTAAAATTGTAGTCATATATA
Source organism: Azemiops feae (assembly GCA_023970755.1). NCBI lineage: Eukaryota > Metazoa > Chordata > Lepidosauria > Squamata > Viperidae > Azemiops > Azemiops feae. The sequence continues at coordinate 796,029 of JALGBA010004174.1, read as the reverse complement.
TATATTAATTCAGAAGATTTTTAAAGACTAAAATTACAGCTTTTGGGGTGGACTAATGAACAGAAAACTAGAAAAAAAGATAATGGATAACAACTGCAACAATACCATTTATATGTTCAAAAGTGGAAAGATTTGACGCTACCCATAACAGAGGAATGGTTACTGAAGATGACAGAACTTGCAGAGATAGTTAAATTAATTTCCTTGATTAGAGAATATCTACATTTATGGCTGACTGGAAACCCTTTATAGACTTTTTGTATGAAGCACAAAAAATGCACATCTTACATTTGGTTTTGATGATAAGAAAAAAATGGATAATAAAAAGTGATTTTTTTATTATAATCCTAGAGTAAGAGATAATTTAGTAATTGTATTTGCTGCAAAGGAAATCAGAAACTTATTTCTATTTCTTTTTGGGGGGGTTTCTGCATTTTTTTCTTTCTTCTCTCTCTCTCTCTCTCTCTCCCCCCTTTATTCTGTATTAGTTTCTATTGCTTTTATGTTATTTTTTGAAAACTTTTAATAAAAAAGTATGAGAAAAGATAGGAAGCACAGAACTTCCCCGGATAGTGGGATAAAGCTATTTGCATACAATATATGAGCCATATTGTTACCACAAAGGGTTTATCTTTGTATTTACGGACAAATCTACAAGGAATACTTGTGATGATGGCAGAGATGAATCAGTACATCCTTTTGTATTCAGACTATGACCTGCTCCTGGCTAAAAACTTGAAAGATTTGCAGAGAATGTTACATAGACTGGATGATTCAATAAGAAGTATGGATTTTTAAAAAAAAAATGGATTAGGACCAAAGTTTAGTCCTAATCCATCAATAGGTTTGACAGATAAAATGGAGCAAACAATATGTTACATATAAATGTCAAAAACTAGACCAAAATAGATGAATTTGTGTACCTTATACGATGTTTACTAAAGAATAGAAAATGTAATGTAAAATATTAAGAAGTACACAAAAGTTTATTGAAAGAAGAGAAAATAGCTTTGTACGAAAGCATGCTTCTTCCCACTTTCTCATGAGAGATGGGTGGGCGAGAGGGGAAATACGAAATCACTGAATTGTAATGGGAATATGTTAGTATTTGTATGTGTAGTGAAACAAAATGAAATGGGTGATCAATGAGTATGTGTTGAATATGAAGCACACGACCAGTGTGAAAGAAATACATTGAGGTAGTTCACTCTAGAAAGAGAAAGGATGATTTACAAAACAAATATATGCTTGAGAGGAAGTGGGAGACTAAGAAAGTTGTGCCTTGATGGAGTTGATAAAATGCTCAAAAAACAGATGAGAAGTTTAAAGGACCAAACACAATGTATGAAATAGCATATGGATGTGATAGAAGCAAGGAGTTTTCCTGGCTTAGAAAGAAGGAATGAAAAAGTATAAGGAATGACATTAGGGTAAACTAGACCTAGATTTTTATTTTTTCTTATTGTATGTGTTGTATAGTGTTCTTTTGTTGACAATTTCTTACTCCTTTTCTGTGCTTTATGTTATGCAGTTTACCCAAAAGGGAATTGTATAATGGATATGTAGATATGAATTAATCTCATTTACATGTGATGATGCTACCCATTCAATCACGTCCAATTATCAGCAACTCTATTGGATGCTATTGAACAGATAGTCTCATCATACACTATCCATATACTACCCATTACACACACACACCACACACACACACACACACACACCACACACACACACACACACACACATACTTGAAGGTATTCTAACAGTTAGTTTACTGAACTAGGTTTTTTTCTACATAGTTCCATTTTAAATATACATATTGCATATCAGAGAGGACAGTTTGTATTGAATATTTTATAATGCACATTTATTAAAAAAAGACTATTACTACTGTATTACCTCTTATTAAGTTTTGGCACCACAATTAAACATAAGAAAGAGAAATATTTAATTTCTTCTTTTCCACTTCTTGTGTGCACATGGTACCTGGTAGGATTTGGGGAGGGCAAAGTCAAAAGCCCTGTAAAAGCCCACAAAAACAATTAAACTTTAAGGAAAAGTAAAGTTCTGTTGACTTGCATGGCATTTCATCTACCCTACAATACTCAGAAGTCATCTGCCTGTGGTAAGAGTAGGGTTAAGCCCAAACCAAAAATTAATGGCATGATTCACTCTTCTGAACACATCTTCTTTTTGGTAGCTACTTCTCTGCCTTCCCCCATTCCCCCAAGGCAAGGCTACAAAGAGAAAGAAAGACGTTTACTAGTGGTTTTAATTGCACGCTGTTAGAACCCTTTTTAAAATTTGATAAAAGGATGAGAGCTGCGTGTTGCTTCTGAGCCCCAGATTGCTCTGAATTTAGCCCTAGAAGTATCAGTCAGTTATACAATCCTCAGATCCAAAGATTTCTCTTACACTGATTGTGTGTGTGTGTGCACGCACACACACATACATGCAGGCACACACCTGTGAGTCAGTATTGAATTTTGGTGACTGCCTAGTCAAGTCCCTGTAGTTTTCTTGGCAAGATTTTGAAAGTGGTTTGCCATTGGCTCCTTCTTAGGGTTGAGAGGGAGGAACTAGCTCAAGGTCACCAGCTGGCTTTGTGCCTATGGCAAGACTAGAATTCACAATCTCCCAGTTTCTAGCCTGGAGCCTTAACCGCTACCCCAGATTGGCCCTCTACATTGATGTAGGCTGAAGCAAAGTTTTCAAACGAGGAGATTTAATGGATGTTATTTTCAAAGCAAGGCAACAAATAGATGGAGCATAATGAGACTTGCTTTATTGATTAAATAGAATCACTTTCTTGTTTAATAGATGTTTCAGTAACTCTGTCTCTCTGGTCTGGTACATATAGGTTTTACTCTAAATCTGGATAAACTAGTAGAAACCTCTTATTTGTTTTAGTAGAATTTATTCTGATGGGCAAAAAGGAAGTAATCATTGCTTTATCAACCACTGCAGGCTTACAGTCTCAAAAAGATTATGAGCATGGGTTCACGATATCCTTTTATTACCCATCCTTAGAGTCATTATGCCTTAGGCACAGTGGTGGATATTAATCAATGAAAGGAGTTCTTTATCTCATATTTTGCTAGAAAAAGCCCAAGTTAATCTCTGTAACAAGGCAAGCTTGATAATGTAGAGCTTTATAAAGATACAAAAATCATGATTTGTCCACATGCAAAACATGCACAAAAGAATGATATCAAAGAAGGATAGATGTGTAATGAATTTTTGAAATGGCTGTCACAGCAGCTATTCAACAAAGCAATGTTGCTTTAATCTCTGGAGAATAATAATCAAGCTCTTGCCTTTAAAGAAAAGCTCTTAATGGTGCTAAAGAAATAAATGCCCTCAATAAATCTTTACTAGATGCTGAAAATATTCAGTGCTACACAGAACTAAGCCAAACAAGTGCCAATGTGTACTGTACATGATGGGATAATCAAGGGATAATATTTGGAGCAGGAACACTGGTCTTTTATTCTAGAATTGTTATGGAAGTTGAGGATTCTAGAATAAAAAGAAGTCAAGAAATATAGATGGAGAATTCCTTCCTTCTTTGCCAAACACATTGGGAATTGAGTCAAAGGATAAGTTAATGTCTACAAAGGCAACATATAACATTGATCTTAGAGTTAGCTATATATTTTTCCACCAAATTTTTTTATTATATTATTTATTGTTTTATCATAAGAGATAAAATACAAAACAGAAAAACAAACAAACAAAATGAAACAAAACAAAAGCATGCATTCAACACTAACAACAACAAAAAAGGAAAAAAAATCAAGATCAAGGGGGTAGAACCAATTTGTGCAGTGATACAAGTGGCAGAAACAGAGAGAAATGAATCATACCACGATATAGATATGAGAGCCTGAATCTTTTAAGAGAATGTTTGTTATTGTTGCCTTTATGGATGCATCTGTAGGGTCTTGCATCTATTCATAGTCATCAAGGAGATATTCATATGGCTTATCTTTGGTAAGTTCTAGTCTTAGCAGCAGTTTTCACTAAAGGTTCTTGAAGGTGTCATATGAGCAGTATCAGAGTACCACCAGCTGTGCTTTTATAGCCACCTTAAAGCTCTACACATTACTTCCTACCTGCACAATTGTTAGATAGGTTTTTATATAACAAAGATCTCCTGAATTCCGCTATTGATCTAATCCAAGCATTGGTTTTGGCTTGCTGTTGATGTGTTTCTTCATCTTCCTGATTTAGGTCAGTGGCAGATGTCAAGCACAGCACTGGGATTAGCAGGTTGCAACAACTGTTTTGATATCTGTGGGACAGTGCCACATAGTGTGGCAGTATTTAGCAACTTGGGGAAGAGAATAGGAAAAGTTTCAATTATTATTTTTTTCAGACCTTAGGTTCTGAATGAGTAAACAATGCTTACAGCAGAATCTTTTGCCAATAGACTGCTGAAAACAATATTTTTTACTAGTGAAATAAATGGCCAGCACTACTAAGTTCTGGGAGGCCAAGAAAGCCAGACCATGCTGAGATTTTCTTTAAAAAGTAGACAAACACTGTGGAGCCAGCATAGACTTTTGTAATTGAATTCATTGCTTGAAAAATATTGGCACGGCATTCATTTGGCAACAGCATTATGAACAGTGAACAGAAAAGAGAATGTGGTACTGTAATTGCACTCTTGGTAATCCACGATGTTAAAAAGAACAAAAAAAGAGGGGTCAGGGAGAAAGGATGCTTTCAGCATAGCATTAGGCATTGTTTTGCTCAGGGAAGGCAAGAACAAGAACATCTTAAGTTAGGATAAATACAGTGGTGGGATTCAGCCGGTTCACACCCAGTTCGGCAGAACGGGTAGCTAATTTGTTTTGTTGCCCAGGCCCAGAACGGACTTCCGGAAGCGGCATCCACACAGAGAACCGGTTGTTCACATATTTGAATCCCACCACTGGATAAATAGCTACCTTGCTATTTATCTCAGATCCTCTGAGATAAGTAGGTAACTAGGAATCAAGATCTTGGAAAGAAATAGCCAGCTCATTCCAGTTTGGCTGGCTCCAGATCATAGTTTAACTCCCACTCTACCACCATGAAATGCGAGCAGGGACAGAATAAGGGAAATGATGCTTCTGTTGGGCCCGTATGCTGTCTCTTAATTATATGAGTAAACAATTATTTCACTTACAAGTGAGGATATTCTTCTTTTTCCTTCTTGGATGCCCTATGAAGGAGGAAAACTGCCTATTACCATGAAACTTGCTAGTTTGGTAGCAAGCTTGAAAAGGGCAGCTTACTTTTTTTTTCTGGCCATTTCCTTGAACATTCTCTCTATTCAGTGTTTTTCTCTTTCTTTCTATTTTCCTCCCTGGATGTGAGGGTGATCTGGCTGTCATCTCACTTATCATCAGGACTGATTTGGTGGCTGATTAAGAAGGCTAAGCTGGCACCCTGTGCATCCTCCCAAAGCTGCAGGATCAGTGGAAGAGGACCACCATCTCAGACAGAAGGGGTGTACTATCCTCTAATCAGGGGGATATAATAGCTGGGCTCCCCCAGTAGAACTCCAAACAAGCTTTTTCAATAGACATAATTATCCCTCCTTCCCAGCTCTTTTCTATTCCCCACCCCCATCTCAGCCCTTATTTTTAGCTAGAGGAGAACATGAGCGTCGTTAGTGTGAATGGTTGGTACATGTAGAATGGGAAATCAATTCATTTTGTAAATAGGGTATCTTGATTTGCAGCCAAAAAAAAATCATCTCTAGTCATTCATTCACTCACCACGAGATTGCTCCTGGCCTGCACTTTGTACATACAGTATATAGATGATATGGCAGCACGAAAAAAAGTTAAGATGCTGAGCTTGTTGACTGAAAGCCAACAGCCCGGGTTCAAACCTGAGTGTTGTGCAATGGGGTGAGTACCCATCTTCATCTAAGCTCCTGCCCACCTAGAAGTTTGAAAGTATGCAAATGTGAGTAGATAAATAGGTACCACTTCAGTGGGGAGGAAACAGTGCTCCACAATGTTACATGACTCTACATGACTGCAGAAATGTCTTCAGACAGAGATGACTCACAGCCTCAAAATGGAGATGAGTGCCACCCCCTATAGTTAGTAACAACTAATGGAGTAAAATCTGCAGGGACTCCATATAGAATAGATTAATATAGATACACATACACATACTTATACAATAAAGATGTACATATTTTATAAATGTATGCATTTTATTGTTAGGGGGACATTACCAGTATGGATTACCAGTTGAAATCCTTGACTGGAAAGGAGGAAAGCCTAGAAGTGCATATGATCCTGACCAATGTTTGTAATTTTTTTTTTGTCTTTGCGTTGCTTTGGATGGGTGTCTTACAGCTAGAATAATATTATTTTCAGATACATATGGTATGTGATCTAGATTCATTTGAACCATGAATGAGAACCCTATTAAGGATGTCTGGCCTCATTCATTAGCAGATTTGTGGAGCAAGAAAAGATATTCAGATGATCAAATGACATATAATGCATAACTTTGCTGAATATTAAGAATTCTTAGCAAAGGAATGTTCTCATTCTTTTTATAGGAACATAACATTTATTGCACAACTGGTATTTTTAACCATCCTTCAGGAGAAATGTGCACATCAGTCTGTTTCTGGGCCTGGAAGTGCTTCATGTATTCACTCATTATTCTACTTCGTTATGTTTTCTAGTTTTAGTTTACAAATAATAAATAAAACCCTCATCTTACTGCATGCAACTTTGTCTAAGAAATGCAAATTTGCAAAAGATATCTCTTCATTTTCATCTCTTGTCTCTAATACAGGAAGGCCACCTGGGGACTACATGATACAATAGAATCCATATTGGTCAATCATAGCATTTTATTCCCAAAAAATGTTACTGGATTATTTTTAATGTCCCTAACTTACAGCATGAGAATATACCGTTTTTTCCCAAGTCAGCTTTGACTTCTAGCAACAGCCTGGACAACTCCCTGAAATTTTCTTGGCAAGAAAAATTTTGTGACCTCCTTCATAGGGGCTGGGAGAAAGCCCAAAGTTACTCGGCTGGCTTTCTAACTAAAGCAAGACTAGATCTCCCAGTCTCCCAGTTTCTCCCTAGTGCCTTAACCACTAAACCAAACTATTGTAATCAATTTTGAATCCACTTGAAAATGTCATTCTTGATTTTTTTTTATCCCTTTCTATAGAAAATTTAATATGTGCATATATTTCTATTTTTGCTTCAGAATTAGAGTATGAAATCATGTGATGGTCCTTTTTGTTTTTTGAATGTAGTAGGAGGTTTAAATGTGGAGTAGGAATCATCTAATCATCATCAGTTTTCCTAAATAGGTTTGCTAACCAACAGATTCTGGGCTGCACATTGTGCTCTCTGGAAGACTTTGATTTGAATCTCAAAGTCCCTCTGAGAGTTGAAACTAACTTTCGCCCCATTTTTAATGAACTAGAAGGAGAAATCCAAAGGAAGTATTCATATTAAGTATATTACATTAATCAGATTCTAATTAAATCAAATAAAGGCTTAGTGTGGGCTAAGCTTTTCCATAGCCGTGCCTAGTTTTTGGATAGGGAAGTAATACTTTATCTGATGTTCAGATGGAAAAGCATGAAATCAAATTCAAATTGCCTGATTAATATTTGCAAACAGCAAGTATTTAAGGATAGGTCACTTGCACATTATTTGCAATGTTCATTATTTATTGATATCCCTAATGAAGATTTTTTTTTTTTAATGCAAAAGTCTGCAGGACTAACTGGATAAAATTGCAAAAACCTCGTGGCTTTGGAGATCAAAAAGTAACACTTCCTTCAGTTCAGCTGCTTATGGAAAGGCTAATATTGTTAAGAGCAAATGTGAAAGTTACTGAATTCCAACCTCAGCACTTTACCTTGCAGAGTTTAGTCCATCTTTAGTGAATAATGCTAGTAAACACAGCTAAAGGGGAGGGAATCATGATGAAAAGAAATTACATTGAGAAACATAGCTTCAAAACTACATATATTATTAATTTGATAGAGCATTGCTCTTGAATTATTATGCACTTCTCTTTTCAGATGGGCTTGCAAAGCAGTCTCATTGGCAAGTCTAAGAAGTCAACACCAATCTCCCTTTAAACCAAAGCATGAAAAATGCACATTGCATAATTTGATTTATTTAGTCTATTTTCCTAGCCAAGGGAGCTAGTATACATGTGGAGTCATTTATACCCTTGCTGTGATTGAGGTTATATTGTGCATCTACCATAGAGTTATCTTTATAAATGTTCCCCTGCTAATTTCAATTAACAAGGAAGGATCTGTGTGCAAAATTTTGCTTAAAATTAATGGAGAAAGTTATACCAGTATCAGAATGTATATTGGAGTTGAAGTTAGAATGGATGCTTCATTCAAAGTAATTTGAAATGAAACAATCACACATTTTCCCAGCTTCTGGATTTATATTTCTGTTCTCCATAGTATTGAATACAACAATTTGTTTGTATCAAGTTTGCCCTGCAATTTGGTTTGCTCCTGCATATAGATAACACTTTCCATTTTTTTCTGTAGAAACAGAACTTTTTTTTCATAACATTAAGCTAACTGAACTAGGGAAAATAAGCAATTTCTCTGAGCAACACAACCACCCTTGAAATTTCTTAGTGCAGAAAATGCCAAAGAACTCAAATAAAATCTATCCTTGCAATCTATTAGTCATCTTCCAATATTACATACATAATGAATTGTAGTAATTTCTAATCTTGGTTTCTTTGCTTAATCATAAATTCATTCTCACTGTCATTGAGGGAAACATCTTTGCTTGATTCCTTGAACAAAAAGTGAATAAAAGACATTTTGCCTTTAATGCTAGTGGCTGTATAGCCCTCAGGATTGGTAGAAATTGAAAAATCTTGGGAATATCAAAAGATCATTTACATGTGGTTCATTGACTACAAAAAAGTCTGATTGTGTTGATCATGAGAAGCTATGGAGAGCCCTACAAGACCTGGGGGTATCAGCACTTCTGGTCAACTTGGTGTAATCACTGTACACAAATCAGGAAGCGACTCTGCTAACACCATATGGAGTCACTGATTGGTTTAAGATCAAGAAAGGAGTGCGACAAGGTTGCATTCTTTTCCCTTTCTTATTCAACCTGGATGCTGAAATGATTGTGAGGAAGCTAGATCTTGAAGAATCAAAAATCTTGGTAAAGATTGGATCAATCATCTTCGATATACTGATGATACAACTCTCCCCTCAGAAACCAAAAAAGGCTGGGAACATCTGATCAAGAAAATCAAAGAAGAAAGTGGGATTTTTTAATCTCTTTCTGAACATCAAAATGACCAAGCCCATGATTATTGCAAGGAATGGAAACATCAAACTAGAAATGGTGAAGAAGTAGAATGCGTGGAAAAATTGACTTTCCTAAGATCACAGATCACTGAAAACAGTGAATGCAGCCCAGAAATAAAACATTGGATTGCACTGGGGTCACACAGCAATGATGAGCATGAGCTGAATATGGAAACGCAAGGACATCAGCCTGGCAATCAAATGTAGGCTAGTCCACTCCATTGCATTCCTTGTAGCTACCTATGGTCATGAAAGTTGGACCTTAAAAAAGCAACACCGGAAGAAAATCAAGTCATTTGAGCTCTAGTGCTGGAGAAGGCTTCTGCATATTCCTTGGACAGCAAAAGTGACTAACAAACAAGTACTGGAGTGTATAATACCAAACATGTTACTAGAAGGCAAAATCATGAAACATACTTACTTTGGTCATGTCATGGGGGGGGGATTTACTTGTGAAAGCAATTATTTTGTGAAGAGTTAGCAGTAAAAGGAAACCAGGCCACCAACGAACATGGTGATCAGATACCATCAAAGCCGACACCAACCAGAACATAGAACCACTCAAAGAAGTAGTGCAAGATTGGAAGATGTGGAGAGACCTGGCCCATAGAGATGCCAAGAGTCTGACACTATTGAATGGATATTATCATCATCACCACCACCACCACCACCACCACCACCACCACCACCACCATCAGCATCATCTCTTTATGAGTCTGCCTTAAGTTAACTTTTAAACATTTCTGAGTTGATCCAAGTTACTAATTTAGGAAAACAGGTCAGTCAGCATCCAGGGTAAAAATAGGTTTATTTATGATTGATCAAATCTTCAGGATGATTTATTCTCTCCATCAGGAAGAACTTAGGCAGTAACATTTGTGTTTCTCCATTTTGACTATAATTCCATACAGTGCCCCACACTGTAACATGATAAGAAAAGAATTCAGGATCGTTTTGCAGTTCTTGCAGTTCTTCCCGTGGGATCCCATTTTATTTTAACCATTTTGTGAGTTTTCAGCATTTTATATTCACTGGGATGTGTCTAGTTTTTTCAATTTTCCTTTTTCTTCCTAACACTTGTCACAGAGGATATGGGGGAGAGAAATGGAGACATCAAGAGTTATTTTACTTGAATTTTAATATATACACATATACAGAATTTTCAAATACACCCACATTCTGCAGCTTTTTCTATCATACAGTATACAGGCAGAATTTGTAGGAATGCAGTTAAAAAAAGGGGGAGGGGGAATAACCTCATCTCTTTAAAGCATCTAAGACAGCATTTAAACAGGAGTCCAGACCTTGCTTGACCCCTAATGAGGTAAATGCTTTGCAGTGTGAAGGCTCTTCTGACCACCTTCAATTCTGTGCAAAACAACTGGGTCATGCCAGAGATTTTAAATGACTTTATTAGAGTTGAGCTAATCAGTATGGAATGAGCAAGCACTTCTAAGCACTTTTTCCCCCCAAACACTGTTTACATTTAAGAATAGCAGCTAAAATTGTGAACAAACTTATTCCTATTCAAACCTTCTCCTGGCCACAAATTCACCAGCATTCAATTATTGTCAATCTCTGTTCACAATACAGGAATAAGGATAAGACCTTTATAGCATTTTTTAAAAAAAGCTTTCGTAAAGTATAAAGATGATTGGGATGAGATGTGTGTGTGTGTGTGTGTGTATGAGAGAGAGAGAGAGAGAGAGAGAGAGAGAGAGAGAGAGAGAGAGAGGGAGAGAGGGAGAGGGAGAGAGAGAGAGATTGGCCCAATGGCACCCAGCTGGTTTTGTGCTTAGGACTAGAATTCACAGACTTCCAATTTCTTGTGTGATGCCTTAACCACTACACCGAACTGGCTCTTTGGGACGCGTTAAAAATGTGAGTTATACTAAGCAGTATTTCCTTCTGCTTAAGCTCAACTCCCAGTTATTTCATGGACATATACTTGCAGTTTTCTTGGCAAAAGTAAGGAAGGGGTGTTCTGCCACCTTTTTCCAATATGATTTTGAACTGCCCAGTTTAGTTTCCAAGACAGATTCTGTTGTTTGCATCATCTCCATGCATGTTTCAACAGTTTTAAAATGGCGTGTTTTATGCCATTAGAAACCGTTGAGGCAATGATATGTGGAATATTGTATACACCATGGAAAAAGATAACAGAATAACAGAGTTGGAAGGGACCTTCTAGTCCAACCCCCTGCTCAGGCAGGAAACCCTATGCTATATTGCACAAATATTGTGAAATTGCCAAAAATACAAAAAAGAATAATTTGTTGACTTTTTTTTTCCCCCTATAAGAAACATTAAGCAGGATGATTAAAGGATAGGAATGACATTGTGAGAAAATTCTAGGTCAAGAGTGTGGCAAAGATAAGCCCACCTTAGCTTTGTCCCAAAAGATCATTGTTGAAGCAAGGCAGTGCCTGAAATGTAAGTATTATCTTGTTTCCACACTAATGCTTAGTCAGTATTCTGAATAACGTATTACAGCTTTGCAGCTTGGTTAGTTCAAAAAATTGATTTTTTTTCCAGAAGAATATCCAGGAGGCAAGTCTATTCAGCTTACTTTGTAAAACACTGTGTGCTTAGTCAATTTTTGTTATTGATTGCACTGTGTTTAGTTTAATGTGTCAGGCTTTTGAGTATTACAACTTACTTCATGGTTTATTCTTTATGCCTGTGGAAATCCTTCTTTTTTAATTACAAAACATTTTTAAAAAACTGCTTTATAGAACAACATGAACAGAGATGGATACTAGCTACAAACTGGGGATACAAATCTGAATTTATACTCCAACGCAATTCTTATAAATTCAGCCATGCCTCAAATAGATAAAGGTTGAGTCTGTTTGTATGTATAATATTTTATCACGGTTTTTGAAAGAGGGCAAAAATGTTGTTAATAATCCTTTGCAAAGATACAGTTGTGATATCACCTTGCATGTATTTCTATGGAATTAATGTAATAAAACTTAGGTTGGATACCTTGTGAGTAGTTACTATTGGATTTTGACTTTCTACAAGAGCCAAACTCTAAGGAAATATTTTTGTATTTGCAATGGTAGCACTGTATCTAGATTACACTATACATTTTTTATTTGCTTGTTAATATTACTGGTAAAGAACAGTCAGATTTGAATTCTAGACACAGTTTCTCTGGTCTTTGTCTTAAAGAAGATTCTCATGGGTTAGTTCTGATTTGGTGTGCAAAATATTTTTAATTTTAAATGTTTCAAGCTCAAAACACTGAATTGTTTGAGGTTTGAAATCAGTTGCTCTGTATTTTGAAGGTTAAACAGAGCTTGACTGGCTGAAAATCGGCCAGTGATCTTCCATGGCTAAGTGTAGACTTGAATCTGGGATGGTCTCTTCAGTCCTAGTCCAATATCTCAACTCCCTAATTATGCTGTGCAAGAAAATGTAATCTAGCAAAAGGTATATCATTATATGCTAACCATGCTAAGGCACAATCAATATATTCAAGTGGCGGAATTCAGGGACAGTGTTTACTTAGGAGCTTAATGTCTGATCAAATTACTATTCAAAATATGGTTAGTATAATCTCTTCAAAGTACTCTTAATATGGACTTCCGGTTTGATGTTGTGGCGTGACAGGCGCATGTTTGATTTCACCCCGTTGGTTACCCTAAAAAGGGTTGAAAGGCCCCAAAGAGGTGACAAAGGAGGAGAGGACCCTCGTCAATCAGGGAGGAGTGGCATCCCTTCTACTGGATCTGAGGAAGCCCTCCAAACTGGTGGGGGAAAGACTGGCTACATTCGTGTGGCCAGTCAGAAGCTACTGAGGAGTGGCATCCCTTCTACTGGATCTGAGGAAGCCCTCCAAACTGGTGGGGGAAAGACTGGCTACATTCGTGTGGCCAGTCAGAAGCTGAAGACAAGCACTAACTAGCAATTTCTGAGCAACATGGATGGAACTGGGTGAGACTTTATCCTCTTTTTATGGCCCTAACACTACTTTCCTGGAAAAAAGAATGCCCAAAGCAAAGAATCCTCCCCGATGAGAGAGGGAAGGGAAGTTATTGCCCTGCTCCCTCAGGAAAAGAAAAGCAGCAAATTAATTGCTTTGGGGAAAAACAGAGGAAACTATAAGATCAATTTGGAACTAATACAGCTCTATAGCTATGAAATTTGGGGACTAAAACTACCTTTGAGACTTTTTTTAGAAAAAAATATTTGAAAGTTTGCAAAATAAGCTTGGATTTGGAAAGCTGGAAGAAGGTGTCGATGACATCTAGTGGAGAATTACGGCACTACAATTTATTATGCTTAAGGGAAACTTGGCTTGAAGCCCAGACTCAGATAAGACTCTTTGTTGTTCCTGGACACTTTCACTTTTGCAGACTGCAGCTGGGAATAGGGAAAAACAAAAACTCTTGGGCTGTTTATCTGGGTTGGGGACCCCATTGGAGTATAAAGACTAAATACAAAAACAAAATGAGTGTTCTATACTCAGCCTTAAATGGTAAAAAAACATCTTCAACATCTGTCTCCAAAGCTCCCAGCTTGATATATCAACAAGAAAATGTTAATGAATCTCAGAAAGAAATTATTTCCATGTTGAAATCAATCCAAGAGACAATTGTTTTATTTCAGGATGAGACTACAAATAAAGCAAATGAGATAAAAGAATAATTTTCTAACCTAAACTTACAAACCCAGACAATGACTGCAAAGAAGGAACTAATAACCCAGAAAACAGAAGGAAAATCAGAAGAAACAGATCCAAAGATGGAAGGAATTAACAGACAGATACAGACAAATGAAAAATTAGAAGATGCAGTGATAACACCGGAAATGGAAAAGACATCGTACTTGTCAAGATTTCAGAACACATTTGAGGATAAGGAAGAAGAGCTGATCGAATGGATGATAAAGCTGTTAGGAGAAATGCTGAATATTGACAAACAAGAAATGAAAAGAAAAACTGGAGGAGAAGGATGGAGGCTGTTTAATGAATATAAATGGGTTGAACATTCTTCCAAAAACACTTCAACCAAATTATTTTCTTCATTCCAAATAATATATACAAAAACAGAGAAAGAACTACTTGATGATTTAAATGTACTGACCTGGAAGGTTATTTGGCAAAGGAAGAAAGCTAGAGTAAGATTGAAGAAAATAGAGGTTCTGGCTATTAGTTGGGATATTATACTACTAAACAGATGTTTGCATATGGCTAAGAAAATAGATAACTGTTAGAAATAAAAATATTATAATTAGTAGGATTTGTAACTAAAATATTATACTTTGTTCTGAGATGGGAAGTATGAAAATTCTAAAAGGGTTTGAATAAGGGAAGCCTTTGGTTATTCAAATATAACTTATTATGAGAAAATTATAAGCAATAGAGATATTTTGAACATTGATAGGAAATTAAAATTTTTAAAAAGTGGGAAAAACAGGATATTGATTGAATAAATGGATTTTAAGTGCAAATGCAATTGAGATACATTTTGGCTAGAAAAGATATTATAAATTGATACCATCGATATTATGTATAATACCAGAAAAATGTGATGAAGATGTCTATATTTAATTGTATATGTATTAACAGTAACAAGAATTGTATTTGCCCAGTGTGGAAAAACGCATATCAACAGAAGAAGAGAGGACCAAGGAAGCACTGGAAGGTGTAGTATTGGAACTGAGAAAGTTAATATGTACCACTGAATTACTAATAGACCCAGACAACATGTTGCTTATTAAGCACTTATGATTGTAAAATTAGAAAATTAATAAAATATTTATAAAAAAGTACTCTTAATATAATCTGTATTGCACCTTTCCATGGCTATCAAACCCAGTGATTGTCCTTGCTGAAGTGCATTTTGTCATCTCACTATATCCAGTACAGACTTGTTCTTCCTTTTAAAGCACTGCATAACCTCTTTCCTCATTGTCTTGTCATATATTTCTGCCCATGACCAGTTCCATCAGTTCCAGATCCCTGAAAGCCATAAAGAAATCTGCCTTTCTGTTTTTGCTACACTAGTGTGGGAAGTCACCCCTCCCAGAGAAGGAAATATTAAAAAGGCAGAATATTATATTTCCTTAAAGGATCTTAAAAAGGTAGAAAAGCATGCCTATTTTTCTTAATAGCCCCAAGTCTCCCTCCCCCAAGTAGAAACCGGCTCTGTAGAAATGCAGATATCGTTATCCATTCAGGAAGGTTGGGGCTAGGAAGCTGGAGCTGATGGGATTAAAAAGACAAAGAATCAACAACCCCTCACCCAAAAAAATCCAACATAGGACATAGCCATCAGCCACAGCCCCAGGGAAGGTGGATATGACCTTTAGAATATAATAGGATTAACCCACTACCATCAGAATACCAGAAAGACACACTCAGACTCATGTACATGACACAGGAAATACAAAGCCTCACACAGAAACAACTCCAAACACAAAAGCCCAGAAAGGTATAAAAATTCACCGCTCCCAGCAACATGTGGTCAGTTTTCCCAGAGCCACGCTTCTGTCTGGCTGTGTCCTTCAATAAACTACAACCTTGTTTCTAAAGCAGTCTCATTTGGTTTATTCCCAGCTTGGAGTGGACCCTGATGAAGACTTTCTTTCAACACTAACTTTACCTCATAGAACATGATTCTTTTCATTGTTTCTTCAGATTCCTCCCTCTAATCTACAGTATCTATTCTAGAAAGCTTTGTCCTTTATTGTCAGGACTACCATCCTTGCACTCCAGCTTTGCTTCGCTAGATGCCAGTCTGCCATGAACTACAAGGGGAGGGAGCTGTGGGATAGGAGGGAAACTGAAATGAAGCACTGTGCTGTCCTGAAACGTTGGCCCACCACTCCAAGGCCACAGGCTGGGAAATGGAATATAACAGCTTGCGATCCAGCCTGCCTTTGCAGGAACAATTACCAAAACACCTTTTTCAAATATAACTTGTGAGCTAACGGGGGGAGGGGGAGGAGAAACAAAAAGGGGAAACTTTAACTGGGAAACTTTCATGCTCAAAACCTCACTTCTGGCTTTGCTTTACTGTAACCACTTGGCTTTTTAGTAAAATAATTATTTTGCTATACATGGAGTCAATAGTATTTCTTTTCCAGTAGACCAAGCTGGGGCAGGCCTGAAACTGATCTCCACTTCTGAAATTAAGCTGAAAAGCAACTAAGTGGAATATTTATGACTATTACTCTCACAGTTCTCATCATTTTCAAATTTAAATTAAAAAGGCAAGGAGCCTTTTGTAACCTCAATGTCTCATGATAACTAGAGTTGCATATGTGATTTATTCACACCAAGATTCCAATCAGCCACAGTTACTCCTAAAGTAAGGGTACCATCTTGAAATGAAATGTGAGATAGTATGCTAAAGAGAAATTAAAGTTCTAATGTGGATTTTAGCATTCCTCCTATGAGCCAATATGACTACTTCTGTTTTCTTTCAGATTGTGTTAGACAGTTTTGGGCCAGCTGTAAAACATCCAAATACCTGCACAACAGCACATGAAGAGAAATGACACCTGATGTTTATCTGGTGGCTTCCTGCATGGCTTCCAGGTGTCAGATACAGCTTGTATTCTCCTCTGAAAATTTATTCTGGTTGGAAAAAATTCTTCATTCCGGAACAGGTTATGGCCTCTTCTTGAGTGCAAGCAGCAGCCCCAATTACATTGGGTAACCCAACTGAGCAAAAATAAACCTTCACTCACTTACTCTTTCTGTCAAGGATGGGTGCATGTATTGATTTAAGGCATCTTCTCATCCAGGGATGTGTATTCATTCTGAAGTGGTTGCCTGAATGCAGTTGTGCACATTCCTTAAATAAACTATTAGTTTCAGGCTGCAAAATGACACTTGTAAAAGTCTTCCTGTCAGGTACACCAGACAAAATTATAGCATTTGGAATTCATTCACTGAGAGGTTTCCACCTCTTGTTCTGTCAGAAGTGATGGAAGTCAGGCATGTTCTCAGCTTCAAATGTTCAGAGAGGCAAATATCTGAACACTAAAGGCACACTGGCCACATGGCCACAGCAAGTGCACAAATTCACCTTTATATTGAATTAGAAATGGCATACATTTGAATGAAACATATACATAACAAAGGGCATTTTACCTGAATTTGTATTTTGCAATTGTATTTCTACAGAGTAAAGTTCTTGTGGTTGCCATAATCCTTAAGTTGCTGAGAGGTTGCAAATTTAGAGGAGGTCTCAACTGAAGGACTAAAATTTATTTATTGAAAACATTATTTTATCCCAACCAACAACAACAAAAGCCTTAGGAAGTCCAAAACATACGAAAAGCTAAGCTTTGAAAACATCCAATGGTAATAGTGCTGCTGTTTATCTCCTGCCTTCTCTGCCTTCTTTTAAATCCCAGCATTGCTTTACATTCCTTTGAATGGTCTCAGTGCTGCTTCTCTTTTAACTGAGAGAGTAAATGTTCCATCCTCCAACTGTTAAGCAATAAACACTAAGGATATAAAATACATTCTCTGAGGACTTCTAAGTGAGTGGATTTGCAAGCTCTGCCAAAATAGACTCTGCCATGGCACAAATGGAATCTAGTAACAAAATGGATCTCTAATACCTCTCTTTCTACACTAAGAAATACGCACAAATGCAAAAAGACCTATGACACAGCTATTTGAAAAAATAATGTATACTTTATGTACAAAATGAATCTACCTCAGGTTTTTGTGCCAAAAAGTGTGTGTAATAAAACAGGTTTTGCTTTCTTTCTTTGGCTTTTTTGTAAAGCTTACCTTAGTAGGAAATTGTCTTAAAACACCTGCACTGAGAAATTACGTGTTAAAAAAGGACATTGGAGAAATTTGCACAACAAGCCTACATAAATGAAATGTGCATTAGAAATTTTCTGTAGTTGTTAAGGCAAGATTGTACCTCAAAAGATTTATCCAGGCATTGATTTATTATTTGCCATCAAGATAATAATAATAATAATAATAATAATAATAATAATAATAATAATAATAATAATAATAATAATAATAATAATAATAATAATAATAATAATAATAATAATAATAATAATAATAATAATAATAATAATAATAATAATAATAATAATAATAATAATAAAGTTGGAAGGGACCTTGGAAGTCATCGAGTCCAACCCCCTGCTCAGGCAGGAAACCCTATACCATTTCAGACAAATGGCTGTCCAGTCTCTTCTTAAAAACCTCCAGTGTTGGAGCATTCACAACTTCTGGAGGCAGGTGGTTCCACTGGTTAATTGTTCTAACTGTCAGGAAGTTTCTCCTCAGTTCCAGGTTGCTTCTCTCCTTGACTAGTTTCCATCCATTACTTCTTGTCCTGCCCTCAGGCGCCTTGGAGAATAGCTTGACCTCCCTTCTTTGTGGCAACCCCTGAGATATTGGAATACTGCTATCATGTCACCCCTAGTCCCTTCTTTTCATTAAACTAGACATACCCAATTCCAGCAAACGTTCCTGATATACTTTAGCCTCCAGTCCCCTAATCATCTTGTTTGCCCTTCTCTGCACTCTTTCTAGAGTCTCAACATCTTTTTTACATCGTGGTGACCAAAACTGGATGCAGTATTCCAAGTGTGGCCTTACCAAGGCATTGTAAAGTGGTATTAATACTTCACGTGATCTTGATTCTATCCCTCTGTTAATGCAGCCCAGCACTGTGTTGGCTTTTTTGGCAGCTGCAGCACACTGCTGGCTCATATTTAAGTGATTGTCCATGGTATTAATGTTTAGCAATCGCATAGATGGAACTTTTCCAGATGAATGTAGTACTTCCAACATGGTAGTTTGCTTGTGACACATGTTCAAAAAAGGTTTTGTTTGGTAGATAAGATAAGATAAGATAAGATAAGATAAGATAAGATAAGATAAGATAAGATAAGATAAGATAAGATAAGATAAGATAAGATAAGATAACCTTTATTGTCATTTTTATACTGTGGGCACAACGGCACACATCAAAAATGAAATTTAGTTGCCCGCTCTCAAAGTGAAACACATACATGACTCACACCTATATATATAACGGAAGGAGGAAGCTTGAGAGTTCGCAAGGTTAATGCTGTATGGAATGAAACTATGGCTGAATCTGGATGTTCTGCTACGGATACCACAAAGCCTCCTCCCAGAAGGTAACAAGGAAAACAGGTCATGAAGAGGATATGTAGTGTCCCAGATAATCTTACGGACCCTGCTCAAGCAACACTTCTGTGCTATGTCCTGGATGGGAGGAAGGGAACTGCCAATTTATATGCCACTTGTCTTGCTTTCCAAGGCAACTCTGTGTGTTATTTAAAGGCAAAAACCTTCTTTCTCATTCTCTTTCTCATGTCTCTTTCACAGCCATACATTGCTACTGTGTTTTTTAAAAGTTGTTTGACTGTTCTGATCTTGCTATTCATTACTGAATTCAAATTCTTCCTGATTTGGATTTGTGATTGCCCTCCTCTCTTGGATTGATCTTCTCTTTACTTCTCAAGTACACCGTTCATCTTTATATTTTCTTGAGCCCTGAAAAACAAAACTATCTAGCAAATTCTTTGTCTGCAACTGTGCCTCCTGGCTGACATTACTTTTTTCTTAATATATAAAATTAACCTGGATTTTTTTACTTTCCATTTTTATTTTCATAATGTATTTTTCTAAGCTCAGTTAACAAAGTGGTATCATCAGCACAACTCAAAATTCTTAGTGTTTTGACACCCAAATTTATTCCAGCTGTCATCTCTTCCAATCATGCTGTTTCTATAATATACTCATTATACTGTACAAGTTAGAAATATATGGGATAACATGCATCCCTATTTTCTATAGTTTGAATACTTTATTTCTCCAAATTTAGTTGTTACTAAACTTTGTCATTGTAAAGGTATCTTAGAGGAATATTCATGTTTTTGTGGCACACAAACTGACTTTAGATATTTATTTATCAAATTTTATTTTATTTCCTTATTGATCAAATTTAGACACAGCCCATCTCACTATCCAAGTTTCACATTCTGGCATGATCCACATAATCAAATGCCTATAAAAAAAGCCTGTGCCTTCGCTCAATAAAGCAAAGAAAACTCTTCTTTCTTTTTCTTTTCTTTTTCTTTCTTCTTACATTTTTTCCCTCTTATTCCTTTTGTTATCCATATTATGTTAGCTATTCAATATCTTGTTTCTAATTTTTCTGGAACTTGACTGCTCATTAGCATTAACATTTCTCTCTTCATGTAAGGCCTTAAGCAAAATTTTCCTTGCATTAAAATTAATATAACAGTTCAGTAATTTGCAGGTTCTTTTGATGCTTCCTTGTCCTATCTCTAGGGACAGTCTTCTTCCTAGGGACTATGACATACCCCTGCTAGCATTTTAACTGCCTCTTCTCCTACAATTTAATATTTTTTTCCTGTGCTCGAACAGCTAATATACTATCTCTTATAACTAATTTTTTTTAAAAAATCCTGGATTTATTCTAATTCTGCAAATTATTCTGTCATTCTGTATTTCTACTTGTAAAGTATATTCATGAGGACTTTCTCATTTTCTTTAAATTGTATTACCTTCTATTAGACTTGTATACTAGGTTTATCTCTTGGAAAATATGTTTAATGATTACACTTGAATAATCCAACTTTAACTATACGTTTTCTTGTTATTTCTCTTTATAAATCTTATTTATTTTTTATTTTCATGTATATGTTGAAATTTTTGATTAAGATTTTTCCATATCCTTTCTTCCTTGAAACTGAAAGTCTCCATTCATTCATTATATTCACTTGTTACTGTTGCTGCAAATTCTGTCTTTCCTTAAGTTATCATTATCATCCTGTCCTTCCTTATCTTCTTCTATCCTTCCTTATCCAAATCCTGTCCTTTCTTAAATTGTCATTATCATCCTGTCCTTTTTTAAATTATCATGAATGTTAGTTCTTGAATATTTAGTTCTTTTATTGTTTCATATCTGAGGGGTCCTTGGTACTCTCTGAGCTTGCTTGTTTTCTTGCAGATGTTTCATTACCCAAACTAGGTAACATCATCAGTGCTAGTTTAGGGAATGAAACATCTGCAAGAAAACAAGCAAGCTCAGAGAGTACCAAGGACCCCTCATGTCAACCCGTGGTCTCTTTGACATAAGTTAAGTCTACTTAAGTCAAGTTAAATCTACTATCTGTTCAGTACTATATATTCAATTCTAACTATGGTGGCAAATCTTATTTTCTTCAACTGCTTAAATTTAAACTTTGTGTTTGATGCTAATAATGTATGATCAGTTCTATAATTTAAATCTAAAAATGTCCTGAATGACTTGCCTATTATACTCCATTTTCCTGTTATGTAATTATTATATAACAGTGTTGCCCACAGAATGTTTTCCTAGTTTAAATATGCGTTTATATTACATGAAGCAGGTGCTGGCAAATTCCTTTATCCCAGCTCCTTCATTGGTGCATTTATTTAATCCAACCTTTATGTAATTTCTTCATTTTTCCAATTTTTCCTCCTAATAATTTGCTTCATTTTTAGATGTTGCATTTAGCATCTCTTGTAATTTGCCTTATAATTCCTCAGTATTTTCTACCACACACTTGTAGTGTTTCAGAGATCATCATTGTATATCCATTAATTTTAGCAGATATGAGCCTGTTATTTATTAGGTTACAGTTAAACACATACTTGGTAATTTATTTTCTGATTATCACTTCCACTCCTGTCCAGTACGTAGTCTCATGTAAACATATGGTTTAAAGTGACCCATTCCTCACCATCCAAGTTTACTTCAGCACACTTTATTTCTTCTCCAACAATTTTGAGTTTCCCAGCATCAATCATGGTTCTCATACTTCATGTTCCTATTAGATTTGTCTTTGTAAAACCAGGAATTCTATTTCCACTACTGGCACCATCATTAACCAGGCTTCCTTGTGGTTCTGATTTAACCAAATCACCACCTCTAGAGGTATGAAAGAAACCTTAGTATTCTTCCATAGTTCTGACCTGAGGATCTTTTCATTTGGTATCCAATCTCCTCTAAACATTCCAGCTTTAACCACACAGGGTTTTGGCAACAGCACAGAGGTGACTTACTACAGTTTTCTTCTGCATTTGACTTTGGGACACCTTTTCCTAGTTAAGTCAGCTTTCTTCACAACTGCAGAATCCCACCTGCCTTCACCCCCCTCTGTGATCAGCCCTTATCTTCATTTCTCCATTTTTAGCTTTATTGGCCAAAATGACCCTACCACTAACTCAAATATCTGACATCATGGTTCTTAAAGTAATTGAACTTACTGTGCTCTCCCATTATGTCAAAGAAGCAATTCCCTAGGAAAGGTTGTGCATCTAGCATATTCTAATAAGCATCTTCCAATATGCATATTCTAATAGTTGGGAGATTTTTTTTAATTCTTCTGTAACTGCAGCTTTTATAAATAGGTATCAATCCCTTACCATCCTGTCCCCATCTGTTGTAGGAGTAATTTACCTGTAAGAGCAACCTACTTGCAACCTGTTCTTTATACATCATTGATTTCTTAATTTATAAGCCAGTCCATCCTACACATATCCCCAGGAGGAGCCAGAGTTGTCAGAATATATTTTAACAGTCTAAATTAGATTAGTAATACAGTAAGTAATAACAATCATGGCTTGGGTCATTTACCAAGGATTAATGACCAGCTGGGGGAAACTGATAGGGCCAGGAATTAAACAGAAGGGCACTTATCATTTTATTAGAGATTTGTTTGTTATTAATTATAGACAGAATATGTGTTGCTTTGATATCTTGCAATATGGCTGTTATAGGAAAAGGAAATGGTCCCACTGCAGAACCAGAATGTTTCTGTATGCAGTTGTAGAGCAAATCATCTTTCAAGAGTTATATGCTTGATTGAATGATAATGACACTTATCTTCCAGGTAATAGTACAGAATATTGCAATCTAGAGAAAAATAAAAGGTCTTAAAACTGCATGATATGAGTGAATCAGTTGTCTCTTTCCAGTGATCTTATTTACAGTTTCTTATTGTTTTTTTTTTTCTTCCAGCAGGCCAACTTTAACCAAATACTTACTGCAGTATTCTTTTCTCTAACAAATTAGCCACATTATGAAAACCATCTAAAATGCAAATATATCCATTCTAAAGGTATCTAGATATGCCAATTACAATGTCCTAATCCTCCCTGGTTTTCAAAGCTGCAATCATAATCTATGCATGGATTATAAAAAAAACATGCAGGTAGGATAATATGTTTTGGGAAATGTTTTTTTTTTAAACTAAAGATTGTATGTAGCTTTGAGAGGGTGTTTCCTAATTTTTTTCTATAAAATCAGTACTAAAATTATAACAATTGTACCAAGTATTTTTAACATATGCATATTCTGAATATCTCTGGTTATCAGGGACAGTCCCTAGTTTCTAGAAGGAGTTTAAGGAAGACTATTGTCTTTCCTTTGCATTAGTTACTGCAGTTCTTCTTCCTATATATTGGTTGTGTGGAACTATTGTGTTTCCCCGAGAAAAAAACCCTATCTTATATATTATTTTTGCCTCCAAAAGAGGTACTAGGTCTTATTTTCGGGGGATGTCTTACCCGCTTACCTCAGATTCAGAACCGCCACAGCCAGGCCCCCAGGCCCCGATACCTGTCGCGCTGCTGCCTGACTTCTTCTGTCACTGCTCACGGCAGGAAGCCATGTGGTACATTGCGCCGCTGCCCCCACTCGCAGCAGGGCAATAATGGCGTGTTGTGTGGTTGCACGCGTGACCGGAGGCACTGGTGTGATGTGCCATGTGGCCTCCTGCCATGAGTGGCCACAGAATTCAGGTGGCAGCATGACAGGTGTCAGGGTGTGGGAGGCCTGGCTGTGGCAGTTGTGAGGTAAGCGGGTGTGGGACACGGGTAGCTCCACCCCCCACCCCCACCCTAGCTTGATTTTTACGCGTGCGCCTCACCCCACGTCATACAATCAGATGGTGGTATGGAATGGACAGGATCTTAACTAGGGCTTATTTTGGGGGTAGGGCTTATATAAGGTGCAGACATAAAAATCAAGCTAGGGCTTATTTTCAGGATAGGGCTTATTTTCGGGGGGGAAAACAGTAGTTTAACTAATAGGGCCCAGATTATGATGAACATCAGAGGATTACTGTACAAGTTAGACTTTGCAAGGAAGTGTGGCTTCCTTCCATTCTTCAGTCTTTCGTGGGCTTCATCCCCCAATATGAATAAGCACTGCTTGAATCTCAACTCCATGATTATATGAATGCAGGATCCTATATTTCTTTTAGTGCATCTTTTGAACTATCTAAAAGCTTTGCTTTCTTATCTCATAACTATAACCATTCATTGGTCACATTTATACAGAATACTGTATATAACAGTAGCCCTTGTTAAAGATGCCCAACCATATTTTACAGACAGGGTAAAATAACTTGCAGTATATCCAGTCTATGAAAAGCACAAACTAACCATATTTTTTTTTTTAAAGTGGTAGAGATATTATGTAGACTAAAGATACTCTGTTCTTGTCATACAAACCATATTATTACTGCAGATTAGACAGACTGTCTATGCAAGATTTACATTATTAATTGCTCTTAAAGAAGATTGTGTACACAATGTGCAATTACAATTTGATAATTATTAGGAAAGGTACATACTGTAAGTGGTAGACAGTATATTTTTTTAATTTTGTATATGATCCCTAGTATTTTCCAGGAGGGCAAGGAAAAGCTTTTGGCAATAAACCTGGAGATGGATGCCAATGGGTTGCAATGTCAATTGTATCAGCCATTTCCTAATCACATATAAATGCTGTATGTCACCAATTTTGGCCAGAAAACAGGAATAAGTAGTAATATTTCAGTCTGCACTTCTGTGAGATGCTTTGGAAAGTACACACATGCTGATAACAATAGAATTGTGATGTGCACAATGAATCAGACTTGCTTTGTGAAATCCACCATTGTGTCTCTTAAACACGAGGCAGCAGCCAAAAGAAAGATACTGTATGTTAGAGGGAGAGAGAAATGGCTTTTGCACTGGTTGGTATTATTTTCTGTCTTACCTATTGACATTATTTCTGTCTTATCCGTATATTATCAGATCAAGCTGCATAGGTTAGAAATGTTGCATCTGAGCAATTTTTTTTTCCACAAGCATTTTTATCTTCTGACTGCTGTTAGTTGCTTCCTGGAACAGAACCTGAACAGCATGAGGTCCAAACTTTCTCCCATAAGTGTTTTTTTTTAACCAGCCATTTCTTGTTTGACTTGAATGGGTAACTGTGAAAATAGAAACGCTGCAATTATTACTAAACAACAGATCTTGTGCCTCTCAAAAGCTCTCTTGCAACTACTTTTTTTACTCATCATTGCTCTGAAATCTAAACATTGGGCTAGATAATTGGTGAGTTATGAGTTAACTGAGAGAGGAGAAAGAAGATGGAAAGGGGTTTTAGAAGCCTTTGTATAGCAAATGCTTATGTAATAATGGCATGGAATATTGCTCCAACACAAATACATTGAAAAGTGCACTATACTGTAGTTATTTCAGATATCTGTACCCAGTTACTAATGTACATGAGACTCTCAGCAACTAAAATTTCTCAGGCAGGTTTCAAGAAGGAATGGTTGTTTTTTGTGCAGGGTTTTTAACTAAGCTAGAGGAAATGTCTGTTCAATGGAACTCAAAGCAGATGTACCTATGAATACACCAGAGAATAAGAAAGAGAACCTCTGAATCTGTAACCCAAACCTAAGTAAAGCATTCATCCATCCAACCATCTCTTAACCATATTGGACAGAATTGTGTCTTCTTAAATGGAATCCCATGTCAACATCTATATCCATTTTAAATGTTTTCCTTGTTTCTCATGTCTTAACACTGTGTGTGTGTGTGTGTGTGTGTGTGTGTGTGTTTCCATTCAATCATATTTGATTCTTGGAAACTGCCTGGACACATCCCTGCAGTTTTCTTGGCAAGGTTTTATAGAAGTGGTTTGATATTGCTTCCTTCAGTGGTGGGATTCAAATATGTGAACAACCGGTTCTCTGTGTGGATGCCGCTTCCAGAAATCCATTCTGGGCCTGGGCAACAAAAAAAATTAGCTACCGGTTCTGCTGAAGTGGTGCGAACTGGCTGAATCCCACCACTGGCTTCCTTCCTTGAGCTGAAAATGACCAACCCAAGGTGTCCCAATTAGCTAAATAGTTTGATCGCATTTTACCTGTAGGAAATGTAGGCTTGTCCCAAGTTTAAAGTGTCTCTTAGCAGAGCACATGCAGGCAAGTTATTCCAGTAGTAGTGGCAGCAAGAAAGAGACCCTTATAAAGCCTTCATTTTAATGCCCCATCAATGTCTCCATTACAGGGGGAAATAAAGACACAGATTGCAAAACTCATGTCTGGGTTAGGGGAACCAAAGCAGATACCTCTGGGGATCTCTGGTGACACTCTGGCAGCTGTTTCATAGTGCTGACTGGCAACAGTGGTCTATGAAGAGGAGAGAAGAAGCTTCACATCTGGAGCAAGAGATAGATTTTAATGAAAAGAAGGACTGGGGAGTGACATGATAGCAATGTTCCACCATCTAAGGGGCTGCCACAAAGAAGAGGGTGGTCAACCTATTCTCCAAGGCACCTGAAGGCAGAATAAGAAGCAACGGATGGAAACTTATCAAAGAGAGATCCAATCTAGGACTAAGGAGAAATTTCCTGACAGTTAGAACAATTAATCAGTGGAACAACCTGCCTCCAGAAGCTGTGGGTGCTCCATTCATCACTGAAGGCTTTTAAGAACTGTTTGTTTCTTGTTTGGGCAGGGAGTTAAACTAGAAGATCTTCAAGGTCTCTTCCAACTCTGTTATTCTGCCTAAGGTGGAATTAAAAACTAGAAGTCAGTTTTCCTAGTTTCTAGCCTGATGACTTAACCACTACACTAAACTGGCTCTCCTATATACAATATGTACAATATGTATAGTATGTATGTATGTATGTATGTATGTATGTATGTATGTATGTATGTATGTATGTATCTATCTATCTATCTATCTATCTATCTATCTATCTATCTATCTATCTATCTATCTATCTATCTATCTATATCTATATCTATCTATATCTATATCATCTATATCTATAATCTATCTATCATCTATCTATCTATCTATCTATCTATCTATCTATCTATCTATCTATCTATCTATCTATCTATCTATCTATCTATCTATCTATCTATCTATAGATATAGATATAGATATAGATATAGATATAGATATATAATGTATGTATGTATATCTACAGATACTTTCTAAGCCTGAATGCTTTTTCCTATTATTCCAATGTTTCTTTGACTTGACTTGACTCCAAAAACATTAACATGCACAATATATAATTCCACTTTTAAATGAGAATACAAAATAGCTTAGAAGAAATGCAACAGAAAGCAGAAGGGAGTAGATTAAAAAACAGAATGAAAGTAATTTTGTGAGGCCATAATAACCTTCTGCCTTGTTCTTGAAGCTCCTAGACCAGGGGTCTTCAAACTTGGCCCTTTTATGACTTGTGGACTTCAACTCCCAGAATTTCTCAGCCAGGCACGCTGGCTAAGGAATTCTGGGAGTTGAAGTCCACAAGTCACAAAAGGGCCAAGTTTGAAGACCCCTGTCCTAGACTGACACTGTCACTTAGCCTAATCTTCTCAGGGTTTGTGGCGTGGGGAGGAAATGGGGAGAAGGACAGCTGTACCTGCTGTCTTGAGTTCCTAAAGGAAAAGTGGAATATAAACCAAACAGTTAACTAAAGAAATAAATACTGAAAAGCATGGATTTTTATGTGTTTTTTTAGGAGTCAGAAAACATCCAAAGAGTTAGTCCCCTAAATCATCTGCAATTCTTCACAGTCCCATCAAGCTGGAGATAATATGGACATTTCTAAAGAAGAGAACTGTAAATTGGCAAGTAACTATCTGGCTGAGTGATGTCTTGTAAAAATCCAATGCGCTACATGTGAGTGAGGCCAATTAAATCCAACTAAGTTCTTAAAGAAATTGTGTCAGAATTCAATTACTGGTAGAGATAGTTGCATTAATGAATTCAGGATCTTTCACTTGGAAACTTAAAAAAAGAAAAGTAACTTCTCACATTTTTTTCCTCGAGACTAAACCTCCAAAACAGAAGCATTTGAACCGATTTTTATGGGGAGCACGGAAAAGTAACAAGTCTCAGCTGTCATTCTGAGAATCAGTGCTACAATGCCAATCATGAAAGCAGCTCTTTCATCTGAAAAACAGTTTTCCTATTTCACCTTGGACTCACCTAATATGCTTCTTTATCCAATCCCAATATCAAATCCGAAAGATATTGCATACCTTTGGGCATCATTTTCTAATTACACACTACATGCTTTCATAAAATTATATAATGAATACAAAAAGTTCCAGTCTTATTTTGAATCTAGCTCTATATCAATCATTGAGTGAAAAGTTATCATTGTGTTTTCTCACCTTGAATGTAACAGTAGCTAAGCAACAGAATATGATGTCCAATCTCAAGGTTTCCAGATGAAGTTTATTCACATCTCTGATTAACTTCATGTACTTGAATTCTGAGCATCTTTGCTACACTTCACAAGAAGACATTTAAATTTTCAGGATGGGCTGGATCCAGAAATACAGACTACTTAACATTGATCCACTGGCTAGACAAAGTTAGACTGAGCTAGACAAGACCATTAAGCATATTTTGAATGCAAATTATATGGAAGACTGGTGCTTATGGATGACACCATAATCTTAGATAACATATAATGCTACTTGAAGTAGTTCCAGAAATGGGATTTTCTGAGGATAGAAGCAAACTCCGATGTTCTATGCCAGCATTCAATTAGATCCCCCATTATACACCAAAAGGGAAATAGTTACTGTTGTTCCAAACTAGTAGGCCATACAAAAAACATTAATCTGTTGGCACTTCTAAAATTTTGTTTCACTTTCTAGCTGCATTTCCCTTCCTTCCTTCCTTCCTTCCTTCCTTCCTTCCTTCCTTCCTTCCTTCCTTCCTTCCTTCCTTCCTTCCTCCCTCCCTCCCTCCCTCCCTCCCTTTTACTTGTTGACACTTTCAAGGCGTCTGAAAACTAGAAAGATTTTATTGCTTAGTTTACTGAACCTTTGTGGCTGGTTGTCTCATGCTGAGCTCCATTAGAAATTAGAAAGAGATAGCACTTTAAAATCAATAGTCAAAGAAGTGCATTTTTTGGTTAGTGCTATTGTTTATTGAAGCAAATCACTCTGTATTACTTTTTGCTGAATATCCATGGTTCTCTATGGCAGGGCTTTTCAACCAGTGGTATGGGTACCACCTGTGGTACATTGGCACATGGCAGGTGGTACGCGACCATCCTAGAAAAGTGGTAGCGGGGGAGGGGAATGAGCTGAACCGGTGGCAGCACTGCACAAGCCTGAGCGAGAGACGGCTGGAGCTGCAAGGCTGTCAGGGATCAGCGGAAGTGCCAGGATCAGTGCCGCTTTCCAGCTGATCGGCGCTTCTTCGGGGCTGTCAGGGCTCCGTGGAAGCGCCAGGATCAGCGCCAGGCTCCAGCTGGAAAGCAGCACTGATCCTGGCGCTTCTGCTGAGCCCAGAAGAAGCGCCGATCAGCTGGAATGTTGCAGCATCTCCAGGGTCTTGTGATTTACATTCAGATGCATGGCAACTGATTCATATTTATTTATTTATTTATTTATTTAAACAAGTTTTATTGGGTTTTTTAGTTTTTACATCAGAGTGCTTGGGAAGCAACGTGGAGATGGGGTAATCAATCATCAAAAAAACACAATCGTACATGTATAGTTCAGGTTAATTCTTTAAAGATTCCCTCTCTATTTCCCTCAATTGATATAACATAGTCAAATTAATACATTTCTAAATAGAGTTCAATCAATCAAAAAAATATCAATAATGTTTCACCTATATCAGTCCAAATCCTGTTTTTAAGCTTTACTAACTTACAATTACCATGTTCCAATATGACCAGACTGAACTGTTAATAAATATGTATAACCAAACACTGAGATTTGATGATATATAGGCTCTTTTATGGAAACCTGCCTGGCACAAAAAGAAAGCTAGAATTAGATTTAAAAATGAGATTTAAAATTTTACTTGATGGGTTAAAAAGGCTTTTAGAGATTTTGACTGAGTTAATACCACTGAGATGAAAATTATTGATTTGATTATGGTTTGGAATTGTAATATGGAAAAGGTTGTAAACAAGGAGTTATTAGAATAAGAAATAGAACATAGATGTGAAATGCAGTAAGAAGGTATCTTCTGGAATAATATGTTTGTTTTAGGTATGATAATTACTTTGACGGGATTTAAATTTTACTTAATGAGTTAAAAAGGCTTTTTAGAGATATGGATTGATTTATAAAATATATATTTGAAATAGAGTAAGAAGGTATTTTTTGGAGTAATATTTTTGTTTTAGGTGTGATAATTATTATGCAATGGAAGGAGAACAAGAAAATGGATTGTGATAAAAGAAGATATGGTATTTATAAATGAGTTACTAGAATAAGAAATAGAATATAGTTGGGAAGTATAAAAATATAATGGTTGGAATAATATGTTTACTCTAGATATAATTATTATCCTATGAAATAAGGGAAATTAGGGATACCCGAAGTGTAAATTATGTGTTTATTTAAGGCTAAATTGGAACATGGTAATTGTAAGTCAGTGCTGCTTTCCAGCTGGAGCCTGGCGCTGATCCTGGCGCTTCCACTAAGCCCTGACAGCCTTGCAGCTCCAGCCGTCTCTCACTCAGGCTTGTGCAGTGCTGTCACCAGTTCAGCTCATTCCCCTCCCCCGCTACCACTTTTCTAGGATGGTCGCGTACCACCTGCCAGGTGCCAATGTACCACAGGTGGTACCCGTACCACTGGTTGAAAAGCCCTGCCATACAGAACACAGAATATTCAGATATTCTGAGTTTCAGAGTGTTTGATGTAGTATTCTGAGTAAGGCTATCTTATTTGTCTTAAAATGCTTTTGGACCTTTTTTCATCATTTTTCATTAATTTTGGTCCAGGTTTATAGTAGAATTCAATGTGTTGCTGGCATATTTTACTGATACAAATTATGGTATTTTTTTCCTTATCTCTTCTCTTTGCAGATCATCAGGTTACTTCAACGTCTATTCAAGGGAAGACCAGATTTTGGGCTTGCATGAGAGAAATGGTGGCATACTGTAGTATTCTACACCTTTAATTTTTGGGCTAAAGGACCAAAAGATCAGCTACCTGAATCCTTCAAGGATTCTACCAGAAAATTGGGAAATTAAAGAAAATGGCATGGGGAAGAAGCACAATGAATGTAGTCAACCATGAAATTCAGTTGCCAATTTTGATAAAATGAACAGGAAAAGGGTCCAAGAATGCAGGAGACTTCCAAACACTCAGGGTTGCCTAGGTGCCATGAGTTCCCATGAAATGCCCATGAGATAACTACACAAAAGTCAATGCAACTTAGTCATGACTAACTGAGTTTCAGAGGAGAATCCTGAAGCCAATCTAGTAAAAGGTGGAATTATTTTTCTGGTGCTTTTGTGACAATAATTTGTATTGGTTGCTTTGATACCTAGTTCATTGCTCAAAAGTTGTTTGGCCTGGTTTGGTGTTCACAAGTGTAGTTGCCTAAAAAAGGTATGCATGGGGCACCTGTAATAAATACCAGGTGATGATAGGTCTTACTTAGGATAATAAGTAACACAGGCAGGCAGTTCATTAGATGTAAATGTAATTTTTGAATTATTTTTTAGTCTTAATACTTTACACACACACACACACACACACAAATGAGAACTAGACACAAAAGTTACACAATATATTTTAGTAGTGATAGGAATCTGCCTAGCTTAACTGAGTTAAAATCAGATGGTGAAGACAGGACATTTGGGGGGTGAGGGGATCCCTATTGGGAAAGCAAATCAATCATCTTCTAACCATTGATTTTCTGATCTACACAGTATCTTACCTAAGCATTTCTCTCATGCTAAACTAGCCCCTTTTGTGTTGCAAGCTTTGTGAATTTTGGCACCTCCAATTCACATTAAATTCTCGACCTTAGAACTTCACTTTGAAAAATGCACCTTCTTTAAGTTCCTTTGCAGTGACCTTTGATTCCAATGTCATTTAAAATGAAACAGTGATGGATATTATACAGTCCCTATAAAATCCCTTGCAATTACTACAGAAATTGACCTGGGGGATAGATTAGATGAGGCTACAGAAATCACAACTGGAGAAGCACAGGGGGGAGAGAAATACTACAGTGGACAAAGATTTTGTTATTTCTCCATCCTTCTTGCTCACAGGACTGTGGCCCAAGCTCAAAATGAAATAATTGGTTTCAAAGGTCGGGTCATACATATGACTCTCTGCACATTTCTCTTTGGGATACAGAAATCAGTCATTGGTTCAGAATCTGGCATCTTTCTACGGTCACTGTTCTGAAAACAACATGAGAATTTAAGATCCTGTTTCACCTCAACTCCTCCTGTTTTTGTGACCATATGGGAAATATTTAAAAACAGCAGTTTAGATTTAAAAAAAAAAGTCCAGAAAGAGAAGGTATGAAATCATTCCCATCCCATTTTTCATGTTTGGTCTAACCACTGTAAAACAAATGAAGGGGAAAGTCAGACTTGAATATTTTTATATATCCAATAGGTCATACAATAAAAACAAAAAGAGATATCTGTTCCCACTTCCTTAAAATTTCCAGGTCTCAATTTTTGAAATGTAAAATGCTTTTATTTACTAGGAAAGCATATCATATATCATTAACATTAATCTTTTAAAATTAAGTACACATTGTCAAATGTGGAACTTATTTCCCAAACTAAGCCCTAAAATGGCCATTTCATTTCATTTCATTATTTCATCTCACCTATTTGTTTATTTATATAAGATAAGATAACCTTTATTGTCATTTTTTACTGTGGACACACTGGCACACATTAAAAAATGAAATTCTGTTGCTTGCTCTCAAAAGTGTACACATACATAACACACATATAAACATGCTATATACAACATATGTATATACTTACACCCTTACATATAAATACATATAAATATTAATCACTGTCCATCTTGAATACATACAGTAGCAGAAGGAGAAAGCTTGAGAGTTCACAAGGTTAATACTGTATGGAACAAAACTGACTGAATCTGGATGTTCTGCTACGGATACCACAAAGCCTCCTCCCAGAAGGTAACAAGGAAAACAGGTCGTGAAGAGGATGCGTAGTGTCCCAGACAATCTTGTGGACTCTGCTCAAGCAATGCTTATATGCCACGTCCTGGATAGAAGGGAGGGAAATGCCAATAATCTTTTCTGCCATCCTCACCACTCTCTTCACCACCTTCCTGTCTGAAGCAGTGATGTTTCCAAACCAGACTGTAATGTGATATGACAGGATGCTCTCGATCATCCTTCTATAGGAAGTGGTAAGGACAGGGAAAGGAAGATGTGCTTTTCTCATTCGATGCAGAAAATGCAGGCGCTGCTGTGCCCACTTCACCAGTGTCTCGCTGTTGAGTGACCAAGCCAGCCTACTCGTTAACTGCACACCCAGGAATTTGATGCTGGTAACCATCTCCACAGGTGAATCATTAATACTCAGAGGAGTGTGGCTGTGCCTGCCTTTTGTGAAATCACCAATGATCTCTTTTATTTTTTCCAATGTTTAAAACTAGGCTGATTTTCTTACACCAGTTCATCAAACCCTCAATCTCCTTGGGGTAAGCACCCTCATTCTCATCTTGAATAAAGCCCACTACTGTAGTATCATCTGCATACTTCACAATATGGTTGATGGCAAACCTAGCACAGCAGCACAATATCCTATCTTTATTATTTTTATAAATAACTCAAGGTTGGGAACATATCCAATACGTCTTCCTCCTCCTGTTTTTCCCCACAACAACAAACTTGTGAGATGGGTTGGGCTGGGAAAGAGTAACTTGACAATGTTTTATTTACTTCATTGCTCTCTTCATTCTTGATTGTATTCCTGTGCAGCATTTTGCTTAGCATGTTACAATATAGATGATAAAAAGAGTGAAGCAGAAACAGTGACCATTGTGATGTCTACAATGGTTAATATGATCTATAGTGTTGTATGAATATTCCACATAAGCTAAGGCTGCCTTACAAAGCTATGAATTGGGTAAAAGAGAAGCAATGTGAATTCTGCAAAAGAGACACAATTTATCTCTCATGCTAAGCATCTAATCTCATATGGAATGTTTTTAATGGCACAACATTTAGCATTATCTTAGAGAGAACTTTTTTGTGCTAGAGTTCTTTTGCAGCCAACACATTTCACAGCATGAAAATTGCCTCAGCTGTCAATAGCTACAGTAAGTTTTGCATCTGCTAATCATTTGCTCTTACTCTTCACACTGCATTTTCATTAGGCTCTAATTAATGTTTCCTGTTCCAGGCCTTCTTAACACAAATATTTATGTGTCTTAGGAATTTCATGAAGATTAGAGATGAACTGACTGAAGTGCATAGATTCTCTCTTGAGATCAGCCTATGAGGAAGAGGCTTTTGAAGGAAAATTACCTCCCCCCATTGTCCCTCTCCAATTATTCGCTGGGAGCTAGGTGGCATATAAATTTAATATATCATTATGGTTGGTTGCACAGTCAGCCAACTGTTTAGACTGGATTTGGCATTTTTGTCCACTTACCAAGTTCTTTCCAAGGACCTGGAATAGGCAGAAGTTTTTGTTTGATGCTGACAAAGATTTTGTTGCAGGATGTAAGCTGTTCCAAGTAAAGCTGTCTTTTGCAATTGATTGATAGTGATTTGTCAGTCCAATGGTGTTCAAGTGGTACTCCAGATGTTTTGGGATTGCACTCAAAGTGCCTATTACTATTGGCACTACCTTTTCTTTCTTTTGCCACAGTTGTTCTATTTCTATTGCAGATCTTTGAATTTGATAATTTTCCTCAGTTCTTTCTCTTCTGCTATCTCCATCCACCATCCAGTCCTTTTTTGTCGTCCTTATCAACAATTGTTAAGTCTGGAGCGTTATGTAACAGTTACTTGTCTGTTTGAATTCTAAAGTCCCACAGCAATTTAACTTCTTCATTTTCTATTATTTTGAATATTTTGTGGTCCCACCAGTTCTTATTTCCAAGCAAGTGGTATTTCTTGCAGATATTCTAATGCACCATTGTTACTACCTTGTCATGCCATTGTTTGTAGTCAGTCTGTGTGATTCTCTTGCAGTAGCTAACTAGATGGTCCATTGTTTCTTCAGCTTCTTTCCAGCATTTGCTGTTGTTGCTGTCTTCTCAGTTCTGGCTCTGTATGTATTTCTTCTTAAAGGTTTGGTCTTGAGCAGCCCGAATTAGCTTCTTTGTCTCTTTCTTCAATTCTCTTAGCCATTGAGAGGTCTTGTTGTTATCTGCTTTGCCTGCTATTTTTTATATACTGGCCATGTCATACTTTGCCTTACCATGTTTGTTTTCTATTCTTCATTTAGTGTTTTCTTCTAGGTCACTTTGGCCTCTCCAGTATTTAATAAGCCTTCATGGTGTAGGTTTAGTGCATCTTCTTTACTGTCCTTCAGATATTCTTCCAGTGCCCTTCTTTTTTCTTCTTCTTCTTCTTCTTCTTCTTCTTCTTCTTCTTCTTCTTCTTCTTCTTCTTCTTCTTCTTCTTCTTCTTCTTCTTCTTCTTCTTCTTCTTCTTCTTCTTCTTCTTCTTCTTCCCCTTCTTCTTCTTCTTCTTCTTCTTCTTCTTCTTCTTCTTCCCTTCTTCTTCTCTTCTTCTTCTTTCTTCTTTTCTTCTTCTTCTTCTTCTTCTTCTTCTTCTTCTTCTTCTTCTTCTTCTTCTTCTTCTTCTTCTTCTTCTTCTTCTTCTTTCTCTTCTTCTTCCTTCTTCTTCTTCTTCTTCTTCTCTTCTTCTGCTGCTGCTGCTGCTGCTGCTGCTGCTGCTGCTGCTGCTGTCTGGTGTACTTGCAACATCCATGCTGTCCTGGGTTCCTTGATAAGCAGAGTCTGCCAATATTGCTGCGTGGATGAAGGCTATGATTCATTGTTATTTTTCTAGTCTTCCTATCCAGGGCTTTTAGTTCTGCTTGAGTTCAGTCCATTATCCAGCTAGTTATCTAATGTCTGACCCGGTGTTAATTTCCTTGAGGGCATTTCCTCCTCTAAGTCTTTAAGAACTTTTTCATTCATACATCTCATAATATATTAACTTCTACCCTGTTTTTTTGTCTTCAGTGTGCTTGATGTTATCAGCTTGGAGGATGCCCATATAGTGATCTTCATGCAGCATCTTTTTTAATAGGCTATCTTGATTTCTTCAGTTTTCACTATTTTCCCCTGTTGAAGGTAAGGGTGGCACATTTGTCCACCAGATGTTTATTCCATTGCAACATCTTTACTATATATGTGGATTGTGTTGACAAGCTATTCTTTTTTCAGATGGTGTTTTTCATGCAACTTCAGATTGTCCATGTACTGCATAAGCCACAACATTATTTAGCAATTTAAAATTTGTTGTTAAGCAGGTAATTAGGTTGTAGTTGCCTGGTGCTGCCCCTTTTGTTTAATCTTTCATTATCAGGCAGGTTTCACCAGATGTTAGCTACTCTTCCATTTCTTCTCCATGGAACTTAAAATTTTGTCTCCCAGATTTGTGATTTCACCTTAAAAATATGAAGTTTTATAACCTGCTAATTTGCGGATGTTTGACATTCTTGCAACATAAAATATTGCTATAAACAACAATTATTAATATGCTATTAAATTGCATTTTCAGCAGCTGAGGATTATTTTTTTTAAATGGACATGTTCATGAAAGTGATTTGAAGGTTCTGCCACATCATTCAGATATGACAGGTACTCATTAATATCAAGCTCTACACCTACCTTTATTTCAGTAAACATGAGTGTATTATTGGAAACCTTGATCTTCTTCTTTCTCTCAACTGTTATTTGCCTGTCTGTTTTCTGTCTCACAATTCACATCCTCTAATTTCAGTGACTCAATAGTATTAAGGTAAGATGAAGGCTAAAATTAAGCTAGGGATAATTGAAGCCCTACATTTTTGATGTATGCATTCAATATGCATATGCAACACAACTCCTATCTTGAATTTCACTCTTACTCACTCACTCATTCACTCA
Organism: Azemiops feae; assembly: GCA_023970755.1. Lineage (NCBI taxonomy): Eukaryota > Metazoa > Chordata > Lepidosauria > Squamata > Viperidae > Azemiops > Azemiops feae. Next base: position 758,462 of record JALGBA010004174.1, on the reverse strand, counting down.
CTCACTCACACAAACACACCACATGAATCTTTTTTATTTCTAGCATGTACTTGGTTATCAGAAATGATTTCTGGAGTGATGACATCTTTCTTCCTTAAAATAAATAAGGAAAATATTGAGCCTAAAAGAACTTGCTGCTGTGTGTTGTGCTGTTATGTAATGTTATGCCACAAGTTCTTTGATTTGGGACATGCATGCAACACTGCAACACAAACAGGAAAGGGCTATTCCTGATATCAGTCTCACTCTCTTTAATCCCACATGGATGCTCTTGTAATGCTCATTTTAAAGTATAACATGTGACCTTTTAAGAATTCAGAAATTACATCTCTAAATAGTTCAACCCATTTCTTCCAGAAATTCAGAAGTTATTTTGATTCACTGTTCTCTGAAAATTGTAACCAGTCCTGTAATTTGCATCAGCTACCTGTCCTCTACTTTCTTTCGAGACCTCAAGCTTTTGGGAACACCTGAACAGGCCTCTAATGATTATCTCTATGTCTGTCTGTCTGTCTGTCTGTCTGTCTGTCTGTCTGTCTGTCTGTCTGTCTGTCTGTCTGTCTCTCTGTCTGTCTGTCTGTCTGTCTATCTAATCTATCTCTATCAATCATTTATCTACCTATCATCTATCTATCTAATTTCTATCCATTTGTTTCTTTCCTGCTTGCCCTACTCTAATGCCTTCTTCTCTCTCTTTTGTCAGGGAGAAAAATGGCAATGACCTGATCTCCCTGTTCTACTTGCTGCATTGCTCCAACCAACTGAAAGAGCCACTTCCACCAGCTTCTAGATGTTGACATTATTCCAGGCACTGCCTTTCTGAGCCCACTGACTATGTTCCATTGGGAAAGCAATTGAGCAGTAATGTCCAGGAATCCCCTTTCTCTAGTAGAGCAAGCCCTCAGTGGATCATTCTTCCATGACAGAGCCCAAAGAAGAAAGAGCGAAGATAAAGCAACAAACCACAATAAAGTCCCATCCAGTAGTACAATGGCAGTACAAATTCCTGGCGGAAATTGATGGAATGATGTATAAAGCTTCCATTTTTTATTTTTTTTTAAAAAAAGGTTATTTCAGAGAGACTCATGAAATGGGAAGCTGATTTGCTCTGCACTTCCCTGGCAAACTGGAAGGACTTGACAGCAAATGAAAGCAGACAGAATGTAATTTGGCTCTTTTGATTTGCAAACAGATTTAGTGCAATGAAGATCAATGAGGAAACCCACCAAAGCAATATGTATTTTAATACATTATCATATTTCATGATTGTAAAAAATCAATTTCAACTATAGACTGGTTTACAAACAGTGGTATACATTTGGAGAAGCATATGGCCATCAAAGCTTCAATCAAAGCCCCACAAAGCCTCTCATTAAAAAAGTGAACAGCCGTGAGCCAGTGTGTTATTGTCACTTTAATGTTAGTTGAATACTTATAATTCTTGCCATGTCTGCCTTTATCATCAGCTCCTGATTATCTCCTCCCCTTGTAAATAGCTCATACAGAAATAATCTGAGGGAATATTTTAAACTTCCAAGTGGACTGGAAATCATGTAGAGAGAAGTTCCCATCTTAAGAGAAGAGATTTTTTTTTCTTTTTTTCCTTTTTTTTTCAGCTCAGACAATGAAAAAGGCAGACACAATGGAAATTGCAATGTGACACTGGCATATTTTTGATAAACACATTTTGGTGACCTTCTTATTTATCCTTTCCTCATAGGTCAGCAGACCAGAGCAGAGCAGATGAAATACAGTCAGTGAATAGCAAATCTTTGGTCTACTGGACCACAGCATCTGCTTGAAACTCTCCCATTACAAGTCAGGTTGATTCAGCTTGCTGTGAATGTTTTCTTATAAGGGCACTCTAAGCTGTGTGTGTGTGTGTGTGTGTGTGTGAGAGAGAGAGAGAGAGAGAGAGAGAGAGAGAGAGAGAGAGAGAGAGAGAGAGAGAGAGATCTCATCTACCCGCAGCTCACATGTGTATAGAGAGGTGCTTTTTATCTGTATCACATATATGCTAGAAAAAACAAATTACAGAATTCATACCCTGTTAACCGCAGAATTCTTTGGGTATTTTGAAATTTGGTTTTCTGGGGAGGGGGGAACCACATATACAACAATGACATAAATTTGTTTTAGGTTGATTCGTGTATTTCAAGCACTGGCTTTTTAAACAGAGCCTTAATTTTCAATGCTTGAATCTAAGCAGCTCTTTTGATGGAAATGGTTTGACAACCACTTTTTTTTTGGGGGGGGGAATTGGGACTTTCCAAAAAGTCCCTACATCCCAAACCCAAAAAGGGCAGAATCTGTTTTTAAAAAATATTGGCTAGGTACAGGATACACCAGATGATGGCATAACCTAGCAAGCTAGAAAAATGCCTAACAGGTGTGTTACTATGGAAAATTATTTTTAAAGAGGATCCAGTCCAACAACACAATGGTATTCTGTCAGAATTGCTAAATTAATGTCTGAAAAGCAATTTCCTCTAATGGTTTTTTTCCCCTGCAAAGGAGGCATCTTTTCTTTCGATATCATCCTCAGAGTGTATTAGAATCTCAATCAGTGATGTTGTGAACTCAAATTATTTTTGCAAAGTGGCAGGGCATATTAAATTCTGCTATATGTCTTCTGGGCCATCAATCTATGGCTAACTTGCTGTATGCTTATGCAACTCATATTTTTAACAACATTTCCCATCTCATTCCAGAGAGTCAGCTTGGTGTAAAGGTTAAGAAACAAGGGAAGAAACTAGGAGATCAGGAGTTCTACTCCTGCTTTAGGCATGAAGCCAGCTCAGTGAGCTTGGGCCAGTCACTCTCTCTCAGCCCTAGAAAACAAGCAGTGTTAACCACTTCTGAAGTTTTGCCAAGAAAACTGCAGGGACCTATCTAGGCAATCACCAAGAGTCAAGTTGGACTTTTGGGGGTTTTGTGTTTGGAGTTGTTCCTGTTTGAGGTTGCTCCTGTTCCTGTGTCATGTACTTTGACCTGAGCTTTTGGTATTCTAATGGTGGTGGGCTAATTCTCCTAAAGGTCATGTTCCTTGGAGTCTTTGGTTTTCTAATCCCATCAGCTCAAACCTTCTCTGGGGCTATGGCGAAGACATTTTGTTTATGAATAGGTGGCCCAGTCTTTCTGAATAGGATTATCAAATCTGCATTTCTACAGGGCCAGCCTGCTCAGTTTCTGCCTGGGGAAACTTGGGCAGAAAAGCCTTTTAAGATTTTTTCCCCATCCATTATTCCTTTGGGGAAATATAATATCCCCCAAAATATCCTTATCGGGGTGTGTGTGCTGAATTCCTACAGTAGATAAGACAGTTTCATTTTCAACTAACAAATAAAGCAAGTATTTGAGTCTAGCATGGGAAAGTGCTGTGAGTGTATCTTATCCATACCCATTCTGATGTTTTTCCTTTGCAAATGTTTCTTTTACTTTTATTCAGAATAGTGTTCTTTTCAATCCTAACTTGTTATTGGTTGTCTAATTTTTCATGACGCAACTGGACAGATGATTTTTCTTAAATCAATCAACTTTTACTTTGTTGTGCAAACTATAAAAGTAAATATAAAAGTAAGTATGTTCTGGGTTCCTTTCTCAAAAGGAATCAAATAAATTGCAAATTAGGTGATCTTCATTGTCTCAGTTGCCTAACTGGGGTCCAGCATACCAAGACACTTACCTAGAAGCCATATTTGGCCATGAAGGTCTGCAGGAACCAAGCAGGATGGGATGGTGGGAGATAGGCGGAAGGCACTGAAGCATCTTTGCAGTTGATCATAAGGATGAATGATTGCACAGGTGCAGCAGCAGCAGTAACTTTGAAAATGGGTTGTAAGTAGCTTTTTTTTGGGGGGGGGAATCTGCTGTAACTTCAAACAGTTGCTAAGCGACTAGTCAGAAGTCAAGGCCTACCTTTATTCCCAAATTGTTAGTAGATTCAATCATGCTCCCCGTGGAATAAGGGTACATTAATTATCTCCCTGTGAAACTAGTTAAAAAAAGAGAACAGACCCTCAAAAACAAGCCTTTCTTCTGCTTTCCTCTGGATGTGGCCCTAAATCTACCTGCCCAGTATCCAATACACTTAGAAGGACTGGCTTTGATAGCATAGAAGGGATCTGCACACCTTGCAAAGGCCTAACAAGGAAGAGTAGTAGCTAGGCCAGGGGTAGGCAACCTTGGCTCTTTTATGACTCGTGGACTTCCTGCTGGCTCAGGAATTCTGGGAGTTGAAGTCCACGAGTCATAAAAGAGCCAAGGTTGCCTACCCCTGAGCTAGGCTACCTTGATTAACTTACCTGACCAACACTTAAAACCTAGTCTCTTCAATTTCAATTGAATGATGGTGAGATCCAGAGAAAAAAGTTACTGAACAGCATAGCAACATGACTTAGGAACATCACTTCCCTCAGATACTTGCTTCTGACCCCACCAAAAGGCATCTGCATTTTCACACATCATTATTCTAACATAAAGACTTCAATGTAAATGACAGCCCTGAAGAATCTTATATGGATTTAGCTCATTTTTTTAAAGGATTTAAATTTCATTAGATAAATATCTTGGAAGCTTGAAATAGCTATAATCCTCGTCTCATGCTTCAAAGCCCTCATAGAAACAGCCTACCCATTCCAAGAGGCTGACATTTCTACAGATAAGAAGTGCACTGCTAATCAATGTGGGCTGCAATGCATAACTGGTATATTGAAATTTCAGAGGCCAAGGAGAAGGAAAATGGATTTATTTTTTAAACTTTTTTTTAATAAAGCTGAATAAGATTTGCTAGTATGAAATGTAAGTGCTAAAATTGAAAGCACCATGAAACTTCGCAAACACCATTAATTCAAAACATTACCCTTAAATGACATCTCCATTTAGTAATCCAGCTGAACATGGTGAGCTCACAAGCTGGATTATTTCTAAATAATTTGTGGCAAAAAGGAATACTGTAGACATATGAATGCAAAGATGATATGTATAGAACAGAACCAGAAGTCCTGTTGGTTAATTACATATAGAATGCAATGTTGCCTAACCGGGAACCTACTCATTTTCTAGGTTTGTTCTTCATGTCTTTCGTCTTGAAGCTAACCCACACAAAATCACATTTTACTTCAGAGAATTCAAGGAAATACCAGAGCAAATGTTGAAGGGTTTATGTAGGGTTAGCCATACTGTTGGAGTTAGGGTTAGGGTTTAGGTTAGACTATCCTGATGTCATGGCCAAAATCCACCATTAACATAAAGATTAGTGTTGGAATAAGAGTGTGGGTTAGGGTTAGGCCTGGAAATAGTGTTAGTGTTGGGGTTGGGGTTGGGGTTGGGGTTGGGGTTAGGGTTAGGGTTGGAGGTTGGGATTAGCGTTAGCATTAAGGTTACAGTTAGAGTTGGATTTAGGGTTAGGGTTGGGTTTAAAGTCTTGGTTGGGTTTAGGGCAGAGTTGGGGTTTGAATTAGAATTAGAGTTAGGATTCAAATTTAGGTTAGGATTATGGTTAGAGTTTGGGATTAGGGTTGGGGTTCTGGTTGGGTTGGGGTCAGGGCTATTGCTGGAGTTCTGCTTTGGGTTGGGGTTAGGGCTAGGGTGGGGGTTACAGTTTGTTTTAGGGTTGAGATTAGGATTTTGATTAGGGTTAGGGTACGGTTAGGGTTTGGTTTGGGTTTGGGTTAGGGTTAGAGTTGGGGTTGGGGTTCGGGTTCGGGTTAGATGAAAATTGGGGTTATGGTTAGGACTAGGATTGGGATTAGGATTAGGATTAAGGGGTTGCTGTTGCTGTTAGGGCTAGATTTAGGGTTAGTGTTGGGGTTAGAGAGAGATTAGGGTTGTCATTAGAATTAGGGTTACAGTTATAATGAGTGTTAGGATTGGGGTTCATATTAGGGTTGGAGTTAGGATTGGGGTTTGGGTTCATGTTAGGTTAGGGTTAGAGTTACAGTTAGGTTTAGCTTTAGGATTATGGTTAGATTAGGGTTAGAGTTAGGAGTAGGGTTAACATTAAATTTGCTCTTATTTTTAGTATTAGTATTGGATTAAGATTAGAGTTAGGGTTGGGGTTAAGGTTAGGTGTAGAGTTAGTGTTAGTTTTGGGGTTGGAGTTAGAGGTTAGGTTTGGCATTAGGGTTAGAATTGTGGTTAGGTTTAGGGTTATGGTTCATATTAGATTAGGATTATGGTTGCAGTTAGGGTTATGGTTATAGTTTGGGTTAGTATTAGAGTTAATACTTAATGTTAAGTTTGGATTTATTAAAGTTGAGTTAAGGTTAGGGTTAGGGTTAAGGTTCAGGATAGATTTAGGTTTGGGTTAGGATTAGAGTTATAGTTTGTGTTAGGGTTTGGGTTAAGATTAGGGTTAGGGTTAGGGTTAGTGTTCATGTTAGTTTTATGGTTGATGCTAGGGTTTGTGTTACTGTTTTGGTTAGAGCTAAGCTTACTTAAAGTCATGCCCAAAATGTAGCGTTAGGATAATGTCAGGATAACCGCTATTCTTTCGGACCTCATTTTTGCACAAAGTGTTAAAGCAAGTGTCATTCCCGAGAACCTGTTTGGGCTGTTTTATCAAGGATGCTCCCAAAGCCCCACAAAGAAATGAAGCTGCCATATAATATGGAGCTTGTTACAGAATTGTAGTCATAGCGCCTGTTGCAAAATAGGACACGTTTGTCACGAGGCTGGCTCTGATCCTGCATCTGAGCACCTCTGTCTGAAATTGCAAAAAAAAAACCAGAAAGGTAATTTGGGTGCTGCTGGGCTCTGGATCAGGTTGAGTTCCTTAAATTCCTGGGTGGAAAGGACAGTGGAAGCTTGCAAGCTCCAGCTGATTCAAATGTGCTGTAGCTGGCCTGATTTCCTTTGAGTAAGTGAGTGCAGTGACCCAGTGGGCAGGATGGATGGGTGAGGGTAATGCAGTGTCCCTGTAGTCAACCATAAGGGTGAGTCTGTTACACTGTAACATTGTAATCAGGTCATAAGTAGATTTTTTTTTGGGGGGGGGTCTGTTATAATTTTGAATGGTCACTAAGTGACCAGTCATAAGCTGAGGACTATTTGTACATCTCCAAACCTGGTCTGAGCAGTTCAGCCATTTGAAACAAGTACTGAATAAACTGCAGGAGGCTGTGTGAGCCTTACAATTTTTCCCCCTAGAGTTCCGGATCTTAAAATACATATCATTCCCCTTTGACCTAGCAACAAATATTGCATATTTCTATCAAAAGCATTTTGCTTACTTTCTACACAAAATATGTGTTTTGAGATAACTATACATATCAATAGAGAGGCTGATCAGCTTTTCCCATTGGAAATCCCAAGAAAAGATTGGAAAGTTTCTTTCCTCACTTTTAGAAACATATAATCCAATTGTTAATATCCACTCTTTGCATCCTATATAATATGAGCTAAGCAGATGTCTCAGCCAGTAGAAAACCAGATCAAATCAAGTAGGCAGAGTTTGAGTTAGGAAGATTACAATTCATGTAAGCTGTTGTACTGGGCTTATAGTCAAACTATTTTTGAAAAGGGTTTAGTATGCTTGGAGCCTGGAGTATATAGTACTGACATTTGTATCAGGATACAACCATCTTGTGAGCTCTCATAACCTTTTCTTGAATCCACAAAAGACTTTGTAACCTGCTGAATCTAATATTGCAGATCAAGCAGGACTGTGGAAGCTTTTATAGGTGTCTCAAGTAAAAACAAAAACAAAAACTTCCTTGACCCTTTCCCCTGTTTCCTGATCTTCTTCCACACATGTTGTTAATTTTGCTTGGAACAGTCAGAGTAAAAAGATAGCAGCCCTTTTGAGCTTTTGCCCTTATGAGCTATTTATCTTGCAACAAATTTAGAGTGACTAAATATTTAGGGCTGGAATTTGAGAAAGCTTTTGACCAAGTTTGTCAGCAAAGCTTGATAGCTATGGCTTGAGAGGACAGGTACTCTTATAAAAAGTAATTGGCTAAAGAATAGGAAACCCAGAACAGGAACAGGATATTGCTTTTAGAAATAGGAGAACTCTTGTGCTGATAGATTTTTTTCTTTTGTTTGTGTGGTTGAAACCGGCAATTGCTTTCTAGAATTGTTGAGGACCAAACGCAAGGAAAATGGCATTTCAAAAATAAAAACAATTTTTATTCTCTCTGCCAAGGAAAGTGAGTCTCTAAACACAAAGAATTTGAATATTTTAAAAATAAAAGTATTAAATATTCAGCGTACTCAATTTTTTTTCCTAAAAAGATCATTAATTTTAGTTTGAATTTTGTGAGCATTTCCTTTTGAATGCACAGTTTTAACATCTGCAGGAATCCATCTGTAACTTTAAGCACTTGAAATTAACTATGCAAAAACTATGGTATTAGTCTTTGCTAAGTGCCCCAAAATTCATTCCTGGAAACTTAATTGAACTGAATTAAGATCTTCAATATTTATAGGGTAGTGTTTCACGCATTTGTAAACACTGGGGATATAGAGAGTACATTGTCCAAAATGCATAGAAGCCAGCAATAGCCCTACAGACCTTTTACTATGCTAGAAGTATATCATCCATACCTGCTACACTGAAAGTATTTTCATTTTAAGTGTGGGGACAACTTTCTTTGTAGTCCAGTTGGGAGTATGTAGCGCCTTCATTCTTTACAGTGGGTGAAATCCAAATGTTTATTAAGAAATATACTTCAAGTACCATTATGTCTTTCCAATATGGTCTTACACTACGAGGCTAATGCAATCAAAAATGAAATTTATAGTTAGACATGCACCTTCTCTTATTGGTTAAAGCCACCACCCCCCAGTGGCTTTAACAGCTGTAATTTTAGGTGACAACTTTGTTTTATCTTGGAGGGGGGAAAACATAAGGAAATGAAGTGCTGTGGTTTCTCACCCGATGTAATTTTGATGATGATATTCTCTCTTGTCTTGCCAAAGGCACTGGAATCCAAACCTCTATTTCTTAGCCTATTCTTTTTTCTTGAAAACCTTCAGCAGTGGAGTACCCACAACTCTGGGAGGCAAGCTGTTCCATTGATTGTTCCCATTGACAGGAAATTTCTATAACAAGCCTTGAACAGAGCAGAGCAGAGCAGAGCAGAGCAGAGCAGAGCAGAGCAGAGCAGAGCAGAGCAGAGCAGAGCAGAGCAGAGCAGAGCAGAACAGAACAGAACAGAACAGAACAGAACAGAACAGAATAGAATAGAATAGAATAGAATAGAATAGAATAGAATAGAATAGAATAGAATTCTTTATTGGCCAAGTGAGATTGGGCACACAATTTGTCTCCGGTGCATAAGCTCTCAGTGTATATACAAGGAACAAGTGATAAATCATGATCATAATCATCATAAAATACACTCATCATAAATCATAAGATACAATACTTAGTGATAGTCATAGGATACTAAATAAGCAATCAACATAAATTATACTAGGGTACTAAATAAAACAATTAATATAAATTGTAAGATGCAAGCAACAAAGTTATAGGCATAAGTAGATAAGGAAATAGGTAATAGGAAAGATGAGAAGGATAATAGTAATACAGCCCTCCTAAATAATTTGACAGTGCTGTGGGAATTTGTTGTTTACCAGAGAGATGGCATGGGGGAAAAAACTGTCCTTGTGTCTAGTTGTTCTGGAGTGCAATGCCCTATAGCGTCGTCTTGAGGGAAGAAGTTGATACAGTTTATGTCCGGGATGTGAGGGGTCTGTAGATATTTTCACAGCCCTCTTTCTTGCTCGTGCAGTATACAGGTCCTCAATGGAAGGCAGGCTGGTAGCAATTGTTTTTTCTGCCGTTTTAACTATTTGTTGAAGACTGTATCTGTCTTGCTTGGTTGCAGATCTAAACCAGACATTTATAGAGGGGCAAATGACAGACTCAATAATTCCTTTGTAGAACTGTATTAGCAGCTCCTTGAACAGTCTGAGCTTTCTGAGTTGGCACAGGAAGAACATTCTTTGTTGTGCTTTGATGACATTTTTGATGTTAGGTGTCCATTTTAAGTCTTGAGATATTATAGAACCTAGAAACTTGTAGGTCTCTACTGTTGTTACTGTGTTGTCTAGTATTGTAAGAGGTGGTAGAATTGAAGGGCTTCTTCTAAACTCTACTATCATTTGTATAGTTTTGACTGTGTTCAGTTGAAGATTATTCTGGCCCATTGCTTCTTGTCCTATCCTCAGGTGCTTTGGACAATTTCATATAAAGCCTATCAATGAATCTATAATGGGGACCCTATGAATGGAAGAAATAAAAGTGAGACAGCATGACGATGCAGGCCTTATTGATGATTTGTATGACATGGGGACACATGTTATGACTGGCCTAGATTACTTGGGGAATGTGATGCTTTCCAAATGCTACTGTAAACAGAGCTATACCTTCCAGACCACCATACAGATTGGAACATAATTATCTACAAGCATCTATATTTCTTATTTTTCGCCCTTCTTGACTACTCCCATAATTAAAAAAAAGCTTGCACTCAAACATTATGCCCCACATATGAGCGTATTCTGCTTATTTGAAAGACTTGTTGGTGACCTATGTGCCAATGTGGTTGATCTAATATGGGCCAAGATCAACTTAGTTTTCCCAGGTATTAATTGTTACAATTATAATATTATGTAAAGATTAACCTGCCTGTTAATCATCTTGGTTCCATTGCAAAATCAAAAGTGAAAATGCAGAAAATTGAATTGATTCCTGTGAAAAAAACACCTAATTATGCTGAAAGAATTTGGTTTTCTGGAGATTAAAGGAGGCAAGATAACTTTCCTTTTCTTTAAGGTAACTATTTAATGTATTGGAGACCTGTAGTCAGCATTTCCCTGCTAGCCATAGAGGAAAGAGAATTGAATTTCCTTTTTTTCTAGCAGCTTGTCAATTCAGCCTACTGGCAACCTAGGGTGGATGGGGACAACAACTTAGATGGAGCCACCTTTATTACAAAAGAGGGAAAAGCCCACTTTTCCCCACAACCTGTGCAGAACCGAAATGGTGGGCAGATGGGACAATAAATCAATCATCAAAGCTAATTAGTATATGGCAGCCCAACTTGTCTTTGATACACATTTGCTATCCTCATTCTTCACAGCAGTTCAAAGGGGACAGCAATTGTAGTGCTGATTTATTTATTTATTTATTTATTTATTTATTTATTTATTTATTTATTTATTTATTTATTTACTTACTTACTTACTTACTTACTTACTTACTTACTTACTTACTTACTTACTTACTTACTTACTTACTTACTTACTTACTTACTTATTTATTTATTTATTTATTTATTTATTTATTTATTTATTTATTTATTTATTTATTTATTTATTTATTTATTTATTTATTTATTTAGGCTTAATAGAGAGACAGAATCATGGAGCCCTTGTGTATGTAGAGTTGTTGTTTTCATGATTTTGCTTTTTGCTTTCATGATTTAAATTTGGGAAATGAAGATACAATTCAGAAAAGCTTTAGTTAGTTCAAAATATATCTGCAATAACCTTAATGGGTACAGCTTATTCAGATCACATCTCACGTCTTTTACCTCAACTAGTTCTCTACTGATTGCATACCCCAACTTGAAGTACCAAAGAAATTGGAATTTAAATTTCTATAGGAATACCTACTCCTTTCTACCTCCATGTGCCTGCCTCTTCAGAAGTAGGGCTTGTTCCTCACCCAAGTATTTTGAGCACTGCCCAATGACTTATGTGCCAGCAGATCCTCTCATAATCCCATTCTTAAAATTATGCATTGGTGGAAATTAGTTGAAGGACCAACAATAGGTCTGTATTTACAAAAAAAAACAAAAAAAAACTAGCAAAATTGGAGGGTAGAGAAGATTGATTTTGGTCCAAAGGTACCTCAGTTGCAGCTCCAAAGTAAATATGAATTTCACATTTCCAGGTTCTTACAATATGGATTGCAACTTTGGTCTGATATTTATATGCAGGAAAAATGTTTGTCTTTGTCAACTATACTAGGAAAAATTACTTGCAATGTGTACACTTGAAAAAGCATGACAATGTGTATTTGGAGAAATGTCCATGAAAAGCCTACATACAGGCATAAATAGTTTAGAAAAATAAATTATTTTAAATGTAAAGGTAAACAATCCGTTATCATATATCAAGTTTAGTCTTTTCTTAATCTTTGAGGTTTTCCTTTTAAAATAGAAGTAATTCATTCAACAGATCAGGAGCACAACATTATCAATTGTTAACTAGACTGAAAATTGGTGGGGCCTATTAATTAAAACTTAGCTTGAAAGTTACCTGGCAATCATTAATTTTAATGTAAAAGATATGTAGATTTACTACTAATTTTGAAGTAAGTTTGCATTTAATTTAGCATGTTAAAACAAGCAAAAAGGCTAGACAATTATTGTTTCCAACAGTCCTTCACATTTGATATGAAGTATAATTTGTATTTCTCACACTATTCTTCCCAAAACATGGCAATATTTTTGAAGTGTCACCGAGTAACTCAAGGTCTGCTTCTGGCACAGCTCTCACTGCATTCTAATGACCTTGCATACTTAATCATAATTGAGAGTCAAGTGACTTTTATGAGACATGAATTTTAATTAGAGTTCACATTAACAGGGAAAGTACTTTGTCTAGAATTCCTTCAATTGTGATAATTAATTGGCTGTCATGAGTAAGCCTCCTATTTTACTGAGTCTGTTGTGCAGTGCCTTTTCAAACATTTATTAAGATATTTTAAGATATCTATCAGAGAATCTACATTCTGTTTCTAACCATAGATATTGGACTACTTCCTATTATGATAAATAAACAGTTTAATGGACTATACGAGAGAGGGGAGTTTGTTAAAGAAGAATGCCATTAAATTATATATTGGTAGTACACATATTTTATGCATTTTACACATAAATACAATGGGATTTTATGCATGCATATTTTATGTATTCCATGCATGCATAATATGATGAATTGGATTTTAGGCATGTCCTACACAAATTTGGTCTGATGTTATCCAAGGGGTTTTAAATCAAGGAATCATTCCATTGAATAAATCTGAGGGATGACAAGACCAAATTTAGTAAATCCAAATTTAGTTACTTATATAGTATTTCTCACAGCATGGTAATTGTGGAGGTTTGTATCTCTCCTTGTGGTGCAAAATTCAGATTAGAATAATTTTATGTTTTTAGTAATAAAGAGGAAGGGAGGGATAAATTACTTTGGGAGGTAATTTATCATTTGGCTAGTAGATCTGGGAGGCAAAGTTACTGTTTTGTGTATTTCTTCCATCTAATGACCTTGCAGATTTTGGCATCCTAGATCTTATAAGCCTTTATATATAATGCTTATTTACTAATGAGAACTGATAGCACTGTAAAATATTTAATGAATGAGATACCATGATGAAAACCTCTGAAAAAAAGTTTCATTTAAAAAATACAAGCAGGGTTACCTTAAATATTGGGTCTGTTCAACTTTTGCAGAAAAAACTGCTGTGCAATGCATGGGTGCAAGTATGAAGCGTTCTTTTCTAGATCATTAAAGCAGCCTCTCATTTGTACAGGGACATGAAGCTGCTTCAGAAGTTGCCCTTGCTGTGTCCACACATCTGTGGATGAACAGCTACTTTCTTACACTGGGAGAAAACATGAAGCTAAGTGACTGAAAACAGCCAATTGCAGCTTCTAAAGCAACAATGGCAGCTGCTGTAATGATTCACAGAAGCTGCTTTGAAACGGTTTCTCTATGTTGGGAAGCCCCTGTTTTGAAGAATGTGTACAGATTAATACATTAATTTGAATGTATTGGGAAGTCACATTTTGTACAAAACTATGAACTGCCAAAACCATAAAGCAATACCTTTCCAGTCCACTCCAGTTCTTCCAAAACAGTTTGAAGCTAATGCAGTGCTCATCATCTTCATGGCTGCCCAACTGCAAAATGCTGAGCAAGAAGATGACTTTTAGTCACCCCTCCCCAATTTTTATTGCTTGTTGCAGGCATTTGGCTAGTAATTTTGTGAAACAAAAAGGTGCAATAGTTACTTGGAGGAAAGAGATGCAGAGGTATCCTTTATTACATTGAAGAGCATCTCAGCAAGATGAAGGGGAACAGATAATCTTCAGGGTCAGAAAAGAGGCTATCCCTGAGCCAGGAGCCAGTAAAAAGCTCCTGCACTCACAAGCTCTCCTGAGCTGCAATGCATTAAAAGGAAAGTCATTCCAAGAGTCCTTTCCAATACAATATAGACTAATTGGAAATACATTAGCACAGATGTCTACTGCTGCTGGCTTTAAGTATTCACTTGCATGGATGCCAAGTCTACAAGCACATCCGGAGAATAGACTATGATTGAACAGGATTGGCATGTTTAAAAGTACCTCAAATCTCCATAGCATATCTCTGATGTGCATTTTGAAAGATTATGACCTTTTATTTTCTGTCTAAAAAAAATATATAGTTCAACCCTTAAATATTTAATGGAGTAATTAGCAGTGGAAAGTTCAAGGCAAGACTAAACAGGCTAAAATCATTGTGAGGTACATAATAAATGTATGTTAAAAATGTTCATAATATAGATTAGCTTAGATTTTATAAAAACTATGTAGAGCCAGTATTCTAAGGTATAATCATATAGCCAAAATGCAGCCATATTTAACCTTGCTAAAGTGATGACATACACAACTTTTGGTTCGGAGCAGGCATTAGTTACATTGTATAGATAGGCAAGGGAACAGGGTTGAAACATTTGTATCATCCAGCTTAGACAAACAGGCTCCTGTTGTGAGCTGAGTTGGTTGAATGTCACAAACATAAAAAGGGAAAGATAAAGGTAAAACAAAGGAGAATTGTTAATTGTACAGCTGCAATGTCTAATAATTTTACTAGGCTGTTGGAAAGCATGTGACCAGACTGGACCTATCAACTGGGTCTGGAAAAGAAGGATGTGGCGTATTCTATGGGACAGAGTATATATGCTGAACTAATCTGGGTGCGGCCCTTTACTTGAAGGTAGAAGGGTCCACCAGCCTTTGCAAACGCTTCAATAAAACTTTTTTTGTTTTCCAACACCCTTGGAGTTGAATTTTATTCCTCACATCACCTTAAGGCAGGGGTCCCAACCCCCAGTCTGTGGACCAGTACTGGGCCATGGCATGCCAGCAACCGGTCCGCACAAACAAGGAAAGCCCCATCCATAAGATGCAGGCAGCACACAAAACCACACCCTCCGGTCCGCGGAAAAATCTCTCTTTACGTAACCAGTCCCTGGTGCCCAAAAGGTTGGGGACCTCTGCCTTAAGGTGTTTGAAATTATTTCAAAACCAAACAGAAATGATTAGATCCAAGTATAGCAAATGGAAAGGATAAGTCCAAGTGCCTTGCAGCATCATTAAATAGGAGCATCAAAATTCATAAATATTAACCTGGCTTTCTTTAAAATTAATATTTCCCAGGTAAAAATAAAAAGGAAGGAACCTGCATTTTGTCAAAGAAAGATAAAGCAGAACAGAAAGAGTTGAGAATCAATAAAAATAAAACTTATACTCCTTCTTGGTAAAGGGGCTTAACAGGATCTGCTTTTCAACATTGGCTGCTACATGTATGCAGATCCAATCCTTTTTTACTTTCTGGGCCACATATTTATTTTCCATCAAGAGTTCTATAACAAGGTCAAGGAAATGTGTTAAAAATTAAACCCTCACCTCCACCAACACAAGGTGCTTTTAGGGAACATCAAAACTTTTGTTTATTAGACCACTTGGGGCCAGAGAGTTTCCTATCCCCCTACAGTGTCATCAGGCAAACTACATCATTTTCTTCATTTTCTTCATTTGATGTGAAATGATGAATATATAATGGGAATTGATCTGTTTCACCCAAAGCCCACTGCAGAAAAATCCACTAAACGGACATCTCACCGTAATTTGAAGTTTAGTATAATGCTCTTCATTTAATTTTTATTTGTTCCTAGTTTATGTTGCTTATGTAATACCTTTGTGTACTTAAGGTGCTCAGTCCAATCATTTCAATAAAGGAAAGCCAATGTTTTTTATAGATATATATAAAACACCTAGAAATATAGGCGGCATGACTCTTTTAACCAAGTAAAATGGAATTAAGAATCAAACAGTTTTAAACTGGAAAATTGAAAAGTTTTGCAATATGCACAATATTGTTCAAGCAAAACTGCACTGTATTTACTTGAATCAAGTTTTTTTTTTAATAAAGGCCTCAACATGGCAAAGTTTAGAAATAGGTAGTATGCATGCACAGGATACAACAAAAATTCTCTTATAAAACAGCTGTTATTTTTGCAATGTTTGTACAAAGGGAATAGAGCCACCACAAACGTATTTAATCTGTTAGATTAATAGATCATGACAGCTAAAATCAGCAACGTGTAGCCGAGGAATGAAAAGCCCTCTAGTTCTTTGAATACCAGTGTGCCTTAAAGTTGTTTAGAAAAGATTCCATGGGTGGTTATCTTTTAACATCCTAAACAAATTGCATGACATCTTTCTGCCACAATTAAAAAAAGGCAAATGTTGTATTTATTTTGTTTTGTTTTTCTTTTTATTCTTCATAACAACATAAAATAAGCTAATACCAGAGAAAGTGCTGGAAATTGATTACATTTTTACACTCTCCATTATTGAGAATGTGAGCTTGAGGTTTGTTGAAGAAGTCTTAAAATTTATCCACACTTGCTTTTAAATAATGTGTTGATTGATACAAAAGAATGAAGACTTGTTTGCTGTAATGTTTCTCTGAAAGGGTTGAGTTTCCTCCCTCCTCCTAAGAATCTGGTTCTCCATATGTGTGCTTATGGCTTTTTGCTCTCCTGACAAAATATGGAAACTCATACACAAAGTGTGCCTGTGACTGATTAAAGAAATGCATAAACCTATGTGCAGTCTTGGTAACGCCCTCTTAGGATTGCAGAAGAGGCCTTCTCACACATCTGTTAAGGTCTTGCCACTTGCAAGTGATATATCACTAAATTCACTAAGATTTTACTAAATATGAATTATTTTTACATGGTATATATGTTTAGTATAGCTTGGACAATCACTGAATCTCCAAAACGGAATAATCTGTGCTCATGCAGACCACTAGATGTTTTCTATAGTACTCATAGCTTCTTTGCAACCTAAAGCTAATTGGAAAAGCAAATTATGTTTGATTGTGAAATTAGCTCCTCTATAGTTTTAAGGTTCTGAAGTGAATTTCTAATGAGCACGAAGAGAGTAAACAACCCAATCATACTTCCACTATCTGAAACAAAAACAAATTCACACACTGTACTACAGCCTTCAGACCATATAATGGAAAAGTGCAGATATTGTCTTCAGTAGATTAAGTAAAACAAAAGGAAAAAATTCATACAAAATAGATTGCCCATATTCACACTACAAAGGATTTCTTCAAATTTTTAACAAATTCAGTGTGTGTTATATCAGCAGCATTGTTGCAAATTGTACTGTAGTGCAGTTTTTTTCTTCATAAAAATACCATACAAATGGTCAGTCAAGTCATCAGCAAAAGAAAGACCCAGATAACCACCAACCAAATTGAAAAAATATCCAGAGGTAATGCTGATGCCAAAACAATTATAATACCGTTGGTACATAGAAAAGTAATCCTTATATTTTATACATTTATACAGTATACAAAAGATTACAATGGATTATGCCACAGTCTCCCTTATGCCAATATCAATTTTCTTTGGAAGAAGTTCTTTCCTTTCATCCATGCTTGCTAAGGAGTTTCGGCAATTCTGCCCATCCATGTATAACTTTGCATACACTGGATTCGAATAGTTTGTTGGCTGAAAAGAGACAAACATATTAACTATTATTTAGATTGCTGTAAGTTCCCTGAGTGAAAAAAATGCTAATCAGAAAAGGAACATGACATGCATACTTTAATCTAAATTTGATAAATAAATAAAAATACATCAGAAGACACTAAGGGATGATTATTAAGCCAAGGAATAGGGGCTGTTATAATATTTCATCTGAGACCCTTTGTATATCAGTGATGACATACAACAAGGGAGAACGTAAATTTATCTGGAACAGAGGAGAGGAGCATCATACACGTCCCAGCTGATTATATGCTTTGATTTACAATAGACATACTCTTCCTTTATGGACCATGAATGACTGTTTATGCTTGACAAGTCCCAAAGGATTCCCATCTGGAAGTAGATTAAAGTAAAAGAAATTTATTCTATTCACTAGCAAAGATATTAATGAAACACCAGCTATGTTAACATTAATAAAAGGGGAAGGATCTAGATGGATTCCCTTCCCTAATCCAAATGTTGATTGAAGCTTGAAACAGCCTATTAAAACATAAGGGGCAATATTTACACTTTACCGAGCCAAAACAATAATGGTTTAACTTCCAAGGTACTTATTTTAGAGCAAATTCTATTTTTAGCTTAATCTGGAATTAGCAGTTGTATCATCAAGCTATTTTTAAATAAAATAGAGAGACAGAAGCAGATATGTTCTATCTTTGGATTAATGTGTATATTTCTACCCATACATATTATGTGCAAAGTTTTAAAGATCATGCACTTAGTGCATTTAGACTTACAAGGGCACATAAAACAGATGCTCAAATGGAGCTTTTCTCTTACAAGAGGGCTATTGTTAGAAGTATAGCAGAAAAGCAGTATTCAGGGCAATGTGCATGAAAGAGCCGAGTGGTGATGCAAAGAGCAGATGGAAAAGCAATTTTTATTTGATTTATGTTGGTAAAATCCAATATTGTGCAAAGAGCTTGAATAATTAAACTTTCTCCTTGCCTATATCTCCCTTCGGCTTGAATACCACTAAAAATTCATGTTTGGGGGATCAATAGAACTTATAGACTGTGCAACTATACTGCAGTGAGAAGGGAAACTGTAAATTCAAGAATTTAATGTGAGTGCTACAACCTTCCTCTGCCTAATATGAAATAATTTACCCTGTTTATTGCACCTTTGAAACTTATGACTTCAGCCTTCTGAAATGGATTTTCAGGGGCAACAAAGGGCTTCCTGGTGAAGATCATGAAAGATGTGAGTTTATGAGTAATTTATGAAATGTTGCTATTTCGCTCTAAATGCTTGTTTCTGTGGACAATAATTTTATGGAGCATAAGTATTGGTTCTGATAGCCACATCTCACCTACAGATATAGAGGCAATATATACAAGTTGATGGAAAACAAAAATTACTATATTCATATTCTAATTTAGACTTCTTGTTGTGATAAAATTGGCAGCCAAGAACAAAATGGAAAAAAAATGATGGCTTTTGGTCTGGCCCAGTTTAACTATTTGTCTGCCCTGATTTTATTGTCTAGTGGTCTGTTCAGTGGTGAGATTCAAATATGTGAACAACCAGTTCTCTGTGTGGATGTCACTTCCGGAAGTCCATTCTGGGCCTGGGCAACAAAAAGTTAGCTACCGGCTCTGCCGAAGTGGCACAAACTGGCTGAATCCCACCATTGAATCTATTGTACATCTCTCTAAGTGTACTGTTCAAAAGGATCTAGCTAAGTGTATAGTTGAAATAATTCTGTTGTATGCCCACCTAGAATCTGAAACCAGAAAAATTAAGATCTTTTAAAATTGCACCTGTCCAAATAAATCAATTGGCTTCTGAAAATCATTTTGCTGATGTGCTCTTTTTGCAGTTATAAACTTAGCCAGAATTTCAGACTACAGGTCTGGCACAAATTGCTTCATGTTCTCTATTATGTGAGTTTACTTTTCTGGTGATCTTAAGAGAGAGAGCATGATTCAAACATTGAGATAAACAAAGGTCATCCTGCTTTTAAGCCTACTGAGAGATATATTGGAAAGAGTCATAGCATGATTCATGACTGAATTCGCATTTTCAGTCTTCAAACCCAATTATTGTCATTATTGCCACATATAACCAGGCCTACTTTTCCAAGCATCCATACTAAAGAGTAACTACTATTAAATATGCACAGAATTAAGATGCATCCTTAATGAGTGTCATACAGTATAAAATTGGCTGGAATACAATAATTGATGGTCAGAGAAGCTCAGCATAAAACCATAACAAAGTCCCTTACATTATTCTGATCACCCACTCTTTGTTTTGTAAAACAATTTCCCAGCATTTTTAATGAAGAGTCATTTTGCAGAATTAAATACATGTAAAATGATTTTCAGTTACAGAAATCATGTAATACATATGACAAATGATGTATGTAAATATATGCATCTTTGCCAATGAGGATGGTTAATAACAATGTCACTCATATTTAAAACAGTTCAAAGATTTTCGATACATTATTTAGAGATAATGGATGCAAATAGTAAACTGACAGCATTAATGTTTCATTGCCTTATTTTAAAACATATTTTGAATGTGATTTGAGCGCATCTATCTTTTTTGAATTGCATGTATTGTGCGCATGAAATTCTATCAAAACTAAGCACACATTTAGGAACATATAAAGTTCAAATGCTTTTGGACTGCCATCACGTCATCCCTTGGAGAACATCCAAGGAGTCCAAAGACTTTTTGTATTTCTTTCCCTGAAACTAAAATGGAAGAGAGTCCTGCCACTGTAATATGTGTTCTTGCATCTTAAAGAAAAGACTGAACCAGTGCTTCTCTAGTATTAGACAAAGTCAGAATCCAAAAAAGGGGTATTCTGGAGAATTGTCCATCACAAAACTGGGAGTTCTATAGCAACCGTGGAGCCAACATTGTTTATCGTTCAGATGGGAAAATAGGTAGAGAAAGAAGAAGAAAGAGTTCTGTTCTTTTCTTCTTTTCATCTTACACAGTTCTGATATCTTTTCAGAACTAAGTTTTGACATTGTTTACCCTGAAGGAAGAATCTTTCTGTTAAGAAATGAAAAATGAAAAACTATATGAAACTAAATTCAGCTCAAACCTTCCAATATAGTATAATTTATACGTTTTGACTTTGGGAGAAGATTATATAAACTACCATAAATTACTAAACCTGCATAGCAAAGTATCACCAAACTATAAACTGGTGTGTCATGGCATATTCTTGTTGCCTTTTGAGGAACAAAATAGGTGTGGTGTTAATTATGGGAATATAATTAATGTGTAAGTTGAGTACACAAGTTTGTTTTTTGTAAAATAATAGGGGTATCATATCTGGGCTGCAAAAAAAATCAAGATGGCCTCTAAACTCTAACAGAAATCTAGTTAGCTAGATTTCTGCTGCCTAAATGTAATAGACCTAGTTAATAGGAAAAAATCATTATTTGGTCAAAATTTCTGATATATAAGTGGGATGTGTTTTATCTGTGGGAAAGCAGAGAGACATATGTTACTGTTGGAAGAGCACTGTGATAGAATGAAGATGGAAAATGAATGACTGTTTCTCACCCCTGCTGTTAGAGGTCCTTTCAGATCAGAGTTTAAGTAGATGGGTGGTGCCGTGTGGGGGAGCTTGAAGACTGTGGGACCTCCCCCTATGTATCTGCCCTGCATTGAATAAAGCATGTTTCGAAGTTTATTTTCTGATTTAAAAATAATACATCTCCCCCTCAATTCTGAAATGTAAGTGAGCAGTTAGTGAGTGAAAATACATGTTGCAACTTTTTTCCCCTTATAGAAACAAGTAAAAGAGAAATAAAACTGTGTCTTAGACTCAGGATTATATTTATACATATTCATTCAAAAACATATCGGCATCAAGTTAATTTTCATTTTGTGAAGAAGAAAATAAATACAGTATATTGTCTATACTTGACTAGTTAAAAAAATACTATCATATCAAAAACAATCCATTACTCAGCTACTGTTTTGGAATGGGGTAACATAGACGTTATATAAGTGAAGGTCTTCCTTTCAGGAATTCATAGAGGTGATTATTATTTGGAAAAGTGAGAAGGCCTCTCCCTGCTCCCCCAACCCCCTGAAGCAGCACCATTGGTAGGATTTGAGGGATGCCTTTTGCTAGTATAATGTCTTGCTCTTGTTCAGCCATGAATGGAGCCATGGAATGGCTTGCCTTCAGAAGCTGTGGGTGCTCCCTCACTGGAGGGTTTTAAAAAGAGACTGGACAGCCACTTGTCTATAATGATATAGGGCAGTGATGGCGAACCTTTTAGAGACCGAGTGCCCAAAACCTGGCCCCGCCCCCCGCTCCACCCCTTGCCCCGCCCCACCCCACCTGCCCGCAGGGCCACTCACTGCCTCCAGGGCCCGCTGATCGCTCAGGCAGCCCAGCAGCGCCATGGCGGCCATGCCCTCTGCCCATGCCCCACAGCATCAACTGTGCACGTTGGGGCGTGAGGGCAGAGTCTTGTCTACGCTGCCTGGCTGCCATGTCCTTGGCTGTGCTGCTCCGCATGGGCCACACTCAGGGGCGACTCCTCCAGGGGGGCTGCTGGTGAGGAGGGGGTCGCAGGGGGAGGCAAGGCTGGGGCAATGGCACGTGTGCCCACAGAGAGGGCTCCGAGTGCCACCTCTGGCACCCGTGCCATAGGTTCACCACCACTGATATAGGGTGTCCAGCTTGAGCAGGAGGTTGGACTAGAAGACCACCAAGGTCCCTTCCAACTCTGTTATTCTGCTGGATCATTAAAAGCCTCTGCTGGATCATAGATTACTGAATCTTACTGAAATATTCCTTCCATTCATGCATAGGCAGTTTTGGATCTCATTCCAGCTCAGTAGTTCATTGCTATGGAGCATGACTGAGGAAGCAAAGTAGCAGATATTTTGTTTACCTTTTCTGGATTTAATGTGAACTCTGAAAGACTCCTCTCACTGTGATTATGCCCCACTTCATACATGTTGTATGATGGGTTTCCAATTTCTACATTGAGTCCTCCATTTATTATTGGTTGTCGTCGGATGGTTTTTGTCCTATAATACATGCGAGGAAAATAGAAAATAAACCTGTATAAAATATCACATGTTAAAATATTCTCCTAAAAACTCCCAAGCTGTGTCTGAAAGACTATATTGTGGGGGGAAACGCAGATATTTACATGTTACTTATATACAAGGGCTCATTCAAGGATAACATTGCCAGAAAATTGTCCCTTGGCATTCCCTTTCTCAATGGCAGTGCCTAGGTCGAGTTTGTTTTTTAAGAACTTGTTTTTTTCTCTATTTCACATATTTCCCTGAGTAACATCACTCCATTCCATGGATTTCGTAACTCCCTTTATAAGGATGATCCCTCATTTCTTTCTATTTTCAACTGCCTGTTTGATGTATCCATTAGATGTCTAACTGCCGTATCAAACTCAAACTTAACAAAATACTTTTCTTTTCTTTTTTTAAAAAAACCTCTCTTTAATCTCTGTCCATAACTTTTGCCAATGTAATATTTTTTCCTTGCACACAAGCTGTGCTTTATGTTCCTGCTGCCTCAAAGATCTATGAAGGGAAGATATTTTTTCCAGCTAGTAATATAAAGTAAAACAAATTTTCCTTTGAGTTGAGCATGATATCCATTTATCTATCCACCCACCCACCGATCCTTCATATTTATATTGCTGCCCATCTCACAAAACATAACTCTGGGTCGCATACAATTAAAAAAAACCCTGTAAAACAGCAATATAAAAACTGTTGACACAGTTAAGTATGATTTTTAAATATGATTTTAAAAAACAGGGAGATGGCAATATGTATTAAAAGCAATGGAGCTAGTTCAGAAACTCACTATTCCTTTGGCATTTCCAGGCCTGATGATATAACCAAATTTTGAGGGAGTTACAGAAAATTAACAGGGATGGAGACAATCTCACTTCAGGGAGAATG
This sequence comes from Azemiops feae, assembly GCA_023970755.1. Lineage (NCBI taxonomy): Eukaryota > Metazoa > Chordata > Lepidosauria > Squamata > Viperidae > Azemiops > Azemiops feae. The sequence continues at coordinate 734,683 of JALGBA010004174.1, read as the reverse complement.
ATTTCCATAAGGCAGGTGCCAATTTTGGGGAACTTCTTTGCCATATCTATGAAAGGATTTTTGCCAAAAATTTAGCAGAGGCATAATAATAATAATAATAATAATAATAATAATAATAATAATAATAATAATAATAATAATAATAATAATAATAATAATAATAATAATAATAATAATAATAATAATAATAATAATAATAATAATAATAATAATAATAATACTTACCTTCGTTTTCTTTTACAGAGAAGCAAACCTATTACCAAAGTAGTAATCAAGGTCACCAAGAGGACCAGAGGAACAATGATTGCAATACTTCCTACAAGAAATAATTGAAACAACTCTGATGACTATGAAGCTAAAATTGGGAAAGCTAACTTTGAAAAATACATAATCAAACAAACATTTGTAAAGCTCATATCACGTTTTAACAAACAGATGAGTTAATAGCATTAAATACTACACACTGAAGAGTTGTATGACATATCAGGTTTCAATATATTACATTACTTTATTGTACTGTTGCCATAGTTTTCCTACCTACTATTTCTAATGGGCCACGCCCATTTCAGTAAGTACTAAATAAATCAAATTCATTGTGTTTATACCTGACAATCTTCTCATCACCCTAGTCTGTCAATAAATCTGTCAATGAATCTTCTATTTCTGTTTCATTAGTTTGCCATAGCAGAGCACAAGACTCCCGAGTAGAAGTGGTCATAACACTATATCAGTTTTAACACAGGATAGATAGAGAATAAAATATCCCAGCTGTCAAGCATAGAATGTATTTTGATTTATAATCTAAAATAACTCTTAGTTGGCTCTTGAAAGTTAATAAACTAGGCAATGCAGCACTTTGAATTGAAAGGCAAAAAGGTGCTTCAGAGGATAAAGGGACCCTCACATAATATCTCTTTGCAATTACTTAAATCAAATACATCTCTTCCCAATAAGCGGTACTGTCCCAAGAAAAGATTTATCTGTTTAAGAAACTGTAGATAGTGCTACTGTACATGAGCACTCCCATGCATTGGAAAACATATTTTTCCTTTGATACCTGAAATTATACAAAAGACTTACAGGTAGTCCTCGACTTATGGCCACAATTGAGCCCAGCATTTCTGTTGCTAAGTGAGACAGTTGTTAAATGTTTTTTGAGCCTTTATTCCTTTTCTCTCTCCATATGTTCTGCATAAGTGCAGAAACTGTAAAGACGGCGAGCTCCACAATTAAAAAATATATTGCCTACAATAAAAAAATAGTTTAAAACTCTGGTATTATTAATTAAAAACAACTTACTTGTACTGATATTATCAGATTTGCTGCTCTTAGGAGCTGGCCTTTCACACTGTGTACCTGACCAGTTTGTAGGGCATCTAAAATAAATAAAGATAATACATTAATTTAGATCAAAAACATCAACTATCATACTCACTTTATGGTAAACAGATATATTGTAGACATCACATTTAATAATAAACATTCTCTGATTAATTACCATAAACTTACAACAAAATCTAAGTACAAGCCATTATAAAGTGTTAGTAGATGGTTCTATATTTCAAAACAGAAGTAATCAGAGTTACCTAAATAAGTAATATCTGGGTTTTATAATATGATCAAATTTAAAATGAATTTAGCTTCATTTAATAGCTGATCAAAACAGATTTTATTTATAGTCTGGATTATAATAGTAACAATTACTTCTGTCTTGCTTTTATAATTTGAAAATAAAAATTAAAAGGCTTATTAAATGACAAATTTCGATCATACTATCCTGAAATGAACATCTTGTTTCATTTAACATAACCTAGTCCTAGTTTTTAATTTATTGAATACTTTGATTAAAACTTTTGATTGAAAATTTTATTATTGTTGCATTTATACTCAGTTCTTCTTTATATTCTACCAAGAGGGCTTGCAGTGACTAAAAAATGCAGTATAAAACATTAAAAACGCAACTAAACTAAACATCAAATCAATTATTAAAGTAGTTAGCAAATACGTGTTTGGCAAAAGAGGTGATGTTATCATTTCCCTAAATACTTAAAAATGAGAGCCAAACAGATCTCCTGAGGGATTGCATTCCAAAGGCTGGGAGCCACACAGAAGAAGAATCTTTCGTGTTGTCAGCGGTTCGAGGTAGGCCAGATCAATAAACAGACTCCATTACTTAGATTGCAACTATACTTTATTTACATAGACTATGGTAATACATCCTGAAAGCCGAACTGTATTTTATCTCCCTTCCCTCTTATACCCCTGTGAATTAGAATATAGTCTGTCTTTCTTATGCTTTTGCTTTTTTTCTGGGCTTATAACATGCTTTTGTTTTTGCAGTCGTTTCAGCATAGGGTCCCCCCCCCCAAGGTTATCTCTGGGTACCCGATAAACCAAGCTTCCATCTTGAGAAGGTTGTCTCTTGTTGATCTAGGTAAATATCAGGAGTCTCCAAGACTGGGTGACCTATCATTTATTTTTAATATATTCTTTTATTCAAAGCTGTAAAGCAGCACCTGCTTACAATCTGCATTCCCTCTTTGCTTTTTTAAAATGATGCTTACTGAGAAACATATCTAGCATTACCATTAAATAACTTCTTTCTTCAAATCCTTTTGTGTGTCTTCACTCACATTAATTATAACCCATGCAAATAAAGGTCTGAAATGTCTTCAGTTAATTGAGTGGCAAACTATTGTCTTTGCATGCATTGTTTAACACTGTTAAAAGGATTAAGTCATCAGGAGTGAGGAATAATCACAAATAGTTGGACTGGTTGAAAGCAATTTCCTATGTTCCTAATGAGATGATAGAAATTGTGCTGACGCGTCATAATTCTTCAGGTTTATTCTAAAACTTCAAATACAATCTAATTCCTTTAAATTTAATTCATAATCTTTGAGATAAAATTTGATTGCTATTACTAATTTTTAAAAATCTTCAAATAGGTCACTATTGATATGTAAAAAAAATATACAGTATAATCAGCGATGTACATTTTCTCACTTTTACGGAGAAAATGTGTGGTTGCTAAGAGTTGACACCTACTGACATCTATAATCAATTTTTCATTTAAAATATGCATGAAACACCACAATTTTGAACATTAATTCTTTAAGAATATTATACAACTCTAGAAAAATTGTCCTTTCTAACAATGATACATATTATGTATACAAAGGAGAAGAAGCTTCATATAATTTTTCCAGTTTAAATACACATGTAAATTAAAACTCATTTTACCCAGATTTTCTTCTAAGGTTTTTATATAGTATGATATGTAATACATAACCTTTAAGTAAAAGGTCCATTTTATGCAAAACAAAACAACAACAAAATAATGTCACGGAACAACTTTGTTTAATAACACTCTTATCTTCAATGACAAGAGAATATCTCAAATTATTTTATAGAAAAAAAAACAATCTGCCTTAATGGCAGAAAGTGGGGGGGAAAAACAAAAAGTATGTGTGAGAGGGGAGGGAAAAGATTTACAGGCTATGAAACAACTATCAAAATAAATGAAAAATATGCTCAAAGTGACTGCTTACATTGTGATGTGTATTTGCCAAAAGAATATTCTCATAAGAAATGTCATACTCAATAAGATTTTTTTCCTAGATTCTGGAATGTAGGAACATTTATTATGGCATGTATGTGTGTGTGTTTGTGTGTATGCATGTACATACGTATGTATGTATATATGTATGTATGTATGTATGTATACAGAAAGAGAGAAACATTCACATGATAATAAACACATTGGCAGGTGTGACTAATGAATATATGGAAATGCTTTTAATACAAAAATAAAGTTGTATTAACTTCACAGTATGGAAGAATAGACCTATCCCTATTAGACAAGCTTGCCATCTGCTTGCTATAGTCTCAAAGAATGGCATTAAAAAGGTAATTCTTTTTAACATGACCATATTATCTTTTCAAACATAAGCTAGTTTTTCTTAGCAAGATAATGAAAGGTGATCACTATGTAGCTTTTTGTAGAAATAGTCATTGCTAATTACTATATAGTATGATTGTATCTATCTGTGGTTTTTATCATCATTAACATATTAATTTTATTCCTTGTTCAGTTTAGGAAGGAAAACAAAATCTACAACACGGTCATTACTTTTGCTCTAATACTATTAAATTTACTTTTGCTCTAATACAATTAAATGAACTAATTGATTAATGCATTTTCTCAAGGTAACTTGTTTTAGTTGTAATGATGCATTATAAAATGTAATGTTCTAGACAGTTAGCTTTTTCTCAGCATACTGTAAACCAGGGGTGTCAAACTTGCAACATGACGTGACGTGTCACGACGTATTGCAACTTTTTCTCCATTGCCGGAGCTGGAGTGGGTGCGGTTTTGGCATGACGCATCCGGCCTGTAGGCCGGCAGTTTGACACCCCTGCTGTAAACAATGCCAATCAATTAAGCATTAAAACATGTTAAGAACTTGTTTTCATTTTTGTTTGTTCAAAAAGTTATCTCTAACATAATACATTAAGCATATCTTATAGCAGGCATGTTGCCAAATAAAATCCAACTATCTCAACATATTTAAATTGCAAAGTCTTTATTTCAGTTATAATATATCAGTTGGCAATACACAGCTGATCTGGGTGATCTTGAAATGTGAAGTGGGATCAGGCTTGATTACTACTTGTATAGGAGGCAATTAGAAAATCCCAAAACAGGAAAATTGAAAACAACAATAGCAACAACCAGAAGATAGTAACAGCAGACTTTTTTCTCTATTGCTATCAGAAAAACAGCATGGATATTCCATGTAATGACTAGGAATTTAATTGACGTAAGGGAGATTTTACCTTTTTATCAGTTGGCAAAATGTCTGTCTCTCTGTCTGAATATCTATCTAGCTATCTATATTATATTGTTTTAAAAATACAAATTATTATTGAAAGATAATATTAAAAATAAACTATAAATTATATTGCTACATATGATTATTAAACAAAGCCATCCATAGTTCTCACTACAGACACAAATGACCAGGAGCAGGTTCAAATTATTCTACATTATGTGAAGACCTAGCTCTCTTGAGAATGTTCTAAAGCTGGGGGAAGTGGAAGAAAAGAGAAGAGGATGACAACCAGCAGCAAGGTGAATGGATTCAGTTACAATGGCAATGAATGAAGTTTTGAAAAACATGAAAGACCAAGATTATCATGGAGAAATTTTATTTATGTAACCACTAAGAGCTGACAATGACTTGACGACATATAATCAATCAATCAGCCCATATGTACTTAAATTTATAAAATTTATTGCTAACTTGGTAAGAGCATGAAAAGATATCTAATCTACAAAATACTGATGTTTGGTCCCCATATTACAATACTTAAATAGAGTGATGACTAATAAACCAAAGTCTGTTCTTGAGAATCCATCATAAATTAAATAAGGCAATGATAAGAGACTATTTCTCAAGGTTAACTGTGCTACACCCAAAATTGCATGTCCCACTGCATCCTGAACCAGTTGCAGCTTCCGGATGGTCCTCAAAGACAGCCCCATGTAGAACATAGCAGAGATAGATGAGAAGGCCTTACAAGCCATATTCTATAGCTCTCAACCACATTTTGTAGGAAACCTAAATGTAGGCTACTTACAAATATAAAGATTGTAAATAATTATTTAATAAATTCAAGCACAAAATTAAAATAAATCTCTATATTTTACATAATTAGTATATATCAGTATTATCTTAAATCTCATCTTTATGTTTACACAAAATTTTGTCTATACGTCTAAATGTTAAGCTTCAGTCTCATTGTAGTAGCACAGATATACGTTTAATAAATTAATACATGTCAAATTAAAATGTGAGCTAATTTACTATTCTAATAAATGATGCAATAAATCAGGTACATGCAAAGGAGCTGGCAGAAGCAAATTCCCCATTCTGCCTTTCATGCAGTAGTTCTTCCACAATAAACATACTATAAAAAAGTTTGGTTGAAATGCAAACTGCATCATAAAAATAGAAAAAGCATGAGTATTTGGCACATAACTACATTTGTATTCTTGCACAGATATGAACTAGTTAAGTCTTCATTAAAATGCAAATTAAAACTTGAATCTTGCCTCTTCATTTATGGTTTACAGAAGAATTAGGACCAGGTGGATATTTCTATCCAAGAGGAATTAGTGTATTGGTCATCTCGGGTATATACGAGAAATGTTGTGGACACTGGTTTACCATTGATGTACAGATTATCCCAGAAATGTGGTCTAGGATGATTCAAGGGATGGTTTTCTTCCCATTGAAAACAATGTGTTTATTAAAGACATATTTTATAGTTGCATTATTCATGAATAAGCTGCATTTTTATATAAGCTTATATGGAAATAAATTGAATTAAATTAATTGGGATAATTCACAGATTGACATGTATAGGATTGTGTGGTAAAGTACATTATATATATATTTATATTGGTTAACTAATCCTTACTTATTCCTTATCTTTTTCACATTAGTAAAGTTGTTTGATTACTTTAGCATGAAATGGCATAGGACTTAATGAAATGAGCTGGGTGATTATGATGATCATGTTATACAGGAAAAGAGAAAAAGACATATTAAGATTCTGTATTTACTGAACTATCTTAGGTATTCAGATATCTAGATAAATTCAAATTATGAAACTATACAGTTTAATAATGAATGTAACTAGAAATTACTATTCTACATATCCTATAAAAAAAAACACAGAAAAAATATGAGACACAGTAATAAACTCATGTAATCATATTAAATGAGAACAGACTTATTTCAGAAATGACACAATTCTATTAATCTATATTTAGCTGCATGCTTCTAGAAATGTAAACTGATAAATCCCCCCCATGGCATCCGTGTAATAAGCCTGCACTCTGCCATGGCCTCTAATTGACTCTCTGCAAATCTACAGGTAGCCCTCACTTAATTACCATCATTGGGACCAAAATCTTAGTCATTGATCAAGTTACTACTTTATTCAACAACTGCAATTCTAGGACTCTTGGTTGCGGTTGTTAAGTGATCTCTTAGGTCATAAGGCAGACAGAGTATAAGAGTTTCCTGATGAAATCCTTCAGTAGGCAGGCCTTTGATGTTTAAATGTTCCTGCAGCCTACCAAAGGATTTCCACTCCACATTGTGCATGGAGAGAAAATTCTGCATGGTGCTGCAGGAATGGAAATCATCAGGATTTCAGCTCTGTTTCTATATGTCTGTGGAGATTCTTAGTCATCCAAGTCATGGTTGTTCCAAAGGTGCTTTTCAATAGGCAACTGAAATTTCTTTGCTTTTTCTTGAAGATGTTTTGCTTTTCATCTAAGAAGCATTCTCAGTTCTGACTGAATGCTAGGGAATGGAAGGATATATATTCCTTGCAGTCATTTGGTTGTTAGCACTTTGAAGGTGGGTCATTAGCTCTCTGAGAGTCATTGAGGCCTCTTGAACACAGGGAGGAGAGGAGAGGAGAGGAGAGGAGAGGAGAGGAGAGGAGAGGAGAGGAGAAGAGAAGAGAAGAGAAGAGAAGAGAAGAGAAGAGAGGAGAGGAGAGGAGAGGAGAGGAAAGGAAAGGAAAGGAAAGGAAAGGAAAGGAAAGGAAAGGAAAGGAAAGGAAAGGAAAGGAAAGGAAAGGAAAGGAAAGGAAAGGAAAGGAAAGGAAAGGAAAAGGAGGATTTTTAGAGAAACATGGAAAGACTGGGAAAAAAATTGGAAATGACTGGCAACTTAAATGGCTAAAATGAAACTGTTAGTTTGGCTAATGATCTTAGAAGGCTAAGTTTGTGAATGGCCCAAAGTCCATAAAGTACCTAAGGATGTGATTCAAGGGAAGAGTACAAAAGAAGAAGACACGATTAAGATTTTATTCATTGACTGCAGAGGACACTCAAAGAGGTTGAAGAAAAGTCTGACTTGTCAAATGGTTACTAGTTAGAACAAGACTACCAATCACTTTATCTGATTTAACTAGAAAAGCAGAAAATCTTGCAACTAGTATCTGAAAATTTGTAATACAATTATGAATGATAGGTAAGGATAAAAAAAAATGCATATACCTGCATGCCTAGAATTGGAGTTAAAAATGCTCTCAATTGTATTTATGAAATCATGTTTTACCAGAAGGGGGGAAAGCCTTGTTTGCATTTGTATACAATTAGAAGCAGTAAATCATAACTGGAAGCTTGAGCCTGAGGAAATTAAATTATTTCTGATGTGTATTTTATCAATACTGTAATTTCAATAAAATTGGGGAGAGATTGGATTGCTGTTTTACATTCTCTTTCAATCAAATTGTTTGTACTGTTAACAAATTGTACAAAATCTCCCTCTAGTTGTATCTTGAGTATTTTGTATTACTTCTGAATGAAGAAAATTCTCTATATGCTAGAAATCATAACCATAAAATATAAATAAAATCATTAACTATTGTAATCTTATATTGCATATATATAAAATTACAGTTCAACTGTAAGTTTCACAGCATCAATCACAAATATATTTTATCAAACCTTGGGTGATGATACCATATTTTCAATTCTACTGACTACATAGTTGAATATATTGTTTAAAATTGCTTTTAAATTATATCTTATCCCATTTTGAATTGTTTTAATGGCAGAAAAATAAGATAATAATGAATAAGTAAATAAATGATAAAAAAGAAAGTACAAACATTTTATACAATTATTTCCATGTTTGTATAATATAATAATGGAAATTCAGAAAGGATTATTTTTGTGCTGCTTCTAGCTGGCATCCACACACAAAAAATAAAACAGAACACCTGTACACTGAAAAATTCTGATTTACATTTTGGTATACATATAATGATGGACTACATTCATAAAATCATAACAGTAAGATTAGTTAGAGTCAGTTATTCTCTTATGAAAAATAATATTTGTATTAAATGAAATACAGCTTGTATTATAGTTTGCATTGCTCACCCAGACCTTAAAAGCTACTTTGAATAATTTCAACTTTAATCTTAAAATATTTTCTCCATTTTTTCATTAATTGACAGTATGCAAAGTTAAGAAGGAAAGAAGAACAATATAATAGTTAAGAATAGAAAATAGAAAAGTTAGGAAATATAGAAGGAATACCAGAAAAAGTGAACATATCTAGACTGACTGTTGCTAGAAGTAATGATGTATTTGAAAACTGATAATGGATCAATTCCCATTACATGGGATATAATTCTGTGTGGCAGTTTTTTCATATAGTATCTGCCACATTTTAAAGATAGCAAGAAGATGGATTGGCATAAGCAAACATAAATTTTCATGCTGATAGCAATGAGAAAACTTAACAAACTGCATGGAGGTTAGCTTTCAGTTAGACAATTGGTCTGGAGCCCAATACAGGACTAATTTTGATGTCATGAACTTGGAATCATCTCTCATTTATATTTATTGGCTAAAAGCTTATAGTTAAGTAAACTTAAACTCAACAGAATGTGAATTCTGTATTTGATTATGTTCTGTTAGAAAAAACTAAGTATGAATTTTATTCAACTAACCTGAAGCTATGATTTATTTAAAAAATGGAAAATTAATCAAGATGAGTGTAGTTTTATTTCCTGAGGAACATTGATATATGGGAAACCTATTTCTTCCTGAAACATACATACAATGGTAAATAAATTCTAGATAGTGAAAAGATTAAGAAAGCTCTGCTAATTTGCTGTTATTGTGGTAATTGCTTTTTAAAATTATTTTCTTATTACATTCACAAAGATATTTATCACTTCAACAGCTGACAAATTGTCTACTTGTTCTATTAACCAGCATATTCTAGAATTAGAGTGTTAGGTTTTAGAATGGTGTATGATGAATTTGTATATAATTTGCCTTTTCTATAAACATTGTTCTATTTAAAGACAGGGTTATTTTCTAAAGGTCCTGATGTCATATCCTTTCATTATATAGTAGTATAATATTTTTGTCTTAATAATAAGGCAATGTTACATCCAATGTTGTATCTTTTAATATAGTCATTAGCAAGATTTCAAACAACTACATTTTATTACACAAATGAACTCTGAGATTAAGAAAAAGTTGCGAGATGATATGGATGTACATGATCTGAACCAATGAACTGTGGCCTGAAATGATATCACAAAATGTGCAGCATTAAGTGGAAGGTTAAACCTACTTGCATCTCGGTTCATTAAACGCAGTTAAAGTGCAAATTCCCTCATTCTGACAGTAGTAATCACAAGGGTTCACTTTCTGGTCACAGCGCTGATTTTTAAACCCCACAGAGCATCTGCAGAATTTCAGTAAAATACAGCTAAATAAATAAATATTCTACCTTTTTTTTTGCTGAATATCTTTTAAATGCAAATACATAGCTGATAAAAAGAACAATAAGCAAATATGCTCCACTGATCATGGTAAGTCCACACTATTAGTGTTCATTAAATCTTACTGATAGCTTGGGAAACATAGAACTGGCACAGGACTCAACAGAATCAAGTTGATCCCTCTTCTATTATGGCAGAGAGCAAGCAGGCGCTTTGCAGTGCCTGATAATTGCTGGCCAGGAGAGATTAAGGACTATCTCTAGCCTTCAAATACCTATGGCTGAATGATACCTAAATTCTGAATTGATTCATGTTTCTGACCAATTGAGTACACTGACATTCTATACTTAATAGTGCCCCAATTATCCAAGACAAAGAAGGGAAGCTAATAATTCCACATGCAGTCACTGCACCCATGTTAGAATTATGATCCTGCCCAATGAAGGCAAATATAATCTGTTCTCATGGAAGCACATGTTGCAGTCCTTAATTCTTGACTAATTTATAATAAACAAACACATTTGTTTATTCATCATCCAGCAATGATGAATTTGGAAGAATATCATTACATCCAAATATCTGACAATCTTTTCTTATAACAGAACAATTATGGATTATTTTAATGAACACTCTAAGGACAATGACATTGAAATGTTTCACATACATTAAAATTAGGATGCTCATTTTATACTTATTTCATACAGAACCTTTTACAAGAATGAAATTTACTTTTATAATTACCATAACACAATTGCAATATATGTTTAAAGATTACATATCAAAAAGTCACATCATATGGACAAATATGATTTAAGAATTAATTTTAAAATTTGGGTTTTAAAGGCTTCCTTAGTACAGTACTATTTCTGCAACCTTGCAAATGTTATTCATAAAGATATTTATAAAATATATATTTATCTTTGAACAACAAATAAATATGCCTACATCTCTAAGTAATGCAGTCTATATAATAATCAAAATAGATAACATAGAAATAGTATCATGTAGTTAGGGGTGTCATTCTCCTATCCTTGCCATTGACAATTGTCAAAACCAAAATCAAACCTGGAGCAAAATTTCATTATCACAGCATCACTCTGAAAGAAGAAATTATATTGGCAAAGTGGCATTAGGAATCGTAGATATAAAGATGTCCAAATTATTTCATGATACTCACAGACAGACAGGTATATTTGTCTCTATATCCAACTGGCAAGTCGCACCATTGTAGCAATAGCCATCACATAATTGGCAGCTGGATGCAATTTTTCCATTTGTGCAGCTATGATTTGTGGGAGGAAAACATGTCATTGTTAACTATGCCACTACTGATGAATGGAGTGCTTCAGTCATTCTATTTTTTTAATAGCATATTAAATTACTTTCCATGGTTAATGAAGAAAGCTATTACAGGCTGCTCAGCTTAACTTAGCATGGTTACTCAATCAGTTGTATGTTTGTTATATTGAACAAAGAGAGTTCAATTATATGTTTGCTATGCTCAACTAATTATGCAGCAAGATCAGAGGCCTTGGCTTAGGGAGTAGTTGTTATAATAGATGTTGACAATTTCGTTGTTCAGTACTAGTGACCAGAAACAATAGCTTTACTTACTGTTAATAACCTGACAACTTAAAGGCATGTGTATTTATATAACACAAGATATTTATCTCACTAATAACATTATTGTCAAGGGAGTAGAAATATGAATGATTTCCATCTCTGTTTCTTTGTTCTCATGCGCCATTGATAGTTTAATAACACAGAAGTAACTAAAATAATTGATTGTGCAAGACTCGCTAGAGAATATTGAATATGATGTGAGGAAGATTAAAATATTTGGAGAAATGGTGGGCTTAAAAATAAACAAATAAATAAAAAATGACAATATTGACCAAGAATGTGAATGTGGAAGACCTGAAGATATTGGAAATTAAAACTGGTTTTAAAATTGTGAAAATGGTACAGTACTTGGGGCTGATTCTTACTGATGAAAATTCTAAGTTATATAAAGATAATTATGTTAAAATATTGAAGGAGATAAAGTTACATTTAAACAGATGGGAAAAACTAGATTGGTCATTGATAGGAAGAATTTCAGTAGTTAAAATGAATGTACTACCTAGAATGTTACTTCTATTCCAGACTATACCGATATTGATTAAATATTCTTCTTTTAAAAAGTGGCAGAAAGATATATCTAAATTTATTTGGCAAAATAAAAAAAGAGTTAAATATAAGCTTTTACAGGATGCTAAAGAAAGAGGAGGTCTGGGATAGATTATATTATGATGCTTGTTGTTTGGGATGGTTAAAAGATTGGATAACTTTGAAAAACTTAAAGTTGTTAGACCTTGAAGGTTCTGACTTGAGATTTGGGTGGTATGCTTACTTGTGATATGACAAAGTAAAAGTTAATCTTGGTTTTAAGAATCATATCATTAGGCAATCAGTTAGGCATGTATGGTGGAAATATAAAAGAAAATTGGCTGACAAAGTGCTACTTTGGGTATCACCCCATGAAGCACTACATAGAAAAGAGATGTTATTAGAATGTAAATAGATAGCATATCAAGATTTATTGGTATTTGAAAAAGGGGGATTTAAGATAACAAGAGAACAACTACTAAGTGAAGGATTTGTTTGTGATTGGTGTAATTATTATAGATTTTTTGAAAGATTTAAACTTAATAAAAAAAGTTTTTCTTTTGCAGGAATTAAATCTGAATTGGATATCAAGTTCTGGAGATGACCACTTGATTGCTAAAGTATATAAAATGTTACTTAAGGTGAATTTGGAAGATGAATATGTCAAAGATTGTATGGTAAAATGGCCAAAAAAGTTTGGGTATAATATAATGTTGGATAAATGTATGGATTAATAGTTTAAAATTTACTTGGAATTATAGTCTGAAAGAATATTTTTATAAAATGATGTATCATTGGTATTTGATCCCAGAGAGACAAGCAAAAATATATAGAGGGATTTCTAACAAGTGTTGAAAATGTAATCAAAATCCAGGTACATTTTATCGTATGTGGTAGTCTTGTAAACATGTTAAAACATACTGGATAAGCATAATAATGATAATGCAGAAAATATTTAAAATATAAATATGAATTAAACCTGAAGCTTTTCTTTTAGGTACTATGGATAAACCAATTGAAAAACAGTTTGACACACTGTTTCTTTACATGGTGACTGCTGCAAGGATTAGACTTGCTAAGCATTGGAAATGAAAATTGATGCCAGCTGTTGACTATTATGATGGGGTTGTGGTGTTGGGGAAAGGAGATGATTTCACGTGCATTTGCCACTTTCACAAATGTAGCTTTGCACGTGTGTGCATGTGCGTGCTCATCCACCACTTCTGCGGCCCGGTTCTGAATGGGCTGTGGTCTGGCACTGGGCCTCAGACCAGGGATTGGGAACCCCTGGACTAGATAACTTTATAAGAGACTGGAAGCCGTGTGCGGACTTTCTACGTGTTAAATACAATAACAGATGGTTAACAGAGGGATTTGAAGATTAGTGTAATAGTTGAGCTAACCTATTGACTTTTTTTCCTTTTTTACATATATGCTGTAATTAGATTTGGGTAGACTTGATTATTAGACAGAGACTTCCTCATCTGAAATATTTATTTAATACAGTAGTTTTGTTAAATAAGGTTATAACTATTTGTAGACCCATTACGCAAGGGGAGGTTTTTTATTTTTTATTTTCAGCATCCAGCCAGGGTGGATTTTTTATATTTAATGTTTTTATGTTTATGTTTAATGTTAATGTTTATGTTTAATGATAATATTTGGCATTTGAGGTTTTTTTGTACACAAGAATATTTTTTTCTCGTTATTAGTGTTGGATGTTCATTTTTCTATTTTTCTGTTTTGTATTTTATTCTTGTTCATAAAACAAAAAAGGAAAAAAATAATGAAAAATATACTATACAACAGATGTGATCTTCATACGCTCTACAATAGCTAATAAGAGGCAACAATTTTAAAATTGAAAGTAATATCAGGCTAATCAGTTTTATTGAAACAAATCTGATATTAACATAAATTTTCTAAAAATGATATTAAAATTTAATTCCTGGTAGATTTCACAACAATTTCAAGGAGCAAAGTGCACTACATAATGCTCTTGTATATACGTGTGTTTGGAATTACATTTTGATTGTCTCTACCCTTTTAGTTTTCCATTGAATTAAAACCGGCATATACAGATTTTAATTAATTTTTCATGAAAGGCAAAACATAAATATTTTTATCTACAAATTAATTACTATGGGACATTTACAATATGGATAATGTATAATTAAAATATTTTCCCACAATAATATCTATGCACATACTTTACAATAGCACAGATGGCTACTGCAAATTGTATATTAAGGCATACTATTCTGATTTCATTAAGTCTACTGAATTAATTATAGATATGTAATAGATTTTTGATTAATGGATATATAAAGTTTTCTCTTTTTTACCATATTTCTTACATAGTAGCCTAATTTTCATTTCTATACAAGACTGAATAATAGTTCATTTTATATATTTTAAAATCATCTCATTCTAATTCATATCCGCTCAGCTTAATGTAGTTGCAGACAATGCAAAGTCTTGATCTATCAACAATAATATTGGCTTACCCAATATTTACAAATATATGGAAACTATACATTTCTGGCTATTCAATTACATGATTTATCCCAGCTTTAACTTACTTGCATATTATGTCATCGTTTTTCTTGTCTATGATGCACTGACCTCCATGACATTTTACACATTTGTCTGTTTCACATTTTGTGCCTTCATATTGTAGAGGACAGAAACATTCTACATTGCCATCATCAGCAACGATGCAAGATTCAGAATTAACACAATAATGGTGGCAAATATCTGCAATGAATACACACATATACATCCATAAGATGTAATAAAAGTATCCTCTTATAAGCATATTAATAAATTGGTTGAATCAATAGCTATTTTAATAACTTATCAAGCAATAAAAATATTTTTTCTTTATAGGACACATATATAGCTGAACTGTACACATGTACACATTTATATTTATTGATTTCAAAGGTATAATCTAATAGATCTATTTTAAAGTGTTCAAAATGAGAAATTTCTCAAACATTTTTTTGAAGTCCCTTTTCTCAAATCACAAGGAAGTTCCTTTATGGATTTTTTTTTTTTTTAATATTTGCCATTATTTTTTCCCCTTCCCCAGCTATCCAAGAATGATATCTGATCTAAAGCATGTGGAACATACAAAATAAATACCTGATGCCAGCACAATTCTTGTTTCACAATTACAAAATAAAACAAAAAGGAAATGAACAAACAAAAGCTCCTGAAACAAAATATTTTTACACACAGTGGTGACCTCCCATTTACAGACATTAGTGAACCACTCCTGGAAATCTAAGGGGGAAAAAAGGAATAGATCCTCCCAATTTGGCAATCCAGTTCTGTAGTGGCTCAGAACATGTGTTATAACTGCAGTTTTCTCAAAATGAGAACATGTCTTTATTTTGTCACCATTATAGCCCTTTCATAGGACAATATTGCAATACCGCAACATAAATTATGTCTTTAAAGCACATTTCTTATTATACAATACAGTTAGTTCTCTTCTTACAACTATTCATTTAGTGACCATTTGAAGTTACAACAGCACTGAAAAAAGTCACTTATGATCAATTTCACCCTTATAACAGTTGCAGCATTCCCATGGATCACATGATCAAAATTCAGGTGCTTGGCAACTGGCATGTATTTGTGACAGTTGCACTGTCCCGGGGTCATATGATCACCATCTGTAACCTTCCCGCCAGCTTCTGACAAGCAAAGTCAATGGAGGAAACCAGATTTGCTTATTGGCTGCACGATTCACTTAAAAACTGCAATGATTTACTTAATAACCGTAGCAAAAAGGTTGTAAAATGAGTCACAACTCACTTAATAGCTGCAACTGCCTCGCTTAGCAATGGAAATGTTGGACTCAATTGAAGTCGTAGGTCAAGGACTACCTATATATGTGTTAAGAGTTTGCAACTGCAAAGGAATGATCCTGTACTTTTCTAATATTGTCTATCAGAGGAAAAAATTCTCACATTTTTATAAAATTTAAATAAATATCATCCCTTTCTCATATTTGTTCATTAATAGAATTGGGTTGTCTAATATATTTCATTATTTTAGATAATATTTTTAGATTTTTAAAAGTATTACAATAGTATAAAACACAATAAATAACTTTGCACCTTTACTTTTACATTTGAATGAATGAATGAATTTCTGCCTCTATTTGCAGAGACTGAAACAATTTGTTTTTAGGTAAGTTTCAGGTAAATATATTTTTCTCTTAACCTGTATGTCCATTTATGCATGATTTATGTGATCTATTATTTTCAGAATGCCAAGCAGCTGATATTAGGATCCATGTTGCTTATTTAACAGAATCACCAGCAATGAAGGATACTTTGTTTTTCAGATATCTAAATTACATTTAATAATTTCCCAAATGGAAGGATGATCAGTTGATTTCAATAAAACTAAATGTGCACAATCGGGATAATTTTTTTGTTGGTCTCATTATTAAATGCAATATGATAATATACTTTTACAGAGTTTTCCATATACTCAAATTTTATTATATTAATAAGTAGTAATTTCCATCATGACATCAGTCAATTTTTCACATCAAATAGATGGCTGTTTAAAAGTACAATACCAGATATAAGACAATTCTTGAATTTGGTAATAACTTGGTGCTGAAAAAGAAAAGCAAGTGCATCGTGGCTCTTATAAATATATCAACTATCAAATATAGAACAGGATTTTATTTTAGATATAAATGAATAAACATTTTGAGGGTTTGTAGTTTATAAAATTCTTAGTGCTCAGCTTGGTTGTTTACTTGCAGATGTTTCATTACCTGATGATGTTACCTAAATAACCAAACTCAGACAGTACCACAGATTCCACGGTTCAGCCCTGAGCTACAGCTTTTATATTTTATTGTATTGAAACTTGAGAATGTATCAAGTGAAAATATCTAGCAATTGAACAATTGATAGCAACAACTGGGATCCACTCAGACTAAATTATATCCCTCCAGAAAATCAACTTTGTCACATTCTTGCATGGTGGTGAGATTCATATTTGCCACAGAGAAATCAAAATTAAGTTTGAACACTTGTACTTGTAGCTCCTGGGACTAGTGTAGCAACCATAGAACCTGACAGTAAAAACTTAAATGTTAGATGCCTTGGCTTCTAATGTCCTGTAATTCTATGATTAGGCTCTACAGAGACTAAGGCTTTAAGTAAATTGAGAGTAGGTGCTACAATTGTATTTAGAAGGCTGAAGAAAGCAGACAAGTGGAAATTGATTGAGTTATTCTAGAATCTTGGCTTCACTAAAATAACCGGGGGGGGGGGGGAGAAGAGTGATTGAACTTCCTCTTCCTAAATGATCTAAATACACCCACATTTTCTGTGAAGGAAAAAGCTAAGCCTTGTATTTCTGTTCATGTTAAAATTTGTCTCAGGCTCATTATATATAAACCTTGGTATTTGTGCATGCATACAGACATGCATGTATACATGTTCAAATGTGGATATATAAGAATACTGCAACCTCTCCAAACTGTATTACTGCAAATGAAACTGTAACTTATTAGATGAGAACAATGTCAGTGAAACGTATTTTATTTTTCCCAGTACTGTATAATAATAGGGATATATTCCAGATGCTCCATCTAATATATTGCTTCCATATGCTACATCCCACATCTTAATTTTTGAAATGACTTTAAACTTATGTGTAATTCTTTTCTTAGCTTTTTAAAATGCCCCACCTTTCTCCTTGCTAATAATTTTCATAACATTTTCCATTAACGTTTAACAGAAAGCATAAAAATAACCCCGCTGAACTCAAAAATGTTTTTTTCTGAAAAACTGGGGATCTATATTTCTATACTTTTGTGTTATATTCTTAAGAAACAGGCTATGAGTCACTGATTACCATCTTCATATGATTACTTTTAGAGTACTCACTATGAAATTGCAAAACTTCTTGTGTGCCCCCAGAATTCATAATAGCAATGTAATAAAATACCAAATGTCCATCAATTCTTTACAAACATTTTGATTATCCTGGTATCTAATGCCACTTTAAGAAATCATAAATGGAACTCTGATCTTATTAATAACTCAGATGACATCAAAGTTTAGGTATACAAGTGCTGCCATTGAACTTCAAAGAAGTGCTTTGTCTTCACTTTCCCCTTACATATTATTTAAAAGTACAGCAGAAAAGAATATTTTTTTTAATTTATTCATAATTCTATTGTTTGAAACTTCCTTCCCTTCTCTCTCTTATTTTTGGTCTGTACTGCATTAAGAAAAAGTTATTAGAATTCATGGTGAAGAAGACTTTTTTTGTGTGTTCTTCATAAGGGTACACAGCACACCTGGAGTACTGTTCAAAGAATAAGGTAGTGCCAGAATGAAAAAGCACTTTTTATACTCTCTCTCTCTCTCTCTCTCACACACACACACACACACACACACACACATTACTAAAGCATTATATATATATAATGCGGACCAGAAACCAGAACACAGCTGCATCATTGGCCATTTTAAACCCCTCCATTTCATACGTGAAGCAAACTGACACCCACCTTGAAGATGTGGCACGACCACGAACGCGAAGCCAAACAACAGCAATGCAGCTCCCCATCTCAAATCCCCCTGCAACTCAGACTAATCTGAGCACAACAGGGCCCCCACCCAAGCAGAGCACACACCCCGCCAATCAGAGCACAGCCAACCCCCCATCCAATCAGAGCACAGCCAAGCCCCTAACCAATCAGAACACACCTCCACCCAATCAGAACACAGCCAAGCTCCCATCCAATCAGTTCATACCTCCACTGGCAGTTAAAAGGAAGAAACAGCTGCGATCACACATTGCTCCTAGAAGCACGAAGCCGAAGACACCAGCCTGAAGATGACGAATGGGACTTCGTCGAAACGTTGCCAAGACACTTCCAATTTTACGCGGGAGAAAACCCGAATTACCAAAGACCTACATATATATATATATATATATAAATATATATATATATATATATATATATATATATATATATATATATATATATATATATATATATATATATATATATATATATATATATATATATATATATATATATATATATATATTCTGGATGTACTGTACAGTATGTTGTCAAATGATTGCTTTTAAAAATTGAAAAATAGCAATTCAGTTCTGATTTTTGTTAATTATACTCCATTTATTCTGTACTTACAATCTTGACATCGGTCCCCTGTATGTTCAGGTTGACATTGACAGTGGGGCTGATTTCCAGCAGTGACAGTGCACGTTCCTCCATTCTGACAAAAATGATCGCAGACTGTTTTATTGCAATTTGGACCTGTAAACCCCAGTGTACAAATGCATGCAGGTCTTCCTACAAGACAAAATGAAATATCTGGTAGGATAGCTCTACTTATGTACACCTTTCTGATTCATACTGATATGTTATAGAATATAGATAAATCAACTGGCATCATATGACATCTATAAATATTTTAAACACATTTACTAGTAATCCTCATTTAGCAATGATAATTTGGACTGGAAATTGATTGTTGAGCAAAGCAATTATGTGTGTTAGAGACCTGCAAAGGTGATAATTGCAAGGATTGGCCATAAACTTACTTTTTCATCATTGTTATAATGGTAATTGGCTACTACATGAGGTAGTCAATGAATGAGGACTATATAATTTTAAATCCTTGATTTTGCTTTTTATAATTTCTTTAAAATCCATTACAATAATTTGTTTTATCTGAAAATAGCTCATATTATTTTGAGTTTTAATTACATTTTTCATATATATGTTTCAATTAACTGATGACATTTTCTGTGTTCAGATATTATTTTACCAAATCTGAAAAAAATGTACACATTTTAATTAAAGCTATCCATAAGATCCACAATGGAAATTCCCAAAACAGTAAACTATAAGAAAACAATGACTAAATCTACAATTTGCCAGTCGAATTTATTCAACTAATTAAAATTTGTGTACAGATAATGAGTCTAAAACTTACAATTCTTTTATCTCCTCATATAGCAAATAATGACTTACTGTGAATTTAATTATTTCCCATTATAATAATTAGCAATACTAATATTAGTAATAGTGTATTTACAGACTAATTTCCAACTTACAGAAAATCAAAATACAGAGCAACTTAGGTTAAGAAGAATATCACGCAATAATATGTAAGCATTGAAAATGTATCGACTATAACATAAACCTACTAATCAAATATATTTAACATTTGAACTTGTACAGAAACAGGGCATAATAAAATTAAACAACTTTTATTGGAATGACTGAGGATTGAGCCAATAGTAATTAGTTTAAATAATCATTCTGCAATTTAATTTACATTTGATTGGGAAAGTATTAGTAGGTAAATAAGTGAATAGGCTATAAACTAAAAATCATCATTATCCAGAATTATGTTATTCAGCTATTTAGCTATTTGATATCTTAATTTAATCATTACTAATCTCTGCTTTTTACTTTTTAATCCACATTCACTATCCAATTCAGAATTAGAATAGAACAGAGCTGGAAGGGACCTTGGAAGTCTTCTAGTCCAGCCCCCTGCTCAAGCAGGAGAACCTATACCATCTCAGACAGGTGATTGTTTAGTCTCTTCTTAAAAATCTCCAGTGATGGAGCGCCCATAATTTCCTGTTCAATTGGTTGATTGTCCTCACTGTCAGGAAGTTTCTCCTTAATTCCAGGTTGCTTCTCTCTTTGATCAGTTTCCAACCATTGTTTCTTGTCCTGCCCTCTGGTGCTCTGGTGAACAACGTGACACCCTCTTCCTTGTGGCAGCCCCTCAGATACTGGAATACTGCTATCATGTCTCCCTTATTTTTTCTTTCTTTAGACTAGCCAATGCCAAGTCCTGCAGTAGTATGTTTTAGTCTCCAGGCCTTTGATCATCTTAGTTGCTCTTCTCTGAATTTTTTTCCAAACTCTCAACATCTTTTTTGTGATATGGTGACCAAAATTGGTTGCAGTATTCCAGGTGTGGTCTTACTAGGATTTTATAAAGCAGTACTAATACTTCACGTGATCTTGATTCTATGCCTCTGTTTATACAACCCAGGATTGTATTAGCTTTTTTGGTTGCTGCTGCACACAGCTGGCTCATAATCAAGTGATCGTCCACTAGGACTCCAAGGTCCCTCTCACAGTTACTGTTTTTGAGCCAGGTCTCGCCCAATCTGTACTTATACCTTTGATTTTTCCTGCCTAAATGTAAAACTTTGCTTTTCTCCACATTGAAACTCATTTTGTTGGATAGGCCCATTGTTCAAGTTTGTCAAGATCTTTTTGGATCCTGAGTTTGTCTTCTGGGGTGTTGGCTACTCGTGTCAGTTTGGTGTCATCTGCAAATTTGATGAATTCCCCTTCAATTCCCTCATCTAAGTCATTTATGAAAATATTGAAGAGTACTGGGCCTAAGACGGAACCTTGTGATACCCCACTGCTTACTTCTCTCCATGTGGATATAGTGTCATTGAAGACTACTTGTTCAGTACAGTTTGTCAGCCACCTACAGATCCATCTGGTGGTGATGTTGTCTATTCCACCTTTTTCTAGTTTACCAAGGAGTAGGTTGTGGTCTACTTTATCAAATGCCTTACTGAAATCTAAGTATACTACGTCCACAGCATTTCGCTGGTCTACTAGTTTAGTCACTTTATAAAAGAATGAAATAAGATTGGTTTGGCATGATCTGTTTTTTAACAAACCCATGCTGGCTACTCATTATGACTTTGTTTGCTTCTAGTTGTTCGCAGATCTGTTTTTTGATTATCTTTTCTAGGTTCTTCCCAGGTATTGATGTTAAACAGATTGGTCTGTAGTTTCCTGGGTCCATTTTTTCCCCTTTCTTGAAGATGGGAACCACATCAGCCCTTTTCCAATCCTCAGGCACTTCCCCGGTGCTCCAGGATTTATGAAAGATGTGGTGTAATGGTTCTGAGATAACATCTGCCAGCTCTTCCAGAACTCTAGGATGTAATGTCATGTTCTGGTGATTTATATTCGTCAAGGTCGGATAGGTGTTCTCTACCATTTTCTTGCTTATTTTAATTTTTGTTTCTAGTATGTCTTTTGCAGTGGTTTTTTTGGTATTTTTTTTGGTATAGTTTCTTTTTGTGTGAAGCCTGATGCAAAGTATGAATTAAGGAGCTCTGCTTTCTCCCTGTTGCCTGTTATTTCCTTGCCATTTTATCTCTTTAGTGGGCCTACAGTTTCGTTGACTTTTTTCTTGTTGTTAATATGTTGGAAGAAACTTTTTTTATTTTCCTTATTTCTGTTGCAAGTCTTTGTTCATTCTGAGCCTTTGCTTTCCTGACTTGATCTTTGCATGTTCTGGCTGTCTGCTGATAAGTGGCCTTAGTTACATGCCCCTCTTTCCATTTTTTGTATTTGTCCTTTTTTTCGTTCAGTTTGTCAGAGAGATCTTTGTGCAGCCATTCTGGTTTTCATCCATGTTCTCTCTGAGTTTGTTAAAGTCAGCTCTTTTGAAGTTTAAGACACTGGTTGGATTGTTTTCTATTGCTAGTGTTTGCGTTATATTAAATTCCAGTATGATGAGGTCACTTTCACCCAAGGTTCCGGCAATTTCAATTCCCTCTATCACTTCTTCTCTATTTGTAAGGATTAAGTACAGTATAGCTTTATGTCTAGTTCCCTCCTCCACCTTTTGGGTGACAAAGTTGTCAGCTAGGTTGGTTAGGAATCTGTTTGATCTCCCGCTCACTGCAGAATTTGTCTCCCAGTTGATATCTGGATAGTTGAAGTCTCCTATTACTATTGTGGTATGCTTCCTACATATGTTTGTTAACTGGTTGGCAAAGAGTTATCTATTTCTTCTGATTGGTTGGGTGGCCTGTAATATACACATATGGCAATGTCACTTTTTTTCTCTTTTATATTGACCCATATACATTATGGAGAGATTTTATCTTTGATCACGTGCATTTCTGTAGATATGTAGTGTTCTCTTACATATAGTGCAACTCCCCCTCCTCTTTTTGTAGACCTGTTTCTTTTGAACAATTTGTATCCATCAATCAGTCCATTCCATTCATGGGTTTCATCCCAGCATATTTCTGTTATGCCAACTATGTCATACTCTTCCTTGTGTACTATTGCTTCTAGTTTGCCCTGTTTGTTTCCTAAGCTTTGAGAATTTGTATATACCATATTTTTCCGTCTATAAGATGCATCCTTGTATAAGATGCTCTGGCATACGAGTTTCTCCGTGCCGATCAGCTGTTTGGCGGAGCACTAAACAGCTGAGCCGGCAAATCCAGAAGTTTGGCTGGCCAACAATCTTGCCCCCTCCCCCTCCCATTACTGCCAACAAAAGTACGTATAGTCAAGGCCATGGTTTTCCCAGTTGCAATGTATGGCTGTGAAAGTTGGACCATAAGAAAGGCTAAGCGCAAAAGAATTGAGGCCTTTGAACTATGGTGCTGGAGAAGACTCCTGCGAGTCCCTTGGACTGCAAGGCGATCAAACCGGTCAGTCCTACAGGAGATCAACCCTGACTGCTCTTTAGAAGGTCAGATCCTGAAGTTGAAACTTAAGTACTTTGGCCACCTAATGAGAAAGAAGAGCCTAATGCTGGGAAAGATTGAGGGCAATAGAAGAAGGGGACGACAGAGAATGAGGTGGCTGGATGGAGTCACTGAAGCAGTAGGTGTGAGCTTAAATGGACTCCAGAAGATGGTAGAGGACAGGAAGGCCTGGAGGAACGTTGTCCATGGGGTCGCGATGGGTCAGACATGACTTCGCAACTAACAACAACAACAATACACGGAAAAATACGGCAAGCATTTAAGACTTTTATGCCTGTCCATGAGTATGTTTCCTGCATCTCCTGATTGTTTTTTTTTAAACAAGTTTTATTGTTTTTTCTTAATTTTTACATCAAAATGCTTGAGAAACAACGTGGTGGTGGGGAAGTCAGTCATCCAAATACAAAATCATACATATATAACTCAGGTTAATTCATTAAAAGTTCCCTCTCTGTTTCCCACATATAGTATAACATATTCAAATTTAATACAATCCTAAATGAAATTCAATCAATCAAAACATTCATCAATATTATTTCATCTATTAAAAACCCAGTCCTGTTTTTAAGCTTTACCAATTTATAATTACCATATTCCAGTTAGCCTTGAATAAACATCTTATTAACACTTCGGGTATCCCTCATTTCCCTTTTTTTTCCTAACGTAATAGATATATCTAAAATGCGTATATTATTCCAACAGTAACATTCTTATATTTTCCCCATATATTCTATTTCTTAATCTTATTAATACCATTACTTCTCTTATCATAAATCTCTCTTATCCTCCTTCCATTACAAAATAATTATCCTGCCTAAAATAAAAATATTATTCAAAAAATACATTTCTACTTTATTTTAAATATAAATTCTATTATTCAATCTATATCCATAAAAAGTCTTTTTAACCCATTAAGTAAAATTCAAATCCCCTCCAAACAATTATCATGTAGACAAACATATTATTATGAAAGACATTTTCTTACTAAATTCACATACTCCCTTGATTATTAAATCAGTCCAGATCTCTAATGCCTTTTTAACCCATTAAGTAAAATTTTAAATCGCATTTTAAAATCTAACTCTGGTTTTCTTTCTGTGCCAAACCGGTTTCCATAATAAAGCTTCTGTATCATCGAATCTCAATATTTGAATAGGAGTATTTATCGACACTTCTGTCTGGTCAAAGTTCTCTTCCTCTTCTTCCAGTATCATCTGGATGGTGTAATCAATTTTATTCCATGTTGTAGTTACTAGTTGATTGTCCACGTTTTTGGAGTTTTCAGTGGAACATGTCTGAATGTCAATTCCTGTTGTTTTTGATACTGCAGATATCTTAGTTAAAGTCATTCTTTGATCATCAAAGTTCTCCATAAATTGTGCATTAGGTTGTATAATCTCTTCTTCTGTGTTAATTAGTTCCTTTTCTGTTATTTCTTGACTTGTGGCATAATTCTCTTTAAGTTGTGTATCTTGTTGCGTAGAGACCTCTTTGGAGCTAATCTGTGCCTCTTCTGTTGTTCCTTGGCCTATAGAATGATCCATTGAGGTTTGAAATTCAGTTTGTGGTTCTGAAATTTCATCTTTAATCTTTCTCCAAGATTTCATGTATTCTGTAGCTTCCAGAATTTTTTCCAATATAAGCTCATAGTCAAGTTGTGGGTAAGATTCCTCCATTTCAGTGGTGAAATACTTTTAATCTTTTAGTGGGGGCTATATTTACTAAAGACAACAGATATCCACCTCCACACTAGTAAATAAATTCACCACCCAGCTGTTTCAGGTCCTTTATCTTTTTCTCTTTCACTTGAAGGTCAAATCCATCTTCGAGCACCAAAATGAAAAACAGTTGCAGTAACAATTTTCACCACAAGATGTCCTCAGTACACTGTAAGATCCTCCCCCCCCCCAAATTAATAAGTTTTTTTCTCGTTAGGAAAATAGAAGGCAAATATCTCCAACATAATAAGTAAAATAATAAGAATGTTCTATAATAGGGATTTTTTTCAGGGCCCCTAGGTATCCCAAAAATCAGATAGTCAATATAATTAGCTATTTGTTTCTTTTGTAGGGCTCTTTTCCCCAAGTAAGCAGACGCTGCTCTCTCAAAGCAGGGAAGTAATTCAAAAGCTTTTTACAGGAAAGTAGTTAGGGCAAAAGGAGGGAAGGAAAGGTCTCACGGTGGTTCTTAACGCTTAGCTGTTCTTCTGGCTTTCGGCTGGTGCGGCTAAGTGATCGGCCATTTTACTGGCCGATCTTTTCTCCATCGGCCCTAAGGAGCTGGCTCGGAAAGAGCTGCCACCCTTCTGCAGTCTGACGAGGGGCCTCCTCAATGGTGGTTGCCCCTCCAGGGCGACCTTTGACCCTATCGAGGGTCTACCGGCGGAGGGAAACCGGCCGGTGAAGAGAGCAGTCTCTTCGCACGACCGCCTGCGCTGCGATCCAAAACTGGAAGCTGCACCTCCTGATTGTTTGAGTTTTTCTTTTTTCTTGTCACTGCCTACCTCATTGTTTGATTTGTTTTCTTGGGATTTGTGATTGGTTTTGGGTTCTAGAGATTCTAGAGATTGGTCACCCTTCCCCCTCAGTTTTAGTTTCAAGCCCTCCTGATGAGTTGGGCCAGTCTTTTTCCAAGTACATTTTTGCCTGTTTTTGTGAGGTGCAGTCCATCCCTTGTCAAGAGTCCTTTGCATGGAAAGGCAGTTCATGATCCAGGAAACCAAAGTTTTCTTGGCGACACCAACCCTTTAGCCAATGGTTTATTTCTAAAATTCTTTTTCCCCTCAAAGGGTGTTGGCCTTTCGTTGGGAGTACTGATGAGAACACTACTTGTGCTCCTAGCTTCTTAACTTTATTGCCTAGTTGTTTGTAATCTCTCACTATTGTACTCAGGTTGTTTGTTGTGTCGTTCGTCCCAATGTGGTGGAGGAGGAAGGGATAGTAATCTGTAGGCCTAATTGTTTTGGTTAGGTTCTCAGCCACATCTTTGATTTTTGCTCCAGGGAGATAACATACCTCCCTGGATTGTATATCTGGTCTGCAGATGGATGGTTCTGTTCCTTTGAGGATAGAATCTCCTATTACCAACACTCTCGTTTCTTTTTTTGGGGGGGGTACATTCTGGGGTGCTTTTCTGTTTATCTCAGGTGTGTTTGTTGATGTGGCTTTTTAAAGGGATATTTGAAGTGATTTTTTTAGGGATATTTGAAGTTGTTTTCTTGCTAGGTGTCTGCATGTCTTCTTTGAGGGAGGGGGTTGTGGGTCTGCGTGTTTCCATCTAAGGGGAGAAATTGATTGCTCAGTTTTAATGGGGCTGCTTCTGGTTGGGTAGGATTGGGCAGAAGGGGTTTATTTGTTGTATGTTGTTTCTTTCTTTGAGTATTGTGTTTCCTTCTGTGTGTGACATACCTCCATTTGTCTTCCTCAAAGGGTTTATCAGTAGGGTCAAATCCTCTGAGAGTTATTTGTTTGTTATTTGGTTCAGTTTGGGTGGAACTTTCTTTCATACATTGGGGTTTGGCTAGAGTTGCCTCTAAGTTCCTAACTTTTTCCTGTAGTGGTTCACATAATTTGCATCTAATGCATGTATAGTTTGGGTGTTCTTTTGGCATGAGTGCATACATGGAATATGTATTGCATACCATACTTGTTCCACATATGGGACCCAATGACTCAGTGGTTAAAGACGTTGAGCTTGTCAGCTGGAAAGCTGACAGCCCAAGTTTGAGACCCAAGCACTGTGTGATAGAGTGAGCTCCCACTACTTGCCCCAGCTCCTGCTCACCTAGCAGTTCAAAAACATACAAATGCAAGTAGATAAATAGATACCACTTCAGATACCACAATAGTATCAGTCACCTTTTCCATGAGTTTGTTGTTTGAAACTCCCTCTTTTTGGTTGGTGGATGTGCTTTGCTGTTAGCCTTGTTTCTAGCTTCTCTGTTCTAGGTAATTATGCCTATTTTTCTATCCTTTTTTCTGCCTTTGTGCTACCTTGTTATTTATTTAACCTTCTTACTACTGTGTTAGTTTTATTTAGCCTCCTCACATGCCCAATTCAGTACAGCTTTAAGTGCAAATACTATACGCAAATCCTCCTACAACCTTTATTGGCCAGCCAATATAGTTAACAGAATATCAATGAAATATACTCTTACAACATTTAGTAAACCAAATGGAAACCGAGTGGGGTGGCATGTATTTCAGCTCTCTTTTAAGATAATCTAAGAATATAACCCATTACACAAAATCAACTACTGATGCAGGAATATTTTATCAGTCAACTTTTGCCCTATTCTACAAGTAGTGACTATGGTAGTAACCTCTGCAGTATGTTCTCTACCTAAAAGATTAAAAGTTGCATCAAATGTGGATGGGACTTACAAAGAGTTTTTCACATCTCAACCATTTTTGAGGATCCTCATGCTGCTATCTAATAGGCACTCATTCTTTGTTACAATTCTTTCCAAAAGCACTAATCTGCTGTGAAGAATAATCTTTTCTATTACCATTATAAGAGACCATATAGCTGCCCTCATTTCTTCTCAATTAATGTTCTGACATAGTTATCTGTATCCTGGAGTTAAATATACGTTAAAAAGAGCTGCAGTCTCATGTTATGTTTTAATGATTGTTGAGCACATTCAGCTTATTAGACAATCTCCCTCTGCTTTTTTTGTCTGCACTGAGTTGCTGAATATGCCAGGTTAATCAGCTTCTAAGAAATAATTTCATGTGTCTTTAATATTATGAGACACATTTGAAGAGAGGTAGAAACACCATATTGTTCTTCAAGTTCAATACCTCAATTTGTTACTTTAGGTGAGAGTGACTTTAAAATTAGCTATACTGGCCCCTCATGACCCATTTGGCATTAATAGCAGGCTAACATTTTCATCACGGAACACAGAAATATTAAATCAAGTAAAAATCTTTATTACAGGCATTGACCACTGCAAAAATAATGTAAAATTATCTAACATAAATTATGGAACAGGTAGCTAGATTAGAATGATCTAATTGATCAGAACTATGCAAATTTTGAGGAATAACTGTAAATCCTTGGAAATTTCTCATTATGTTTGTAGTTGGTAAGAGCAAAAACGAGTGCCTGAATTGCAGTTCCTCTGTCAAATCTGCCATATAACCCTTGACACTGGACGTGAAGTTTCTACACTCTCACACTGCAGGGAAAACAAGGAAGCCATTCCTAGCAAATTTTCTACATGTCACTATCATTTTTTTTTCTAGAAGAAAATCAAAATCATATGGGTTTTAGTGCTTTATGCTTTAGTCATAATAGTCCCAGAAATTTTAATGGCTAATAGTAATGATATAACTACAGAATAACTGTTTTCCATTGCTTACAATAAATAAATATATAAATAAATAGAGAAAATTTTAAAAAATATATTTACCAAGAACTGAAGCTATGCATGTTCCTCCATTCTGACAATAATTGTTACAATGGTTAATTTCACATCTGTCTCCTGAATAACTTGGCCAACAATAACATCTTTGGTCACCTTTTTCATTTATAACACATCTACCTCCATTTTCACAAGCCAGCTTACAAGTCTCATCTGTACTTAAGATATAAACACAAAGGTCATGACAGGAGATGATTATCATTATCATTGTTCATCCAGGAGATGAAATTAAAGAGCCAGAATAAGCAAACTGCTAGCATAGAAGAGCATTAATAGATACAAGATGCCTTGCATCCATCCAGTCTTGTTTGCTGCTCAGAATTCATATGAACAACATATTCAGCTGAATTTTTCAGCTCAAGGCCTTGCTACTAGTAGAGTTCTGCAAAGCACTCAACTGAGTAAGTCATGCAGCACATTGGTATAAGCAAAACATCATTCTTGAAGCACTGAAGTAGCACTAACCTCCAATAACCTTGACATAGTTCCTTTGAAGTCTCTCCTAGGTATTCTGAATTAACGTTCTGCATATGCAGGTAACACTTCAATTGGAATCAGTGGCAAAAAGAATAGTTATGGAGAACTGGCATGCCGAGCTGTGAAAGTTAACAAGCTTTCGAGTATTAAAGTATTAAAGCTATGAATATAAGTGTTTTGTTTGTGCCAGTTTTCTTTGTAAATTTTTTGCACAAATCTAATCTTAGTGTAATTGGTACAGCAGATTGGTGCACTGATGTTGAATTAAAATGTTGTAGCAGCATCATAACAAAAGTAGATTTTTCCAAAATTGATAATGTCCAGATGTACTGGATATACAACTCCCAATTGTCATATTAGTAAACTGCAATATTTATTTCTTTGCCAACTTTGTGTCTTTATATTTATAAGTGGAAACTGATGTGGTTATTGTTATCATTGTTGTGATTCATTTGATTGGTTTTAACCTCGCTATGGATGTTTTATGTAACCTGTAAGCTGCTTCAAGGTTTTTGATTGTAGAAGAGCAAAAATATAGTATATAAATAAATAACAGAATTGAGAGGTGCTGTTGTCATTTAAAATATGTAAACTTAGTGGGAGGGAACTTCAGATCATAGAATGCGACTTTTAGGTAGATTTAACTTTAAAAGCCAAGAATTTAGAAGTCAAGTACTAATCAAAATGAATATCATTTTGCAATTTTTTACTTTATTCAAATGCATTCATTTACTTAGATTTCAGACATTGAAAGAAATATAAAAATAGAGAATTTAGGATTATTTACTCATCTACAATTACTTCAAATAAGAATAAGTTCTTAAACAACGGTCAATGCCCACCTAATATGTTCAAATCACTGCATTTTCCATTAAACATTGCCTTTCCTTCTGGACATATGCAAGCTGCACCTGAAGGATTGAGTAAACACAGGAACTCACAGGTTAACTGCAGACAAGGATTGAGAGCTATTTGGAAGGAGAAAAGAAAGAAGCATAACATGGATTATTTTTCAAATAAATAATGAATTAAGAAGCAAGGCCCTTACAGTATAGAGATTAGATTTAGCCCTGAGCCTGTCCCTCAGTCCCATTAATACAAGAAAAGGGAACAACTTCAGACAAATCCTGATCCTCTGTTTTCAAGGACATAAATGGATTTTCAGACAAGAAGTGGTAAGCAATTTGGTCTCCTATAGTTTATGGGAGCCATAAACTCAAATACAAGAAACAGTTTCATGTAGTGGTTAAGACTTTAGATTAGAAACTGGGAGAATTATAAAGCCGGATGGGTGATCCTGAGACAGTCGCTCCCTAGGAGGGAGGCAATTGCAAAACATTTCCGAAAGACTTTGCCAAGAAAACGGCAGGCATTACTTCAGGCATCACCAAAAATCTTATTCCTAATGCTATCCCAAGTTCTCCCAAATAGCTTATTTACTAAGTCCCTAAAGTCTTATGTGCATGGGAAGGGGTGAATAAGTTATATATTTATTTTGTACGCTATTTTGAATAATAAAATGTTTTATTTTTTTCCCTGAAAGTAATAAAATATACTCACAGTGTATTTGTTTGTAGCGATGTGAAATCAAGGTACTTTTTGTTTTATCAGTCTCCAAGTTCAAATATTCTACAGTACCATGGCCAAATTTTTGCACTCTAAATGCACCATTTTTAGGTCCAGCTCCATATATATAGTTTTCAAAAATATCAATTCTATGAGGATGTAGTAAGCCTTAAATAAGTAAAAAAAAATACACATTTCAGTTTAGATGCGACATTTCTGTACCAACATATAAACAAATGTAATTATACTATAGTATTCATCATTCAGTATTTTTAGGGTGCAATGCAACAAAAAGGAAGGGTAAAGCTTTTATACCTCTATTCATTTATATTTTCTTTCTTCTGAACAGGGAGTTCTTATCAACAGAACATACGGAGAATCTGAATTAGTTTTTACATTATAGAAAGTTTCCTCAACTAAAATAATTCAAATAGGAAAGGTATTAATTATTATCATTTTCTAATACATATGCAGAGGCATCAAAAGATATCAAATCCTATAAACCTTACAATAAAGAATAATCCTTTGTCCCTTTGTTCATTGACTTCAATTTGGTTGGAAATTTTTAAAAAACTCTAGGAGAAAACCAGATCTTGGGGATATGCATATACACAGACATACACATATATATGGAGTGGAGATAAAAAAAAATCTACACACCCCTATTAAAATGCCAGGCTTTTGAGAAGTAAAAAAATCAGACCAAAATAAATCACTTCCATTTTTTTCCAGCTTTAATACAACATATAAACTGTACAATTCAACTGAAAAACGAATACACCTTACCAGTAGGGGTCCTTATACAAAGACTCCTTAACACTTCACCTGCCTACCTCAGATATGAGAGTCACAAACTAGGAGAGTCATAATGGCTCAGATGATGCCTAGAAGTATCATAAGGTTTGTATCAGATATTGGGGAACCAGGACAATCTGACAATAAATAGGTTATTGGAACAAACCATGAATAAACAAAACAAAAGAACCTGGAATTGATGGAATGCTACTACAACGGCAGATGTAATGAGATGTGATAATGAAAGATAATGATCAGCGCTGAAGCACTGATCATAGCAGCACAAGAACAGACACTAAGCACCTTTAGAAAGACCTCTGAGACAGTCCTCAGAGACACATGGTGGCAGGATGCAAGATGCAGGCAGGAATAGCATATATTCAACAGCCCAAGCAAGTAACTGTCATTGTGTACAGGAACATCTGTGTAATGTATGGGCTAGACCCTCCCAAGTCTAAATGGGAGATTCCACAGAAAGCCTTTGAGAATAACAGGGCTAAGATCTTGTGGGACTTCCAGATCCAGATGGATACGTAGGTACTGGCCAATCAGTACTATCACAGATATTGTGATAGTAGACAGAACAGAAGATAGTGATGGTCATAGATGTAGTGGTGCTAAGTGACAGCAAAATCAGGAAGAAGGAGTCTGAGAAGCTGGAGAAGTACCAAGGCCTTAAGTGGGAATTAGAGAGAGTGTGAAAAGTAAAGGCTCAATGGTGGTGCGAACACTCAGAGCTGTGACTGCAATGCTGAAAGAATGATTCCAAAAGATCCTGGGAACATTAGAGCTCTCTGTCCAGAAGAGTGCAATGCTGGGAACAGGTAAGATACTGAGCAGAACCCTCAAAAACAAACACACACACACACACATATATATAAATATATACTTACCTTGTTTGCTGCCAACACATATAACTGAATCAGAGCCATCAAAACGAATACTGCCAATTACTGATAATTCAAAATCAGCCCAGAACAAGCGTTGACTGAAGTTATCAACCACTAGACCTGTAAACATATTAATTAATAATTTGAATTTAAAACACTGCATAAGAAAATGATCTCCTAGTCCTAGATATTTTTACATCACTATACAAAACAATAGGTGAGGTGTGCTTCTAGATTTGGATTTCTCCATAGAACACTGCAGTTAGTCCCAACATGCAGATAGCTATGTAACACCTGACATACTTAAATCCATCCTTTCACAAAGATGCACACGAACAGTGGCTACAGTGTTTGAGCATGCAGTTGTTATACACAACAACTGCTTGATGCAAAAGTCTTTGAAAGAGAATTCTGGTATAAATCAGGAACTGCCTATATAGTAGTTTGTATTTGGATGTTACAACATTAATGGAATAAAAGAGAACCTAAATTAGGGGTAAGGATAAATTTGAAGGAAACCCCTCCATCCTTAATACTTCCTAGACTACATATTTAAATTAAAAGTCATGTTTCTATACTTGATGTAGTTCCCAGTTGCAAAAAATGAACATATTAGAAAAAGGTAATCAGAAATACATGCTACTTAGGAAAAACTGCTTTCCATCACACTAAATACGCAAAGAAGTAGAAAAATTCAGATATTAGTATAAAATGGATACAAAAAAATTAAGAGATGGTAGTAGAAAATGTATGCTACAAATTAAGCAAATTAAAATGTATGCTAAAAAAGATGAACAAAAAATGAAAATATTTTTAAGCAATTATTTTTTAATCACAAATATAAAAGGCAAAGAAATGGAATTAACTTAAAGAAGAAGAACATGTAATGAGAAAAATCAAACTTACCACATTCATTTATTTAACTAAACTGGCTACAAATTTAATAAAATAAATCTATTATAAGGTTTCATAAAACCGCTATAAGATCTAAGTAACTAAATGAAGATACAGCCAGAACCAATGAATTGGTCATAATAAGTAAGTTGAATATTATTGAATTCCTATATTTTGTCTGCTCACAACAAAGTACTACACTTTGCAATATTGATTTCACATTCAGCATTAATTACGGTGGAATCAATGTACATTTTCCAAAGTAAAAAATTGCTTGTAATGAGTATTACTGAATTCTAATTCAGACTAAGATTGGCAATGCTTGACATCTGATTTTCACTTCAGAACAATCACAAACATTACAGTTATTACTGTACTTTAAATCAGCTCCAACTTTTCCCAGGATCAGTGCGGACATTTAATTTAGACTTTTTTCAATCTTTGACAAAAGAACTTTAAAAAACCTCAGTAATACAGGAGTTTGTTCAGAGTTTTGCAGTCTGCCACTGCTTTGTTAATATTTTAAAGTACACTTGATTCATACACTCTAAATGATACGTAAAACTTTTATGTCAATACTGAGAACACGTATGTATGCAAATAAGAATAATAATTGCTCCCAACAACTCTAGTACATAAGGGCAAAAACAGAAATAATATAACATTGTATTAGTCTTTCTTGTTTCTCAGAAGGATTCAAAACACAATCTTCTTTAATTGCTTGCTCTGCTACTGTAAGTCTCCAGTATTTCCCTGATTCCCAGGATTTCATTCTATACCAAGGAAACTTATGTATAATATTCTATAGTAAAAATATCACAGATATATGTAGGATGTACAGATATCTAATGTCACAGTTCGTATAATGTATGTATAAATGTACTTACAAAAAGCTGTAAATTTTTCATGCCACTTTCTTAAAGTTTATGTTTATATTCCTTGCATAACTTTTATATATTACATCTACATTCTAAGATCAATATAAAGATTATTGTGTCAACTCTGTTATATTGTTAAAAATGTTTCCTAGTAAAATTCCAGCTTTGATGGCTACATGCTTTATAATTTTAGGATTATATCACACTGAAGGATATTGTTTACTGTACAAATAAGAATGATGTGAATGCATTATTTCCCACATCTTCCTTCATTTTTCTTCTTAGTCATATGTGAAGATAATTGCTGACCTGTATCTAATATTATCAATGATTGATAGAATAAAATATTAATATTAATTTATCTGTATAATGAACTTTAACAATGTGAATATTATTGATTTATTTGTTTGCTGCTCATTTTAATAGTCAGAAAGCAGCAGTTGTGTAATCTGTTTTACCAACCTATTAGGTTAGTAAGGAAATACCACATGAATTGATTTTCTTATTTTTCTTATTTTAAAAGCTTTTATTTTATTTATTACCTTATTTTATTATAAGATAATAAAATATTTGAAATTAAAAAAAGATGTAATGGTCAAATGCAGCTGTAACTTATTTGCCATCGTGTATGGAAATTTTTTAAATTGTTTCTTTTGCAATCAAAATAGTCAGGCACAAATCAAAATGATGGAAACAGGATGAACTGTTCATTGCCCAACCTTTTATACTGGATCCAAACAGTGAATGGAAATATGTAAGTCATGTACTATGTGTAACAACATTGTGGTGCACATTTCATTTCTTATTTCTTTATTTAAAAGATTGGTATGGCTACTTATCTTAAAATGCAACTCTGGGTGGATCATTGTCATTTGCCCCACTTAATCCCTCTTGCAGACACCTATGACTGAATTAATAAGCATCACAAAACAAGTACTATCTGGTTGTATATATTGTATATTGTTGTATACATTGCAAGGTTATGTTATCCTAAAAGTACAATCTGTATGTGACATCTGAATAACAGAAAAAAAATGATTCCGTGGAAAATATATACTTGCAACATCAAGGGAGAAAAAATAGAAAAATAAGTAATTCTTGCCGCATAGAGAAAACAATACAAAAAACACAGAATCAGGATTATTGCTAGGCTGCAATATAGCACAGAATAACTTTTTTTTTTTTAGCTGAAATGGAGTCCATTAATATATAATGTATTATTAAAATTTAGGTGTACCTGTTGGTCTTTGTACATTTTTTTGTACTATTATCCTCCTCAAAGTACCATCCATCGCTGCTTCTTCTATATGAGAACGATCTCCAATTACAGTCCAATACATCATGCTGGAAATCCCAAACACAAATCACATAGTACTGTTCCATAATACTTAACACAAAGAGCCTGCTGCTATAGGTCAGTTTATTCATTCTGGATCTTTATGAGAATTCACAAAGCTACCTATTTTTTATTTTGAAACTGAGGAAACTCTATTCCATGAACCCAAATGAAAAACTAATGAGAATAATGCCCAGACATAAATCCTAGACCTAGACTGTGTACATGATAGCTTGTCATGGGATATTTTAATATCTTTGGTTAATTATGGATGGGCTATAATGTTCTTACATTACATTATATGTATTATATTATATGTATTACATTATAAACATTTACATAGGACTGAGATGTGAAGTCAAGAATAATAAACTAGCGATGCATGATAATAAGCCAGTGGCTCTTTTCTCCTTCGTCATTTTGTAATATCCTCGGTGTAAAGGCCAGAGATTCCTTCTTCTGAAATTGTCAATTTGTGGTGTCTTCATAACATAGATTTATTTTTGTCTTGTTCCCTGAATTTAAACATTTATCTGAGAAGTCTCACACATTTTCCCAAGGCATAGGGCACAATTTTATTGAGCTATGGTTTATTTTGTTTCTAAATAGCAACTGCTAGCCATTGTCTGAATTGTAATAAGTGGACGTTCAAGGCAGTATAGATGTAATCAGGCTCAAGTGAAACAAGTACTGAAAACAGAAATATATGGGACAATATCAGTTTTGTGACAAAGCTAAATGCAGTTATTGCAGGCTTTGCAGTGGTCTTTAGTCTGACTTTGATCACTGCCCTTTCAGAAAAGATCTATGACTCTGGCCCCCAAGCAACTTTTCAGTGCTCTCCTGTATATTATTTTTGGTATTAAATATGTTTTGTTTCAGACTTCTACATATTCATATTTCTGCTTTTTACCAGGCTCCATTAGACTATTCAACTGGCTATTATTTAAATTAAAATGTTAAAGTCATTCTCGCTGATCTCATAGGGAATTTGCATTTTGAGTAATTTTAAATGAGAATTTGTCAACAAGTAAAGGAGCAGGCAAGAAAGGCTAATTTTCTTCTCTGTGAAGAGAAGGACCAAGCAAACACAGAAGTTATGTCTTTCCAGAAGCATTTGCACTATACCAGGGGTAGGCAACCTTGGCTCTTTTATGACTCGTGGACTTCAACTCCCAGAATTCCTGAGCCAGCCATGCTGGCTCAGGAATTCTGGGAGTTGAAGTCCACGAGTCATAAAAGAGCCAAGGTTGCCTACCCCTGCAATATACAATGCCTAACATAATGCCTATCATAAAAGTTCTTGTTAACAACATACCCTTTCAGAGGATTTACGGCAATTGCATATGGTTCTCCTGCCATATTTGTAAGGAGTCTTGTACAGTTTGGTCCACTTATTTGTCCCACATTGATGGAATATCTTAAACTTGTCCAATGAGTTGTATAATAACTAAACCAATGCATTCTGGAATGATCAGTCCAGTAAATGTTTCCAGCTATCCAGTCAACTGCAATGTCTCTAGGGCGTTTGAATTCAGGACACTAGAAAGAAAGCAAAAAATAGATGTTTAAAATTGGTCTGCTATATATTTATTTGACTTGATTGGTCTATAAAGAAATCTAGCATTTTAACATTGACCTTGGAAGAACATTTAAAGTATAAATATTTGTATATTTTAATAGGCTATGATGACTTCAAATTTATTTTTCTCCAAAAATACTTTATGCTTCATAGACTGCCACAATTGCTTTGCATATTATATTTTTTTGCCTTCCATATAGTTTTTAAGCCATTAAGGTTTTGCAATTGCCATTTCATAATTTCTTTATGGGTATATATAGCAAAGGATAGCTCTAAAGGGACCATATAGTAGCAATGATACTGCAAATGGGATTTGCAGTATCAATTGACAGGGTTAGCAAACAGGTGAAAAAACTCAGCCAATCGACTGAAGGAGCGCACCACAACTGTGCAGAGTTGAACTCGACTCAGCCTCTTCTCTTGCCTCCTGCAGCACACCTATTCACATTTAATTTCTGATTTCTGATTGACCTCATGCAGGCTTGACAGGGACAGCTAAAGGGTCAGATGTGGCCTGGGGGCCATAAAATGCCCAGGTTAGTTGTAGAAAACGTTGTTGCACAGCAGGTTCATAGGGTTCTGGATGAAGCAGATTATTATCTGGATCCCTTTCACTCAGGATTCAGGCTTGGATATGGAATTGAGATAGCATTGATGTCACTCTTGGATGACCACTGGCAGAAGCAGGAGGGGGGTAGTGCATCCATCCTTGCTCTTCTTGACCTCTCAGTAGCCTTCTATACCACTGATCATGGTATCCTTCTGGACCAGCTTGAAAGTTGGGGTTTGGCAGCACAGTGTTGTGCTGATTCTCCTCCTTCCTCTGGGGTTAGTACCTGTTGGTGTTGACAGGAGGCTCCAGTCCTGCCCAGCCCATTTGAAATTACAACAGTGCTAAATAAAGGAACTTACAACCAGTGCCTAACCTTCAGATGTTGCAGCGCTCCATGGTCATGTAATCGCAATTTGGGCACTTGACAATCAGCTTACACTAATGATGGATTGCCAAGCACCCTGAAATCATGTGATTGCCATCTGCAATCTTTCCTACTGGCTACCCCACAAAATCAACAGGGAATTCAGCAGGGAAGATAGCAGGCTGCAGTCGCCTGGTTGATTCCGGGAGGTTGGTGAAAACAGTCCATCCTGAAATCCAAGCTTGGATTTCTGCTTGCGTTTCAGGATGGATCTTTTTCAGGCATGTTTGATAGCAAAAACACTGCTTAATTGATTTTGTCCCAGGCTGGGTGGAATTTCCTGTCTATGAGGCTGGTTGAAAATGGACTCCAGTGAATCTCTCCACTAAGCAGCATTTTTGCTGTCAAGGAGGCTGGGTGAAAATTGACGTTTTCACTCTGAGAACAAAAGGTCTGCCTAACAGATTTATTTTGCCTTGTATTGGGCAGAATATCTCCAGAAGACAGGAGGGGAATGCAGCTCTGGGCTGGAGAAAAGAAGGTTGAATCTGTGCATGGAGAGGAGCTGCCCCTTCAGCAAGCTGGTTTTTTTCTTCTTCGCTTTTTTCACTTTAATGACTGTGCCTGGCAAAGCCAGGATGCAGTCCTAAAATCAAATCAGAATATATGGTGACATTCTTTATAACTGCCATGACTTGCAACTATGGTTCTGGGCTATTATAGAGATACTCTATCTCTTGCAAAGAGTCTTCACTGTTCACAGAAAAGCCAACATGGAACAGAAGGAAGTCACCTGGGACTTACCCGACTTAAATACTTTTCCAGAGCAGCATATTTTTCTGCAGTTTTAAAATACAAATATATACCATTCTTAATTTTTTTATTCTTCTATTCTTAAATTTAAATTATTAGGAATATATGCATTGATATATAAATAATGTACAGGAAACAATGACTTTTGCTTCAATATCTACAATTATTATTATTTTTTATTTTGAAGTTACAATTTAATTTATAAATATGCACCATAAATACAATATAGACTAACTATTTCAAGACTGATGTTACAATCACTTAATATAATTTAGATTGCCATAAATGGACAAAGGTTATTAATTTGAGTAATCATTTCTGTAGGAATATTTGTGTACATCTGTTTACGCATGATTGTTTTTATTAATAACTATCAATAAATTAAAATAAAGTTCAAAACATTTAAGCAATAAAATGTTAAAATAATTATGCTATTCCAAAACATTTGTTTTTTATTATTATTATTGTTACTGTTATCACAATCTATTTGAGATGAAAATAAAACAGAAATGAAAGTGAAAAATACCAAATTTCACTAAAATCCACATAAGATAAAGAGAAAAAATAGGCTCATGCTTACCTTCTTAAGTATACACATCTCTGAGAAGTCTAAAGTTCTGCAGACACACACCCACACACTGCATACACAGAACTTTCTCAGACAAGAACTCAGAATGCTCAAAAGGCATTATAGAAACTACTGCAGGGAATGATATGTGCTTCAAGATAACTGCACTATTGAGAGCATCAATAGAATTCTTCTAATATTTGTAAAAAAATGGTGCAACGTGGACAAAGTGTCCTACCTGCCACAGTTGCACTGCTGACCCTTCCCTTAAAGGGAAGGCATTCCAACAAGTTCTTTGTGATATATTCAGGACACTGATAATTAGCCAAACCAGGATATTTGATAATTGGCCAAATCAGAAATAGCATGATAATAAACAGCATCAAAGCTGAGAAGTACTGAAATCTACTGTATTGCTTGTTGCAGCCTACGTAGGAGATATTTGGGCATACAAAGAAATAAAAACATTGGTATCAAATGCAGTTTTTGGCACTCTCTGAGCTTGGTTGTTTGCACTTGATTAGGTAATGGCTTCAGTGCCACCACTGAACATCTTCAGCTAGCACTGAATGTTACCTACTTGGGTAATGCATCCTAGTCTGCAAGAAAACAACCAAACTCAGAGAGCACCAAGGACTCCACAGTTCAATCCTGAGCTATATATATTCTCTTCTGATAGTATCTGTATTATAGCAACAAAGAAGTATTCCCAGGGTGGCACATTTTACAGGCACTAAATATATATTTTATTTGGTCATGACCTATCAAACTCCAACAAGTGTAAATATTTTTATTCTTAAGGTGATTATAATTATAAACAGGTTCACATTGTAGAAGACATTTTTTTTAATCACAGTAAAAATCAGGTACAGGTACAATAGCAATAGCACTTAGACTTATATACAGCTTCACAGTTCTTTACAGCCCTCTCTAAACAGTTTACAGAGTCAGCCTATTACCACCACAATCTGGGTCATCATTTTGCCAACCTTGGAAGGATGGAAGGCTGAGCCAACCTTGAGCTGGTGAGACTCGAACTGCCGAACTGCTGGCAGTCAGCAGAATTAGCCCGCAATACTGCATTCTAACCATTACGCCACCACCACAATACAACCCATGACTTCATATTATTGTAAATCTATACTGACTTACTGGGGTTAACAAGGACAAAGAATTGGAATTCTAAGTTATCTGGAACTTTTTGTATTTGGAAACTGTCACATTTAAGTGAAAAAAGAAAAAAAAAGAATTCCAAAATAAAAACATGCAAAATATCTCAGCATTGTTGACTTACTATCACACCACTACTGCTTTGTCTTCTTTCTCCCCCATTGACCTTTTTATAGAAAATGCCTCCTGGATTAAATTGAGTACTCCAAATAATAATTTCCCCTTGATAATACAGATCCATTCCAGTTATTCTTGAGTTATGTTCAATGTGAGTAATCTGTTGATGAACATCACTGTAGTTGAATGGATATACAAAACCCAGGATATCAGTGTCATTAGCAATGTAGAGAACTTGATCTTCAGAGCCTGGAAATTATTGTAATGAAATACAAAAATAAAGTAAATTTCAACTATTAAAAAGAAAGGCAATTCATTTATTTTAACGTTTTATATATGCTTTCTATATTTTTGAGTAAATTATAAATTTCAAATAGACTTATTTGAAGAGGAGTACTCTTAGACCACACTGTTGGATTCTTCTTTTCAGAGAAGCAGCTAGAAGAAAAGAGTTTAATTTCAGATGACCTGCAAGGTTTTCCTAAGACATTCATTTGATGCCAACATTTTTTTTTTCAGATACCAGGCACTATACAGTAAGTTATTTTCAGGCATTTTTTTAAAAAGGTCAGTAGCTTTAAATAAATGGCTGCGTGTTTTGTATCTTAAAGTTCCACTATTTCATTTATGTAAATTGCTGTGGAATATTTACTAATGAAGGGTGCTGTGAAATATTTTAAGAATAAATAATGGAAAGTACATGGCAGTTGTACAGTTTTATTATCTAAAATTGCAAGTTTTATATGTAAATATTAGTAATCCAATGAAGTTTCCATTACAGTCTAAATGTATGTGAAAGCAGAAATAAAAGGTAACTTGTTGATTCCTCACCAGGGGATATATCTGAGTCATTTTAAAGAATTTCAGTAATATTAGCAATATTTCAAACAGAATTTATATGTCTCTAGAATCAAGGTATTAGTGTATTTAAGGAAAGGATTGGGATTCTGATTAACCATTCTGAGAAACGGCTATTTTTATTCACAGAAAATAGTTATTACAATCAATGGAGGCTCCCACTGACAGGAGATAACACTATTTTCCAAGCGAATCATATGGTTTGAATCAAGAACTACAAATAAATTACTTTTTAATTTATTGCTTTCAATAATTAAATGAGTGTAATAAATGCAAGATTTAATATATATTAACAAAATTCAGATGCATAAGTAATTCTTCTTCTTAAAATAGAAACAACGAAATTACATTATATG
The DNA here is from genome assembly GCA_023970755.1 of Azemiops feae. Lineage (NCBI taxonomy): Eukaryota > Metazoa > Chordata > Lepidosauria > Squamata > Viperidae > Azemiops > Azemiops feae. Next base: position 691,969 of record JALGBA010004174.1, on the reverse strand, counting down.
ATTTTAAGGCTTTCAGTCTCAAATAGGAACCTGAGGAAAAACTTTCTCTGTGTGCTCCTTTTTTGAGCATGCACACACAGGACATACCAATAAAGTTTAATAATGCTTTGTCTTTTCTCCTCAGTCCCAGACAAGTATGCCATGCAGTGAAACAATGCATTAGCATGGTCAGAAAAATAGTAGACCTGTTCACTTTTTCTATCATATGCAGGACTGTGAAAAAATTCAAATCAGATTATAAAAGAAATGGTTTGTCATCAAAATTACCATACTGCTTTGTTTCAATTAAGGGGTAGAAACAGAAGAAAAATACTTTTTCATCATGTCCTGTTGTATGCTTATTTACAATGCCATTATGCACAAAAGAGTCATGATTGCTGTGTGCACCAATATCATGAATTCTTTTGTCAGCTTACCTTTTGCAATGCAGCTACTGTTTTTCTCTTTATAGTTCTTTTCACAAGTACATTTATATGACCCTTTTACATTGATACAGAGCTGGGAGCAGATGCCAAATATTAGACATTCATTGATATCTAGAAAAGAAAATTCTTTATTATTTGTTTCAAGTTATACATAAGCTGTTGCAAAAAGGTGGGACAGGTGGTATTAAAATTTGGAAACAAATTTAACATAGTTCAAAACAATTCATAAACAATATTTTAATAGTATAAAGCACTGATAGAAAAAAATACAGCCAAACAGCCATTTCTGTAAAGCATCATTAAACTCTGAAGTCCTATACTTAATTGGGCCAAGGCTATGGCCCTGGATCTGCTCATTTCTAGAATTCAGCCCTTTTCATGTAGTACAAAGCCTGGGATGCCCTCTATCTAATATAAACTGTGCAAGCCTGGGTTAATGTATCATAGTCATAGATATCCATAGGAACCAATGCGTTTTTCAAAATGCTGATGCAAGCTACATTTTTTCTGTGTGACATCATACTACACTGGTGCTGCTTCCCCCCCCTTTTAATACTCCACTACTGATCATAGGCATAAATACAATCTGCAGGCTTTTATCTTTGATCCATGTACACTCAGCAAAACATTTCAGCATTTTCAAATTTCCTGAATTCTAGCTGACTGAATATTGAAGATTTTAACAGTCACCATAAGCATGAACACAAATTATAAATATTCCATAAGACACCAAGAGCATATTTGATATAGACTGGTAAATTCATGTGAAATAAATCCAAAAACTCTCAGATTTGAAATGTTCATACTTCAAAGTACAGTACATATAAAAAGGAGCAGTGTATATTTGGAAAAAACAGTTCTTCTTTTTCCAGACTTCTATGTTTAAGAAGCTATTGCGTTATAATTAATATAACTCTTAAAGCAGTCATACTTTTATTCGGAGTTCTATTTCTACTGATTTAAGATGCTTTAGGAGGAACATTTTTCCAAGAAATAACAAAACCAACTAAATTCTTGCTGCTATTTAAAAAATGCTCATTATATTTTGACTGCTTAACTTTCAGGAGAATTTTTTTTAAAAACCCTGTAATTCCAGTTGCCACAAATGAAATGACTTCCTCTATACTTTAACTGTTATTAAAATCAAACTTCTAACATCACATAGTAATGTTATGAAACATTTTTAGAATGTTTCAAAGCAATGCTTCAGAAATACCTTCACATTGCCAGTTTCTCCTATTCCTCTGAAATCCAGGCTTACATTGGCAGAAAATTGATGTTTTGGTTTTATTACAATATGCATCATCACCACAAGGATTCACATTATTTTCACAGTTGTATTCAGTCAAACCTAAGAACAAAGATAAATTTAAATGTTTGCAAAATAAAACTTTTTAACATTTTTATACTAACTATGAACAATCACGATTCTTTCTACAAGCAAAATTTAGTACACAAAGACATAATATTTCAAAATTTTATTTTAACAGAAGTTATTTTTATACGACCTTAAGAAAAACCAGATTATCACAGAACTTATTTTGGTTGAAACATGCTTGGAACTATTTCAGCTCTGACTCCATGTTTCAACAGTTTGGAGGATCAGCATGTCTCTTGAATCCCCTCCCTATTATTCCAAATTAGAAGTTTCTGAATGACTCAGTTAATGCAACATGTTAAGCCAGTAAGCATAGGCGATGGAGCAGTACTTTTACCAGAGTTTGTAACAATAGCTTATTATAGATTAACCTACTTTAACCATGATCTGCCATCACATCCAAATGTGGAATAATGCCTAATTTATGATTAAGCAATTATCACTTTTTCAGGTGAACGAGAAGGTGGTCCTGCAGTGTCTCTACTGTTCTTATTTTGCTTTTCAACTCTCTGGGGGGAATTGGTTGATAAAACAAAGAAAGAAGCTGGGAAAGGATTAATCTTCTTTCAATCTGTATGCGCTAGCTCCAGGTTTTAGAGTTTCTAAACAGAAACAACTAAGGTTGTTCGGGGGTTCTGGGTAAAAGGAAATAAGACTTTCAAAATAGGAGTGGTTGTGATTTCATTGCCTCTGGAAAGGACTTTATTGGATGGATTTCTTAACTAAATTTGACACTAAATCTGTTAAGCTGGGTTAGAGAGTAAGGAAGATGACCTCAATGGAGATATGCTGGAACTTACCTAAATGACTGTTAATAATCTAGGATCCTTTTTTTTTTATTCTTTCCTACATTTTTGAAAATGTATAAGAGTTAGTGTTTTGTTTTTAATGTTTTTTAAATGTGTATCTCTGTGTGTCTGTGTGCATGTATATAGATATTAAAATAAATTGAGAGAGGAATACATGGAATATCTACAAGGAATCTATTTTTAAATATGATTCAGACCATATATTCAGACCCAAGTACAAATCCAAAGAGATCTGAACCAGAATGGATTGGATGTTGGAAGTGAACTGTAAAAATTCAAATGTACACATTTTTATTGGATGGTTGGCCTTTCTATGTATCAGATGGAATAAGTTAAATTTAATGTAATAATTTGTTTCCCACTATATACTAAAGTGTATAAAATATGTAAAGGAGATAGCCAGCAGAATCTCAAATATAATGACTTTGCATATTTTATTGGAACCTTAAACAGAGATCAACTTTGAACATAAATGAGTTTAATTGATATGCCTAGACTAGCAACGAGCATTTTTTCTTTGAGAATATCAGCAGCTTTTTATTATTATTATTATTTACTGTTTCTTCATTCTCAGGATCCATTATTTCTTCCTCCCCCATTAATTCTTATCAGGCAAGGAGAACAAAATATCTAGGAAATAAGTTGTTGTTGATGGTTATATGATGAATTTTTAAAAATATACTGTGGTAAAAATTTGGAAATATTCCCATAGACATTTGGGAGGGTTGATGGTCTCTAAAAGTCCTATCATCCCTTTTTTCATTCATTCTTTTTGGGGAGGGTACCCAAAGAAGCTACAATTATGATACTTTCTATTGCAGCCTAGGGAAACTATTTTCTCAAATCACAAATAAATTCAAATTGAATAGTATTCCTCACTAATCTCATATTTTAATTAAACAATGCCCTATACAATTGCTGATCTCAATGCTCTGATCTATATCACAGTCTTCATTTTTTTTCTTCCTTTAAGGATTAACATTCTCATTTGTTCCTTTTCCTTATCATTCTTCTCCATGTGACTAGATGATTAGCGTATTTTTCATTTTTTAGTGTCCAGGACTGAAGTAATAAAAAACTTAAATCAAAAAGCACTTTTATATGCATTGAAAACTATTTTCCTCCTTTTGGTTCAAGAAATAGAGGACATTTGAGGCAAATGTTTGTAATGTACTGCATCCAGGTATTATAAACTGTATAAATATTAATAGACAATTGTGACACTTTAGCACAATATTATTTTTCTCAACTTCAAAGGAAGCTGTGAAAAATCCATTATACAACTAACACTGCAAGTTGGAGATCAAGCCACATGCAACAAAATAACTGTTTACATTCTTGAAACAGGAAGAACAATGAGGTATCTGGCAGTGATAACATAATGGTTGAAGCATTGAAATTCCATAAATGAATCCACCTCATGAAGATATATGTAAAATATCAATAATTATAATTTGAGTTACACTGTTAGGTCTATCATAAAATAACGGTTGCTTAGTTTGTACTGTTCACATTGATACAAAATTAAGATCGATTAGATTATTTAGATTCTATTCTGTATTTTTTTCTGTCCTTGAGCATAAACATTTGGCCATCTCTTAATCAAACTTACTTGTTTTACAGCCTTGTTCATCTGAACCATCTCCACAGTCATCAAACTGATCACATTCTAGTGCCATAGGTATGCACTTCTTATTACTACAAGCAAACTCATTCTTTTTACAAGGTCTGGCTTTATATGTAGTTTTGTCTGCAAAAAGACACACGGGTGCAGTCAACTATTTTTAGCCTTTGATATTATTGTTATTCATAAAATAAATGCAAAAGGCTTTACAGAATGCTGTTTCCTGGCCATGTAGGTGCCTGCTGTGTAGAAGTCATAAAATAATAAAGGCTTTCTATTGCTCCTGGGCAGAGAATATGAGGCCCCAGATCTCAATATTACAATTGCCTAAAGGAGAAATACATTACTCACAGAGTGATGTCTGCTCTATTCATAAATTCAAGACAATAACAAGCCAGCAAAAGGGTACTGAACAGGCTGAATGCACACTGATAGGTAGGGAGCAGGATCACTATTATAGTTGCTTTTCACATACTGTAAAGACAATACTCATCTGAAGTAGGGTTCTGCCACCATACCAGTTTAAAGCAACTGAATGTCAAATGAAAGAAATAACAAAAAAGTTGGAGGAATGTGTTTTCCTTATCATAGAGAAAAATTACCTATGTGGCCATAATTAGTCAAACACACTTATTTTCCAATCTCTTGACATGGAGAAAAAGAATAAGTTCTAGATGTTTGGGATGGCTAGATACATGAATGTCCATGGGAGATGAATTAGAAAATGTGCATGTTGACGTCATCAGTCAAATGTCATAATTTATATGTCATTACATAATGGCAGCATTTGCCTGATGACATCATCAAGTCTGTTTAGTCATTTTGGAGTTATTCAGATTTGATGGTCAAATTGATTTTATACAATGTTTTGCTGGCCTCAGCATGAACAATACTTTCTAAAATAAATAGTTAGGAGTTCACCCTATTGAGCAAAAGCTTTCAGTCCAATTAATAATCTTTCAAGAAAGAAAAAAAACAACCTACAACAAAATTAAGCAAGATCAGAAGCACAATATTGAACTGATAGCTAGGTTTCTGAAGAGCCATTTGGATACCACTTACTGCTGAGAATACCAGTATGATTCCTATTCTAGAAATACAAATGAGTGCTATTACTTTACACCTACAGTATGTGAGAGCTACCAAAGGAGAATTTATTGCTCTTATTGTACCACCATTACGCTAGAATGAATTCTGCCACTCAAGCCATCTTTAGAGATCTGTGAGTTATAGACTCAGTTATTACCATGTTTCCCCGAAAATAAGACCCGGTCTTATTTTTTTTGCCTCGAAAAGAGGCCCAGGTCTTATTTTCAGGGGGGGGGTCTTTTTCACTCACCTTACAGCGGCGGCACTGACAGCCCTGCCCAGCTGGCCCACTTCTTCTGCGGCCAAAGGAGCAGCTTCATTCTGCAGCTGAGAATGGAGCTCGGGCCTGCATTTCGCCATTAGAGGCCTTTCCGGAAGGCCTGTGCAGCTGAGAACCAAGGTATGGATCTCGGCTGCACAGGCCTTCCGGAAACGCCTCTGACAGCAAAATACAGGCCCGAGCTCCATTCTCAGCTGCAGAATGAAGCTTCTCTTTCGGTCGCAGAAGTGGGCCGGCGAGGCAAGTATCGATCCATAGGAGGCCTGGCTGCAATGGTAAGCTCCACCCCCACCTTAGTTTGATTTTTAGGCACACGGCTTGGCCCAAAACTAGCGCTTATTTTGGGGGTAGGGCTTATATTAGGCCCACCCTCAAAAAAATCAAGCTAGGGCTTATTTTCAGGGTAGGTCTTACTTTGGGGGGAAACACGATAAGACAAGCAAGGTCCCTCCCCCCAAAAAAAGACTGTTTTTTCTTGATTGTAAAACTAAGATTATTTACCACAATGATCTTCATCTGAATCATCACCACAGTCATCAATCCCATTACAAATTTGCTCATGTCTCAAACAAACATGATTATTTCTGCATCGGTATGGCCTGGTTGGAGGGCATGGAAAATTTACTGTGAAAAAATCCAAAATGTGTATTATTTGGTTCTGCAGAGAATACTTCTTTTACATATATATTTTTTTTTTTTGCTTTCATCAAACAGGGAAAATGTAATTAAATTGTTAGATATACTTTCTCCTTAATATCACTTGTAACTGAATGTTAATAATTTCTACTAGATAAGAGAAAATATGCTGGAAAGTTCTTTCAATTATGTTCCTCCTGAGTCATAAAGAGAACTCTCTTTGAACATATTGAGTATCTTCACAAAATGTTGCCTACTTCAAATGTAATGTATACAACATGTAATCTCAAGACATAAATATTCTTCTCATACAAATTAAAGACAAAGGAAAAGAAGAGCAGCACTGAAGAAAAAAAAAACAACTACAGAGAATTTGTGATTGAATATTTCATTGCTTATGCTTTTGTGGCCTGTAGGCCACAAACTTACGACATATTTCAGGAAATTCATCTGAGTTATCTCCACAATCATCTTCTCCATCACAAACCCAAAAATAGAGTTTACAGAGTGAATTGTTGCAAAGGAATTCATCTGCTCTACATATGTTTCTCCCTGAAAATACAAAATAGCAAAACTAAAATATGTACATCTTATAAATATTTATTTTTAAGTTTATATATGTTGGGATTCCACAAGACAAAGTATGATTTTATATCTTGCCTCAAACAGCTGCTAGGGATAAAATTTAAGACTGATAATGAAGAATAGTAGCAGATTCTTCTCCAGTGGAAGACAGATGTTTATGGGAAAATAAGAAGCTAATAATCAGGACAAGTATGCTCATGTACTCTTTCAACCAAATTCCCCAGTAACCAGTACCAAACAGCATCCCTGCAGCCTGAATACTTCTATTTTTTTCTAATAATAAAGAAAATCGCTTTGAGAAAATTCATTGGGAAAATAATACTAGGACAAACAGGTCAATCTCTCCTCCATCATGACATAGAGGTCCTTCCTATTCTCAGAAAGCTGCTATCTACTAAATTTGATGAATCTATAAATTTGATTGTGTATTCCAAAACTATTAGCTATCTATGCTTTCCTAATACAAGAGATCCTATCTATTTCCTTTTTACCTTTTCATTGCCATCTGCACTAAGCAATATAAATTTTATATGACTTGACATGAAAGGAAATTTGATCAAAGGAAAATGCAATTTTTAGCTGATTTTCTCCCTAAACCTCCTGATACAAGTATCTTCTTGTAGATATGTAAATTTACCAAGAAAATATTGCTAAGGGGAAAATATAATCAAATACATGAAATTAGTCATTGATCTACAGTTGCTGTCGGCCTGCTGGTTGTGGTTGTAGTTGATTGCAGTTGAATTGTAAAACTTGGTACATTTTTTTAAAGTCTCACAAATATAGATACTGATCTTATTGCATTTTAAAAACACATTTTGAATTGAAAGAAACTAGAATAACATTTGTTTGCTGCTCCCAAACTTTGCTTAATTTCTGTCAGTGAAAGTAATTACCATTAAGAGTAGTAAAATTAGGAAGTGGCAAGCATTCCTATAAGAGATACTAACGGGTAAGCTACTGGGTAGATAATACAATTTAAGATCAATCCTTTGACTAAAAAAAACCTGCTTTGCTTGCTTCTACTTGGAACAATATCTTTTTCTTAAAAGTTGCATCTACCAAGGATCCTCTAGATATATGAGGGTTAATAGATTGAAGGCATCTAAAGAAGATCATATGATCTGTACTTATGAATTATTGTTAAGGCAATGGATTGTAGCCAAGCTAACATTTATTAGCAAAACTGCAACTGCAAACTTTTCTTCTTACCTTCCCTCTCTATTATACCTCCATTTTCCGGGGGGAAAAATCAAAGCAGAAGTTCCTAATTTTTTGCTTTATGTAATTCAAGTATAAATGAAGATTCTGCAATGTGATACATGTCTCTTCCTTTAAAGTTATTGATGGCATAGAAATAAATTACAGGGGTTATTTAATTCATCTTGCCTTTATTAGTTTTATAAATAACTCAATATATCCAACACATCTTCCTCCTAATATTTTCCCTACAATGACAACCTTGTGGGGTGGGGTGGGCTGAGAGAAAATGACTGGCCCAAAGTCTCCCAGTCTGCTTTCATGCCTAATGCAGGATTAGAACTCAGAGTTTCCTGGTTTCTAATCTGGTGCCTTAACTACTTGACCAAATTGGCTCTTCATACATTAAAAAATAGTGCCCAAAATTTAGAATAGAATAGAATAGAATAGAATAGAATAGAATAGAATAGAATAGAATAGAATAGAATAGAATAGAATAGAATAGAATAGGAATAGAATAGAATAGAATCCTTATTGTCACTTTAAATATACACTAATCAGCATACATTAAAATGAAATTTCATTGCATTCAGCTCTCAAAAAAAATACCATTATTCATATGCCCACCTACACACACATGTACGACACAGAGAAACATCAGTCTAATTTGAATATATACATATACATGGCGGGGGGGAAAAGAATCCTGAGAATTTACAAACGGATGGCATAAGGAACAAAGCTGTTACAGAATCTAGTAGTTTTGCTATAAATACTTCGAAACCTCCTCCCAGAGACCAACAGAAACAGACTGTGAAGTGGGCATGTGAGGTCTTTAACAATGCTTCAAACTCTAAGCACATAGTGCTTATAAGCAGTATTCTGAATAACGGGAAGAAAGCTTCCTATAAACTTCTCACCTGTCCTTACCACTCTCTGTATGGACCTTCTGTCTGAGGCACTGCTACCACCAAAACCAACAGTGATGCAGTTTGTTAAAATGCTCTCAACCGTGCCTCTGTAAAAAGTATCCAGGACAGAAGGAGAAAGATGTGTAGTCCTCATCCAACACAAGACATACAAATGCTGGTTTGCACACTTCACTAAAGATAATGTATGAAGAGACCAAGTCAGATTGCCAGGTACTTAATACTATTGACCACTATTGCCAGGTACTTAATACTATTGACCACATCCACAACTGCAGCCTTGATACAAAGTTGAATATGACTATGCCGACTCTAAAATCAATAAAGATATCCTTTGTTTTATTAACATTCAAAACCAGGTTATTTTTATTGCACCAGTCCACCAAAGTCTTCACCTCCTCCCTATAAGAATCTTCATTATTATCCCGAATAAGACCCACCACTGCCATGTCATCCGCATATTTCACAATATAATTCATAGCAGACTTAGCACAGCAGTCATGGGACATCAAGGTGAACAGTAACGGATTCAAAACACAGCCCCGTGGGCAACCCATACTCAAAAAGATGGAATTTTTCTTCCAACTCGCACAAACTGGGACCTATCAATAAGGAAGTCAAGTATCCAGCTACGTAAGGAAGTATTAAAACCTAATAGGCCCAGTTTGTTCATCAAATGCTGAGGAATGATTGTGTTGAACGCCGAATTAAGATCAATAAACAGCATTCACACATGAGTATTCTTCTCCTCCATGTGCGCCAAACTAAGATGAAGCCCACAAGAAAGTGCATCATCTATTGAGAGGTTCTTCCAATAAGCAAACTGTAATGAGTCAAATGTAGTGGGAAGGCATGAAACAATATAGTCCTTTACAAATCTATCAAAACATTTCATGATAATGGAAGTGAGTGCAACTGGATGGTAATCATTAAGGCATGTAATTATAGACTTTTGGGGGACCGGTACAATGATTGCAGTCTTAAAGCATGATGGAACCATGATCTGATGCAACAAAAGATTGAAGATTTCTGTACGAAAAGAGGCCAGCTGGTCAGCAAACTCCTTAAGTACTCGCCCAGGGATATTATCAGGACCGCAGCCTTTCACATGTTGACTTTCCACAAGATCTTCCAAACAGTAGTTGTATCAAAGTTAAGCATCTGTTCATCAGGAAGGGGGACAGCCTTTCTTGCTGAAATGTTAGTTGATGCCTCAAACCATCCAAAAAATATGTTTAGCTTATTTAGAAAATCTGTGTCACCCTTACATGTCAGGGAAGCTGCTTTATAATCAGTGTAATTACTAAATTTTTATTTTTTACAGTTCCATGCCAATACATCTTAATGTTCCACTGCTAAATTCTATAACATTTGGAACAAAACTACTGGCATTTTGGAAAATAAGAAGCAAATATAAAGGAGTAGAAGAGAAACAGCAAAAGGAAAATGCAAGCATATGTGGAAAGCCATAAACATAAAATTGAATATAGCATAGAAACTTTACCTATGCTAAATGAAGCATTTCTTCTTTTATAAAAAACTGATTCTGTAAATGTGTAGAATTAATTTATCCTTGGAAACTTGGGAAAGGGCCAATACAGTAAAACTTTCCTTCATATACATTTTATTCTGAACCTGAACATTTCAAATTTGCAGTAAATGTATTTTACTGCATTTGTAAAATTTTGTCTTAAACATGTGTTCAGTGCATATCTGTTACTCCTGGTGTGCTGTATTATTATAAAGCTTTTTATTTTCATTACCCCTAGTATCAGGCACATTAATATACTGTTTTAATATTGCTATTTATAGTATCAGGCTACAGAAATGCTAAATATGAAAAATGTGTGCCCTTCATATAATTGTCAGTTAAAATTAACATAATCAGCAATAAATATATTTTTGAAAAAAAGCATTTATTTCATTTTTAGATCAAAGATATTAAATCTTGTTAGCTATTATAGCAAAAATCCTAAACCAATTTCCTTTATTAAATAAAGTATGCATAAATAATGCAAATGCAGCATTTATATTTCAGAAAAAAATTCAAATAATCTATTCATAATATCTTTCACATTAGGAATAGATGACAAACAGCTCACATGCAATGAAACTAACCTGTGCTAGATAAAATAGGATGTATTCTTTCATCTGTACTTTAATGACCAAATGCAGAAGGGTAACAAAATGTCACCTTAAATGTATATAACTAAGAAACTTGGTCTTTGATTAACACTGTAATGAAACACCTTCTTGCATACTAATTTGAAAACCTGAAGTGGATTCAAAAGAGATGGATGTAGCAAGAAGGACTCAGGCAAGCACTTTCTGTTGGAGCTCCCCTCCCATTAAATTAGCTGCTCCAGAAGATGACCCAACTCATTATTGCTATTTAGGAAGTTGTTGAAAACTTGGTTCTTTAGCCAGGCATCCCAGTATTTAGATTTTGATTAGGTTTTGATCAGTGGTGGGGTTGAAATATGTGAACAACTGGTTCTCTGTGTGGATGCCGCTTCCAGAAGTCTGTTCTGGGCCTGGGCAACCAAAAATTAGCTACCGGTTCTGCCAAACTAGTGCAAACCGGCTGGATCCCACCACTGATTTTGATTCTCTCTCTGTCTCTCTCTCTCTCCACCTATCTCAACAAGCAACTCTGTGCAGTGAATGGAATTAAGGTAGATGACCAATTGTTTTTATTAACAATTGCAAACATTACAAGAATTAAAATAAAGAGCATCAAGTATTACTAACATGCTGGTAGTAATCCCTGATAGTTATATTATTATTACTATTTTGAAGTTGAATTGTGAATATTTATTTGCAGCTTGTTATGAATATTTTTATTGCTTTTTTCAGTAGGTCAGATTCACTTTGAACTTATATAGAAGAAGGAAGCATCCCACAATGGAAAGGGGAGTTAATGATATTTCTTTCTTCCTGAAGTTTCCTATATCCTTTAAAATTTGTGTCAAAGTATTTTGCTGCTGGGGAAAAAAAAAAAAGGACAATCGCAATGTGGTACCAGAAATATATTATAAATGTTGGAAGTCACTTAAAATGCTGTTGTTCCTGCTACTTATTGCAGGGCTTGCATAAGTAGAATTCCCTGTATATATAGAATTCTCAGTATGTGTAAAAAGGCACCTGACAAACTCTGTATAAACTTCCCATTGCAAGAAAAGTAGCCACTATCTGATAATCACTGAGAATAGCTCTGAATATGTTACAATAAATTCTGGGGCCAGCTGCAAAGTGCCATCTTAACTAGTTTAAACTTCAAGAGGAGAAATCAATCTCTTCTACTAGTTCTATTAGTACCTCTTTCCATAAAGAAAAGTAAGAATAATACCGATATCCCCACCATTAGACATTTTCACTAAAACCACTGCAATACTAAAAATGAAAATTCAAAAGGCCATTTCATCTATTTCTGCTTTGTGTTTCTCATTTCTCATCTGCCATCAGTAATATTGGTTTGTTCATGGTATTCTTCCAACATTTATGAATCAGTATGATTTCTCCAATGCTTCTTAGAACACAGGTAGTCCTCGATTTATGACCACAATTGAGCCCAAAATATATGTTGCTAAGCGAGACAGTTGGGTGAATTTGCCCCATTTTATGACCTTTTTTGCCGCAGTTAAGTGAATCACTGCAGTTGTTAAGTTAGTAACATGGTTGTAAAGTGAATCTGGCTTCCTTGTTGACTTCGCTTGTCAGAAAGTGGCAAAAGCTGATCACATGACCCCAGGATGCTGCAAACATCGTAATTATGAACCAATTGCCAAGCATCCAAAATTTGGTCACGTGACTGGGGGGATGCTGTAACAATCGTAAGTGTGAAAAACGATCATAAGTCACTTTTTTCAGTGTCATTGTAACTTTGAACACTCTCTAAACAAATGGTTGTAAGTCAAGGACTACCTGTAATGTGCTTGTTTTTAATCAATGTTGTTATTACAGGGAAATATTAATACTAAAGAGCAAAAAATGTTGAATAAAAAGTAAGACAAATTTATTGACATAAGTCTACATTTACAATTATATAAATGTATTAACATATTTTTATTTTTACAAATACAAAATCAAGTATATCATTAGTTATAAACATCATTTGCGAATTATATTTTTATATAAGAATTATTGCTATAATTAAAAAGAACACTGTGTACATATATTTTGGGAGTGTATATATGAATATGAATGCATGTATATATCCACATATACACCATCAATTATAATAGTGTACTTTAACTATAAAATGTCATAAAATATCATAAAAATTAATAATTACAATAATCGGACATCTATCTCTATCTCTATTCTATATATGATGGTGTCAGTGAGATAATATCTCTGTTTATTTCTTATATATATATGGCTGATCTGTATAAAGAACATACCTGTATGTTGTATCTTGACAAAAAAACAAGCTGTACCAACAGCTATAGAAAATGTTGTTGGGTGGCTTTGTCCAATTATTTTTTCACAGAGTTGTAGGAGAAAAAATGATGGGAAATCATTTTTGTCTAACCTGGGTTAGACAAAAGATGGGATATACTTTCAGCAAATAACTATAAAATAAGCCAGGAAAAGATGGGGAAAAATTCTCACCTCTGTCACAATTTAGTTCATCACTGTTATCCACACAATCTTGAATTCCATCACAAAGCCATCTGATAGGTATACAGTACGCTTTATTTTTACATTGAAATTGGTCTTCTTTACATTCTGTTACACAGTGCATCTGTATAAACATACATTCATATGTGGCAGTGATTATTGCCAATCAAGCTAGCAGAAGTATAATTGGAGCAACTAGAATTTAACAAAACCAGTTTAATAATTTAATCATTGGTATTTTTTATTGATAAGAGTATGTCATCACAGAATATAAAGTGTTACATTCACAATTTTCATCTGTAAATAATAATAAATATTCAAAAGCTCCTTGGCAATAAATATTCCTTATTCTTTTCCCTCTCGCCCACATCTCCATATACTCTCAATAAATACATTTTGAAGATTAGGGTATCTTGAAGGAAAATCCAGGGGATTAATCAGAACAGGGAGATCAAATAACCTATGAATTCCTAGTTTATATAGTGGTGCAATTATTTTTTTGCAAGACACCAATGAGATAATGCCCACTGATTCTTACACACAAAACAATCAGCCACACAGTTCTATAAACTGTCCTTTATTTATTAATGCATTATTTTGGGGAAACAAAATCATGTAACTGGGAAGCAACAATAGGCAAAATGAAACTATTTCAGTATAAACACTTTTTTTTAAAGATAAAAATAAGAAATAATTTATATACACTTATAATAAAAAAATTACATCTCTAACCCAGCCAGCTAATTTTTTAATTGTAAAAAAAGGGATTTAAATGCCTTTAAAAATAATTAGCCAAGTGTATCTTTAATGTACAATATTTTAGAATTGGAGACTATCATCAAAAGAACACAATTGTTCCTTATATCAATGAAAACAATAATGCTATTATTGAAATACAGAATTTTACTAACTATTGGACCTATGTTTTGTGGATAAATTCCTGAGTCAAAATGCTATTCCACAGTATTATTATTTTAAATTCAAGTTTCTAAACTTGTAGATGAAAACTTTTGATCAGATTAAGATATTTAATGTCTTACTTCATCGGAACCATCAGGACAATCATATTCTCCATTGCATCTAAAAGATGCTGAGATACAGCCTCCATTGGCACAGACATATTCACTTGAAGAGCAGGTTGGGGATGCTGTTTAAGACATAACATTGAAAACAGGCAAATGAAATAATGTAATTTCAGATTAATAGATAGATTGCAGATACCATATTTGGGTGCACTTTATCTTAAAAAACCTAGAAGATAATGAACCTCGATGTACAGAATATGGTAAAGAATATGGGCCAGTATATATTCTTATTTTTGTCCTCATATATCCACTCAGGATTTTAACAACAGAATGGTAAAATGTAGTCACAAATACTGTTTGTGAATGATTTCTGTCATTATATACATTTATAAGTGGCTTTAGTGAAATCAATATTTCAGAAGAGATCAAATTTCTATAATTTTTATACAGATTTATTTCACTTTCAAAATTGCATACAGTGCAAATCTCATTCTTTGAATATTGAGGAAAAACAAACTATACTGCTCAGACAGTATATTTGAACTGTTTTCATCTGTAATCAACACATTATTATAACATCTTTCTTCAAACTGTTGCCTTGCATTATTATTGAATAATAATTATTTGAATAATTGAATAATAATAATTATTCAATTCCAGGTTGGCTTGACCATTGCACAACCTTACTGACATGATGGAAAGGTGGCCCAATGTTTCAGAAAATTATCAGCTTAGGGAAGGATACTATAGAACCAATCAGAATTATCATATAAATTGCTAGTGTTTTTAAGATTTCTCAGCAACAATTTTAACAAATGCGGTCAATTCGCATTGAAAGACTCTACATTTTAAAAATACACTCGAGTATTAATTGTAAGGTCCCAAAATACACTGTATCAAATCTATTTTGATTCCCAAAAGCCAATGGTACAATTCTATGTGAAAGTGTATTATGACATGTTTCCATATTAAGACTGTGTTTTATTCAAAACAGTTTCTAAGAACTGAATGCATTTGGGTCAATATAAAAAGAGAAAAAATGACTGCCATAGGTGTATATTATAGGCCACCCAACCAAACAGAGGAAATAGATGAACTTTTTGCTAGTCAGTTAACTAAGGTATGTAGGAAGCACATCACAATAGTAATGGGGGACTTTAATTACCCTGACATCAACTGGGAGGCAAACTTTGCACCAAGTGCAAGATGAAACAGATTCCTGACAAACCTAGCAGACAACTATCTCCCAAAAAGTAGAGAAGGAAACTAGGGGATCAGCCATATTGGACTTAATTCTTACTAACAGAGATGAAATGATAGAAGGTGTTGAAGCCACAGGAACCTTGGGGGAGGGGTCATCATGCAATATTGGAATTCAACATTATGCAGGCACAAGCAATAGAACATAGTAAAGCTAGAGTCTTGGAATTTAAGAGAGCTAATTTCAATAAACTTAGAGAGAGCTTGGAAAGGATTCCATGGATGAGAATCCTGAAGGAGAAAACAACTGAAGAAGCTTGGGAAATTTTGAAAAGTGAGATAATAAAAGCCCAGTCTAGCACAATACCAATAAAGAGGAAAAATAACAGCTCTCAAAAGAAACCAGCATGGCTGCATAACAGCTCTCAAAAGAAATCAGCATGGCTGCATAAAGACCTCTCTGATAAATTGAAAGACAAAAAGGACAAGCATAAAAAGTGGAAACAGGGGCACATAACTAAGGCAGAATATCAGCAAATAGCCCGAGCCTGCAAAGATGAAGTGAGGAAAGCTAAGTCTCAAAATGAACTAAGGCTTGCAACAAAAGTAAAAAATAACAACAAAAAAAGCTTCTTTCAACACATAAAAAACAAGAAAAAGGTTAAGGAAATGATTGGTCCATTAATAAGAGAAAGTGGCAAGAAGGTGACAAACAACAGGGAGAAAGCAGAACTACTCAACTAGTTTTTTGCATCTGTCTTTACACAAAGGGAAAAAACAGTCCAGCCTATCAAAAACAGTACCGTAAAAAACAGATTAGAAACACAAGTTAAGATAGGCAAGAAAATGGTAAGCGAGTTCTGTCCATCCTAGACGAGTTCAAATCACCAGGACCAGATGGATTACACCCTTAGGTTCTGAAGGAACTGGCAAATGTGATCTCAGAACCACTGAACTATATCTTTCAAAGATTCTAGAGAACTGGGGAACTACCAGAGGACTGGAAAAGAGCTGATGTAGTTCCCATCTTCAAAAAAGGGGAAAAAATGGATCCAGGAAACTACAGACCTATCAGCCTGATCTCAATACTTGGGAAGATTCTGGAAAAGATAATCAAGCAACGAATCAGCGAACACCTAGAGACAAACAAAGTCATTACCAAAAGCCAACATGGGTTTGTCAAAAACAGATCATGCCAGACAAATTTTATTGCATTCTTTGAGCAGGTGACAAAATTAGTGGACCAGTGGAATGCTGTGGATATAATTTACTTGGACCTCAGTAAGGCATTTGATAAAGTAGACCACAACCTACTACTTGATGAGATAGAAAAATGTGGGTTAGACAGAATCACCACCAGATGGATTCATAGCTGGTTGACCGGCCATACTCAGTGTGTGGTCTTCAATGGAACTGCATCTACATGGAGGGAAGTGTGTAGTGGGGTGCCCCAGGGCTCTGTTCTGGGCCCAGTGCTCTTCAACATATTCATCAATGATTTCGATGAGGATATAGATGAGGAACTCATCAAATTTGCAGATGACACCAAGCTAGCAGGAATAGCCAACACTCCAGAAGTTAGGCTTAAGATACAGAAGGATCTTGACAGACTTGAACATTGGGCACTATCTAACAAAATGAAATTCAATGGTGAAAAAGTAAGGTTCTACATTTAGGCAAGAAAAACCAAATACAGTTATAGTATAGGTGGTACCTTACTCAATAGTAGTAACTGTGAGAGGGATCTCGGAGTCCTAGTGGACAATGGCTTAAATATGAGCCAGCAGTGTGCTGCAGTTGCCAAAAAAGCCAACACAGTGCTAGGCTGCATTAACAGAGGGATACAATCAAGATCACATGAAGTGTTAATACCACTTTACAATGCCTTGATTAAGGCCACACTTGGAATACTGCATCCAGTTTTGGTCACCACGATGTAAAAAAGATGTTGAGACTCTAGAAAGAGTACAGAAAAGAGCAACAAAGATGATTTGGGGACTGGAGGCTAAAACATATAAGGAACGGCTGCTGGAATTGGGTATGTCTAGTTTAATGAAGAGAAGGACGACGGATGACATGATAGCAGGGTTCCAATATCTCAGGGGCTGCCACAAAGAAGAGGGAGTCAAGCTATTCTCCAAAGCGCCTGAAGGCAGGACAAGAAGCAATGGATGGAAACTAATCAAGGAGTGAAGCAACCTAGAACTAAGGAAAAAATTCCTGACAGTTAGAACAATTAATCAGTGGAACAACCTGCCTCCAGAAGTTGTGAATGCTCCAACACTGGAAGTTTTTAAGAAGAGACTGGATAGCCATTTGTCTGAAATGGTATAGGGTTTCCTGCCTGAGCATGGCATTGGACTAGATGACCTCCAAGGTCCCTTCTAACTTTTATTATTATTATTGTTGTTGTTGTTGTTGTTGTCGTTGTTGTTGGTGTTGTTGTTGTTAATTTTGGACCTCAAGCATGCAGCTTCACTAAGATTTTAACTCATTAAAGGTAATGTGACACTTAAAGCAACCACACTTTTTTATTTTCACATGGATTTTTTAAAATTATTTTTACATGGAAATCTGAAAAAAAAGTCAATCTGCTTACATGAATAGAAGAATCATTGGAAGCTGAGCTGAATTCAAGAGAGACCTCAGGTTTTAATATATTTAATTTTTCCAATGCTCTTGACTACTTTTTTGTCTTCATCCACTGACTTTAAGAAGAAATTAAAACAGAAGTGTGATCCCCACCCCAGAAAAAGTTGTACATTTATACTAAAAAAAATATATCTCTTTTGGTAACTTTGGATTTCCCAGAAACATTCAGCACATGATGAGAATATTTGGCTCTCTTATTTGGCAGGATGAACTGTTAGAGATCAAATGGACGTGGCAACTGCAAATCTCATGTTATTGTGTCACTATTGTATAAAGTTAATAATTCAAGCCACTTTTAAAAAGCTGAATCACAGTTCAAGTGATTCTTTGTTCCACTTTCTCACTTGGAGTCTTTAATATTATATTTATTGTTTTATATCTTGTTCTGATGTTTTACTGACCATTTTAAATTATGTTTTATATTATATTTATTATGCAATATATTTATTACTTCATTTTATATTATATGTTTCAGTGGATTATATTAAAAGGCTCCATTCTTGTCTTTGAGAGATCATATAGTGAGAAAAAGATTCCTTTTTACATGGGTATATCAATTAAAACAAACCCAGATGAATGTCAAGAACAAAACAAAATCACAGAAAAAATATTGAGATTGTATATAAATGTGCAAATTATTAATATACATATAATAAACATTGATATGGATATGTGGTATAATTTTAAAAATGCTTATGAGAGAATAAACTACAACATTAAGATGAAAGTATAAAGAAAACGTGCATTCAAAAAAATAATGATACAGCAGAACATAATGTAAGGTAACTCATAATCTAGTGAAGAGAATAACAAGCATTTGAGCCAAGGTGTTATAGTAGTTAAGGTACCAAACTAGGATTGGATAAATTTAGATTCCAGTCCTCCCAGCCATAAAGTCTCACTTTTTCTTAACCCAAACTACTTCACTATCTTGTGACCATGAAGAATTACTGGAAGATGTTGCAGCAAGTTTTTGAATCCCTAAAGCAGGGGTGTCAAACTCGATCTCGTCACGTGATGTATCGTGACATATCATTATGTTTTTTGCTTTTGCATAGCTGGGGTGGGTGTGGCCTACACATGACACATCCGGCCTGCAGGCCGCCAGTTTGACACCCCTGCCCTAAAGCATATACGTTTTTGTATGTCAACAGTAAGGCCTCAGTGTAGGCTTGGAAGAGAATGACTAGGTAATCATGCTGTAGATAATATCTATCTATCTATATATATGATATACAGCATGATACTACATTTGTATACCACTTAATAACCAAGCAGTGGCATTCTCCACAAACTAAAGTTTCCAGAGAATGTTTTCTTAAATTTATGGTCATTTAATTTTGGGCATACATTCAGAAAGAAATCTAATATTATTTTTCATAAAATGGCATAAATATTCAGATAATTAATAATGGGTAAATGGTTACCTGATTCACAATTCTTCTCATCCTCTCCCAGTATGCAGTCATCATATCCATCACATTTCCATTTTGCTGCTATGCAATGACCATTGGAGCACTGAAACTGGTCTTTTAAGCAGTCAGAGTCACAATATCTCTGATATAAAAACAGTACAACTAATTTAATTACTATAATACCAATCAAATGTATTTGCAAGTAAAAGCTGGCCTTAAAGTTATTGGAGAATTTTCTGATTTTACAACTGCAATAAGAAGTCTCACAAGTGTCAATAGTTTTAACAGTTACAAAAATAACTCTATCTGTAAAAAAACAGACTGACATAATTACATTTATTTTACTCTTTATTGTTTTTTTTTTAAAAAAATATTCTGCCTTTCCTCAAAGCAGTGAGCAACGATAGCAGTATAAGCTATTGTATCACATGTAATATTTTGAGTAGTGGAAATACATTTACCCTCAATGCTTATAGGGTTAAATCTTAAACTTGTTGTTTCTTTAGATGAAGGACATATTAATCTCAATATTAATCATATCTGTTAGCATTTTCCCTATAACGTTTACTAATTCATCACAACAGATCTCCTACTTTTCCAGAGCAGCCAGAGTAGGAGGTGGGGTCTGCCTATTTCTTGTTTGTGTCCAGTTCACATGTCTTTACCAGTAATTCTGAACCATTATATACCCATAAATCAACAGATTCTTTTTTTTTTAAATGTGTTTTTGATAGATTTAGCTATCTCTGTGTGTTAGCCATTGAAACATAATGTTCATGGGGCAAGTTCTGGAACTGCTCACATTTTCCAGCAATTGGGCTTAGAAAGAATTTTTGGGCAACAGCAAGCTTATTTGATCAGAAATAACCATGTATTTGATTCTAAACTACCCAGGGTCACTTAGGTGAGATGGGTAGTACAGAAATTTGATAAAATAATAATAAATAAATTGCCTACATTTTTAAAACAATTTTAGGCTAAAAAGTATTCTTTAAAGTCTTGCTGCCACAGTCCCAGAATGATGACATAGCATTTATAACATGAAGTTATCTCTTCTCATTCTGGTTTTATTTCTTGGCAATGAAGTGTCCTAGGGACCATTATAGCCCATCACTTTCTCACTGGACCAATTACTTAAAAATAAAAAGAAGAAAAAAACCCTTTTATTTAATGATAGTATTGCCTAAATAGATGTTATGATTTCTTTTGAAAAGTAAAGACTGTTGTGCTGATGTAAAGAATTATAGTTTATTTTTGAGCCCAATCCACCATTGTTTTCTTGTTATTTATATCCGTCTTTTTTACTTTTTCTCTTTGTCCTCTATCACTTACCTATTCACAACTATCTCTCACTCCAGATTTTGTCCTCCCCAATACTCTTATTAGGAAGTACCTTACTGAAATACAAATAATCTCTCCTTTCATCATATTCCTCATATTCATTTATCTGGAAATAAAACCACCTATCTTTGTCCTTGGACAGAGTATTAAGAAGGTGAAGTATATTTCCTAGTTTTCTTTTCTCTCAGTTATTCATTTTTGCCTGTTAAAATGCAGTCTCTTCCTCCTCCAAGCATCTAGAAATCAAAGTGCAGCCTCTTCACTTGCTGCCACAAGGCCATTCACACTACTCATGCATTATCCAGGTATCATGATGGAGCATGTCATCAAAGGCAACCTTTTCTCCATGGTTATTGTACAGATTGGATGTCAGTATGCATGACAGCTTTTGTTTTACTATCTATTGGCCATTATTGTCTCTGCTCCATACAATAAGGAATACTTTTATTCAGGGATCATCCTTCCCAATTAATTGCCAATTCCCAATCACTGATTTTTAAATTCAAAAAAATTGTTTTTGTGGTTTTGTGGTTTTCCTAAGTAAACTGCCCAGTAATGCATACTGTAATCTTTTATACCTTGCAGATGGTATCTTCCAAGTGACCTATAGTCTTCCCTCTTGATTTCTTGCACTGTTATGACTACCTGATTCCTCATGATGTACCTCCAGTAAGTAACAAAATAGATGATTTGGAAATCTACAACCAAATACTACTTTACCTCATCTGAACCATCTGCACAGTCATAATCACCATCACACCAGAATCTTGCAGACATGCAGTCTCCATTTGAGCAGTGAAAATCCTTCTGAGTGCATGTCTGTGGTTCTGAAAAAAGAAAAATTCTCTA
The DNA here is from genome assembly GCA_023970755.1 of Azemiops feae. NCBI lineage: Eukaryota > Metazoa > Chordata > Lepidosauria > Squamata > Viperidae > Azemiops > Azemiops feae. The sequence goes on along the minus strand of JALGBA010004174.1, from coordinate 669,909 downwards.
AAGTCTAATCCTTTCAACTGCTTGTTTCTCTCGGTTCTTAAACAGGAACATACTACCTGCTTGTTACTGAAATATAAATGATGAACGGAGAAATAGGAAGCTGAGGTGCTATGCATGCTGCCTTGAACTTCTGATGGAACAGTGGGATATAAATCCAGTATAGGAATAAATACTCTGCTTCCACTCTGGTTCCTCTACAACTGATATATGCTGCTTAATGTTCCCAACTCAGAAATCACACTGAGTTTTCAAAACTGACAGCCTTTGATAAATTTTTGTTTCTATGAATTATCCAATCACTTTTTAAAGGCAAGAAATTAATGGCCATCATCACATTTTATGGTTGAATTCCTCAGGTTATATATGGATTCTGGCAAAGAATTGCTTTCTTTTGCCTGCTTTAAATCTTCCTCTAATCAAATTCACTTGATAGCTCCCAGTCCTAGTGCTTTAAAAGAGGGGGGTGGGGAACCTCTCCTAGTCACTTTCTACAGATCATAGATACCATACTTTAAAGTGAAGAGAACTAAAATTCTTACTTCTTAAAAGCAGAAAGAAAAGGGGCTGAGCACAATTCGTAAGAGAATCATGGGTTTTCCACTAGTTTATCCCTGAGGTGAATTGGGCTGAAAGATGTTTCTTCACGTCATCCCCTGAAACCTATAGTCAAGTGGGAACACTTGAGTCACTGGGATCTAAGTTGAACACCTTAGTCATTATGTTCCTCTTCATATAGATTATAATTAGGAAGAGGAAAACTGGAATTTATGTCATGTACAACTGAAATACAAAAATGACTTGGAATGCCAAAAGCATGACGAAAATGCCTTACAAGGATTCTAATAATCTGCTGGAACCAAGACACCACAGACACTTTTTATTATGTCATTTCTTTCTGCAATAAAATCCTGCCTCAATCCATAGAAATTCCAAGTGATTTACAAAAAAATAAAACATTATAAAACATTAATAAACACTATCCAATTATTATAGTAACAGTAGATTACTTTAACCATAGTTGCACCATAAGGGCATTGCAGTGTTGGATTTTTTTAAAACTTCAGCCCAATTCCTAATGGACTCTACAGTGGAATTTCCCTTGTTCCCAATTGCTGCACCATAATTTCACTGAACTATCCATTATGACCCTAATTATGACATAAACTATAGGCACTTTAAACCACATCAATTGATATTTGAATTAGCTTACATTATCCCCCAATGTACATGTGTTTACACTGCTTTAAACAACATTGCATTTGCCATTTGGTTGACCATTCACCCAATTTGAAGAGTTCCTTCTGGACTTTTTCACAGCCATTTTTGTTGATTGAATTGTTTGGTATCTTCTGCAAACCATGTGAGATCACTGTTTACTCCTAAATCAGGCTAATTGATAAAAATGAAAAGCACTGGTCTCAGCATAGATCCTTGAGAGTTTCTACTTACTCCACTGAAAAAATTGCTAATTTATTCCTATACTGCTTGCTGTCTCTCTGACTAATTAGCAATCCAAAAAAATGGCAGGACTGCTTTAGTCATAACACAAAAGCTTTTGATAAGGAATTTTATCAAAGACTTTGGACAAACCTCTGATAATTTATAGGCTTCAAAAAAAATGTGGCAAAAACTATTGTATAGTTCAGCTGATTTCAGTATAGGTATGATGAAGTGGCTTCTAGTCTGCAATTTTAATAATAATCTATTTTAGCATATTGGCTAAAAAATCAATATATTTAGAATTTACCTCTTCAAATATTTTTGCTATTGTAGATTAAAATGGCAACACATTAGGAATTGACTTAACATTAGGACTTCCAGTGAGGACATGGCAAGCAAAATGTCTGTAAAGGAGCAGGGATGGAATTTAAGGTGGGGATTGCCAAACAGATGCTGAATTGTGGCTGGCAAAATTCTCTGGAGAAAGAAGAGATTGTGAGACTGCCCACATGTACTCCAGAGAGCCGTTCCTCAGTAGTAGACTTCAGGAGCCATGGCCAGTTTAATCAAGCATCTAGGAATTGAGGGATTCCATCTAAGCTCACAGTCATAATGTAGCCTCTATGGACAGAAAGCTTGACCAAGCATTCTTTTGAATAATTTTGTAATGCTTTTTAAATATTAAGAACATTCAGAACAAGTTTTTATCACATTTACTGAGTCAGTCTCCTCCTTAATGAAACAAGTTTTAAGTATAAGTTTAAGATTTTTATTTTTAAAAAAAACTTTTTGGAATAAAGAGTAAAAGGGTATTTAAAATGTTGATTTTGGAAAGTTAAAAATAGACTAAAGGTCCAGATGGATTTGAAATAAAACTTTGAAATTAATTATAACAATCTTTCCTGTGGGGAAATTATTATTGTTTGGATTCCTTAGTGGGGGAAAGGGTGGGAAAGAGTAGGGAAACATGATAGGATGGGACTTTAAGGTTGGACCTTAGAAATTGCTAGCATAAATTAAAGTTTTCAATTAAATGAGAAGATACTTAAAGTCACCTTGTTAATACAGAATGGAGTAAACTATTTTAATATTGAACTTTTTAAATGATATTTGTGAATAATGGACTCGGAAGTTAATTTTAAGAACATCTGGAACAGATGGAGTGTAAATGATGTTACAGATGAGCAAGCTCTACCAAACTAGATTGAAATGATTTGATTTGAGTGTGGGCTTAAAAATGACAACTTTCAAGAACGATATGGGAAAAGATATTATATTGGACATACAATGAAACCAGTTTATGTGTTAATAATTAAAAGAGACATAGAAGTAACAAACCAGAAGAGTGAATTGGATACCTTTTATATACTGGATTAAAAAAAAAAAATCCTAATGAGCCATGAGGGGAGTTGGAGTGAGAAAAAATGACTGGCCCAAAGTCACCCAGCCTTTTTTTCACACCTAAAGCCAGACTAGAATTCACAGTCTCCTGGTTTCTATGCTAGTACCTTAACTACTATACCAACAAACAAAAAATTAGACACAAAACTCCTAAGTTTATTTATTTAATCAAGATTAAAATAGATATGCAGTTTTATCTGGTAACCTTTAATGGACTTTTGCTAAGTAGGATTGAATGACGAGGTTTTAAGATTTTGTTTATAGTTAAGAGATGAGATATGGGAAGAAGAGAGAATTTACTGTATTTTAAAAGAAGGTGATAAGTTATTAAAATTGTTTACTCTTGTGATGAGGGGGGAAATTGTATGTGTATGTGCATATATATATATATATATGTGTGTGTGTGTAGGTCTTTGGTAATTCGGGTTTTCTCCCGCGTAAAATTGGAAGTGTCTTGGCGACGTTTTGACGAAGTCTCATTCGTCATCTTCAGGCTGGTGTCTAGGAGCACGAGGCCGAAGAGACACCAGCCTGAAGATGACGAATGAGACTTCGTCGAAACGTCGCCAAGACACTTCCAATTTTACGCGGGAGAAAACCCGAATTACCCAAGACCTACATACAAACACCCGTGAAAACCTCAGAAAACATATATATATATTTATATATATACTGTATATATATATCTTCTGCAGTTTTTAGTTTTTAAATTTTTATTCTTACATCTTTTAATTTATATTAGTTTTTTATGTTTTTAATTGTAATATTTCATAAAAATATTATAAAATTGGGAATTATTTAAGCGCCCATAATATTTTAATGAGGCTAGAACAGTTTTAGAAAAAATAAATTATTAAAATAGAAAATTATAATCAGCAGATTTTATCTTTAATATTATTAATCATTTATCTAAAGTATTAAGGTAAAATAAATGTCTTTTAAAAATAGCAGAAACAAGACTATAACAGTGCTTTCCCTTTTTTGGTAGAATGATTTACAATTGTATGAGAGCCGCAGTTCGATCCTCACCAGGCTCAAGGTTGACTCAGCCTTCCATCCTTCCGAGGTTGGTAAAATGAGGACCCAGACTGTTGGGGGCAACAGGCTGACTCTGTAAACCACTTAGACAGGACTGTAAAGCACTGTGAAGCGATATATAAGTCTAAGTACTATTGCTAAGTGCTACTGCTATGACATTACTTACTGCAGTTTTCTTCATCAGAATTGTCACCACAATCATTTTGACTATCACATCGCCAATGATCTGGAATGCAGTTGCTATTCTTGCATTGGTATTCATGAGGGCCACATGTCTTTTTATCTGTCACAAAAAATTATACTATTTTTGTTAACATACTTCTAAATATGCATGACTGTAAATAAGAAAAATGCATTGCAAATTACCAGTTATCACATTTTAAACAACATTTCAGAAGTAGAAGCAATAAATACTAAAAAAAGAACCATACTACAATGCAAACTTTATAAGGAGAAGGGGAGAGAAAGAAAAAGAAAGAATAAATTTTGGATTAAATCTTTTGCTAAATAAACTAAATTTCTCGGTTGCACCAGTATAATTTAGGTAAATTTTGGAATAAACCAATTTTACTCCATTAACACGCCTAGATAAAACAATCTATTTTGGCATTGAACTGCACTAAGAAATATTGCAGCAAAATGTGTCATCCTTAATCTTTCATGGAATTTATGAATTCATCTGACAGTAAATAACAGAATGTTTAATGTATTAACATCATTATGACATTACATTATAATCTGATATTCTTCTGTTAGTGAAAGTAAGGAGAAGAAGAAAATGATCAAAGGCAAGGTGCATTAATTCAGTTACAGTGGCAATGAGTGCACAATTGGAAGATCTGAAGTTAGGGACAAATTGTTACGGGTAGAAACAGACTAGACGTCCTCCAAGGTCCCTTATTTTATTATTCTGCTAAGAATCAATCTATGAGGTCATAATCAATCAACAAACAATCAACAAACAATCAACATTATAAGCAAAATGATTCTTCAGGTTGATAGCCAATAATGTTATTTTTCTAAATATACCAATTTTGAATAAATAAGAAAATCATAGGGAAAATTAAATTTCCTATTAGTTGTTTAGAGTACTCACCACAATTTGCTTCATCAGATCCATCAGCACAGTCTGGATCCTCATCACACACCCATAGTTTAGAAATACAGTGCTTTGTGGTTTTACACTGAAAATGGTCAGGAGAACAGCTGTTTTCCGCTTTAAAATAAAAGATGGAAGAGGTGTATTTATAAAATGAATTAAGATGATCAGTCAATATCAAAAAGAGTTTTTAAATTCTATATATCTTTTTGAATGCCTTTTAAACCCAGCTATTAAAAATAAACTATTACTTCAAAATAATTTATCAAAGTAAATTCAGCAATATACTTTATTGCAAGGTACAGTACTTTAACGAAATATATTATATTTGATTAATATAAGGAAACACTAACAGGTCCTTTTATAATGAATTTAAATCTCTTATTAACTGATATATATATATATATATATATTATGCCTTTGAGGGTGGCTGCCTGGACTAGTCCCTGCTGTTTTCATAGCTAGGGTTTTTTTGTTTTTGTTTTGAAATTGCCATTTTCTCCTTCCTAGGGTTGAAATAAAGTAATTGGCTCAAGTCGCCCAGCTGTCTTTGTGCCTAAGGCAGGACTAGAACTTACAGCTTCTTGGCTTCTAGCCTAGTGCCTTAACCACTACCCCAAACTCACTCTCATATATGGTTACTCAAAAGTAAATCGAATTGGATGACTTTGTTCCCATCATATAGGATCCTACTTTTAATTATTTTACTTTAATATAATTTAGTAATTTAATCTATTTTTAGGACTTGAATTTGACTAGACATGTGGAAAATAGCATTTACAGAAATAAACTATATACAACTTTAAAAACAACAACAACATTCTTTTGAATGTTTCCTGCCATTGATATTAGTATTAGCTAGCATACTGAATAGACTTTGGTAAGAGCCAACAATATCTGTCCAACATCTGGATCTTAACATTTAGACTATGACATATTTTGTTTCTTACTATAGATATTCCCAGATATTCAGCTGGATATTATTCCCTCTGTGCTAAATAAAAATGGTATATTATAAAACCACATGTAAACCAGGGCATTATTGTTTGTTCCAAAAAACAGCTGTTAAAAATAGTTGCTTAGTAGTATCTTTTACTATCTATGTATTGACATAAATTTAGAGACTGACTAAAAGTATAATTGCATACAATAGCAGACTGATGATGCCAGACCCCAAATGAGTGAATAACCCGACCTGGAAATTTCATATAAAAGTTGGGGGAGGAAAGTGTTAAGTCCTGTGGAATCCCACAGATAAAAAGCATTCACCTCCTCCATCAATATTGACTAGAACTGACTATAGAGAAAGGAAAACAGCATCCAGAAATATACTGTAATTAATAGTACTGAAAGTTGCTAAGTGCAGAATTCACTGACGCATGTTGGCTTCTTGAAGAAGGGACATAGTGCCCCTTCCTTTATAAGCTGATACTACCACACAAAACCAATCTGAGGTCATTTTGTGGGAAACTTTAGGATGTAGGGACCTGAGTTTAATAAATAGGTGATTAAGACACCTGGTTCTAATAAACTGGAGGCTGAATTCAGAATGTGAAAGATCCTGCTCACTTCATCAGGAGTCTCCAGATAAACTCCATAATACTAAGCCTAGGCACCTGAACTGGACTTGCTCAGCAAATTGAAAGGCTATCGGAGAGAGATCTGACCACAGTAGTGGACTGATGGAAACATCCTTTATTAGCAAAGCACATTACAGTTGCCCCAGGACAAAAACCAGGTCCAAACTGCAAACACTAATATGCATTGGTTCCTTGATGACTTGGGACAGGTCTGTAGTTGCTATGTAGGCCAAGAACTCCTGATCTGGCCCCTGTTCAAAGACATTTGGTAGCAAAATGAAATCTCCAAGGACTAACCAGCTATGGGGTCTCCATAGCCAATCTGGCAAAAGAATGTAAAAAATTAAATAGTATAGAGAATCAGGGATATGAGGGGAATCAGGGAAATAGGCAAGAACGGTTATATGAGCTAAGAGGCTGAAACATTCCTTAGGTCCTGGGAAACAAGATAGCATTCAGAATTGTTCAGGAAGGTTCTTTCCCAATTCACTAGGATATAAGAGAGAAGTGAGGTGAAGCACAGACAGGCTTACAAAGATCTAGCCTATCACAATAAAGTACAGTTCTAGTCTTCCTGTGGAGTCTGTTTTGTACTCTGATGTAGCTGAAGGGCTAATAAGCAGGGATGATGTTGTGCAGCAGGGAGGGTGATATAACAACAATAATTCAAAATGTTTTCTATAGCCCATCTTCATCTAGAGGGTTTCACATTCAGTTATCTACAGCACAGAGCCACTGAGAGCCCTCAACAATTTATGAATGATAACAACCACCTTTCCCCACTTTCTTGGGTACTTGGCTATTGTTAAACTCCTAAATTGGGAAGGTGCATTTCCAAACCCAAATCTGGCCAGGTATATTTTCTTTCTCTGGGTTCTCCAGGTCTCAATTATACTTATTACTTTGGCTGTTGTATCCATGTAGACATCTCCATGTGGAGATTTATTACAAACCAACCTGATATTCAGAAGCAACATCAGGAGCCCAAGGCCCCCAAGGATCTGATATCCCAGTATAGAATAGAATATTAAGGCCTGGACATTGGACTACTCTCAATTAGAAGTCTCACGCTCAGATTTCCACCATACCTATCCTTGCTTGTCACATTTTCAATATTTTGCCTGCCTTTTCTTCCAGTTCCTTCCATTCCTTGCTCTCACCTCTCAAGACAAAACACTCTTAACTCTCATTCATTCATCTGCTCTTACCCCACCCCTCAATGAACCTACACAAACAACTATAGTCACTCTAATCCTTCATAAAAACAGCAGATACCCCATCTGGTCATTTCTGCATTCAGGCACTCAGCAGCCTGTATGGTATGCAGGTTCTGTGACAGCTCTACTATCCATCCCATCATCCCATAACAACCTTCCCATCCTAAATGGACAAAAATATTAAAGTCATAGGTAGCTGCTTGGGTAACAAAGACTCTAGTTCAGAAGTCCAGCAGAGAGATTTCAATAGGCCAGTGCCTAGGGGTCAACATAAATGGCAGCTAGCCAAAGCCATTGGAGGCATCCAAATAATTTAGGTAGGGTCCTAGAAAAATCATCCACCAGCATTCTTTAATCACTCCAGCTCCTTCCTACCCTACAATAGGACGCTCCCTCAAATTTGTCCTCTCTGGCAAAAAAGTATCCTATGGGTCTGGGCTACCATCTATATATGTCTATGCAAAATATCTATGTATCTTGGAATGATCTTTAGCTTTCTGTTTTATGACCAATATGTCTTTTTATATGCCATGACTGCTATGTTTGAGATTTCTGAATTTTTACATATCTAAGAAAATGACTTACGACAATCTCTTTCGTCTTCTTCATCACCACAATTATCTTGTCCATTACACCTGAGATTTATTGGGATACATTTCTGATTCTTGGTGCACTTAAATTGACCTGGTAGGCAAACATGTGTGTCTGGAGGTTGGGGATAGGGAAGGAAAGAAAAGAAGGAAACAACATTAAAAACATGCACACAAATAATCCTCATATCATATTGTTTTTCTTAATTAAGAATTATGTTTTTTATTTTTATTAACCATTAATTGTTATTATAATTTAAACATTCATTAAAATTATTTTGATAGAACATTTATAATACAGCATTGTGTCCAACCTAACACTACTTTAAAAAGTGTAAGATGGATTTCTTGCTATAACTATTGTACAAGTACTAGTCAATAACTAGTACAGGATCTAAATAGTAATGAATTATGAAAGCATTTGCAAAATGGTTGTACAAGTAGAATAACATAGAATAACATAAAATAACAGGGTTGGAAGGGACCTTGGATGTCTTCTAGTCCAACCCCCTGCTCAAACAGAGACCCTACACCAGGGGTGTCAAACTGCTGGCCTGCGGGCCGGACACATCACGTGGAAGCTGTGCCCACCCCATTGCTGGCAATGGCAAACCAGTCCCGATACGTTGCGTGACGTCATGAGTTTGACATGTCTGCCCTATACCATTCTGGACAAATGGTTGTTCAATCTCTTCTTGAAAACCTACAGTGATGGAGCACCCATAACTTCTGGAGGCAAGCTGTTCCACTGATTGTTTTCACTGCCAAGAAATTCCTCCTTATTTCTAGATTGGATCACTCTTTAATGATCTTCCACTTATTATTTCTTGTTCTGCCCAAAGTTGCTTTGGAGAATAGATCAACCCTCTCTTTTCTTTGACAGGCCCTCAAGTATTAGAAGAGTGCTAATATGTCACCCCTGGTCCTTCCTTTTGATAGACTAGATATAGACTAGCTAGTTCCTGTATGGTTTAGCCTTGTCTTCTTTGTTGCTCTTCTCTGCATGCTTTCTACAGTATAAGCATCATTTTTCTAATCATCATGAGTGAACTGGATATAGCATTCCAAGTATGGTCTTACCAGTGCAATATAAATTGGTACTATCATTTCATGTGATCTCAGTACTATCCCTCTGTTGATGCAGCTTTTGACTGCATTAGTTTTTTTGATAGGTGTAGCACACTGCTGGCTCATATTTCAGTGGTTGTCCACTAGGACACCTAGATCTCTCTCATACTACTACTGTTAATCTAGGTACCACTTATTCTATACCTGTGCACTTGGCTTTTCTTGCCTAAGTGTAAGATCTTACTTTTCTCACCACTGAATTGTATTTTGTTAGATAGGGCTCAATCTGAGTCTGTCTTCTAAAGCAGACATGTTAAACTCACGACATCACGTGATGTCGCGCAACGTATCGGAGCTTTTTCCCCGTTGCCGGCAATGGGGTGGGTGCAGCTTCCTCATGATGCGTCCGGCCCACGGGCCGGCAGTTTGACACCCCTGTTCTAAAGTGTTGGCTATTCCCCCAGCTTGGTGTCACCTGCAAATTTGATGAGTTCCCCTTTTATCCCTTTGTCTAAATCATTTGTGCAGATGTTGAAGGGCACTGGGCCTAAGTCAGAAACTTAACTGTACTCACTGCATGCTTCCTTCCATTTATATGAAGTTCCACTGAGGACTACAGGTTGAGTGTCGTTGATTAGCCAGCTGCGAATCCCTGTGGTGGTGATGTTATCTATCCCACATTTTTCTATCTTACTGAGAAGTAGGCTATCTACTTTGTCAAATGTCTTACTGAAGTCTAAATAAATTAGGTCCACAGCTTTCCCCCCAATCCACTAATTTAGTCACATCAAACAAGGCAATAAGGTTTGTCCAGCATTACCAAACCTATGTTGGCTTCTAATAATCTTTAGATTGTTTTTAGGTGCTTGCAAATCTGCTGCTTGATTATCTTTTCCAGGATTTTCTCAGGTATTGATTGAGGCTGATTGGGCTGTAGTTTTCTGCATCTATTTTGTCTTGATTTGAAGACTGGAATCAGATCAGTTCTTTTCCAGTACTCTGGTAGTTCCCCAGGGCTCCACGAGCTCTGAAAGTTTTTGTTCAGGAGTTCTGTGATCAGGTCTGCCAGCTCCTTCAGAATTCTGTGATGTAATTCAGCCTGTCCAGATTATTTGAACTCATCTAGAGTAGATAGGTGTTCTGGCCTATTTTTACATGCATTCCTATTCACTCTTCTATGGTTTTAATGCAGAAGATAGATTGATAAATTGGACTATTTTTCCTTTTGCATGAAGGAAGATAAAAAGAATGAATTAAGCAGTTCTGTTTTCTCCCTGCTACCCATCACCTCCTTGCCATCTTCTCCGATTAGTGGGCTGATCATTTCTTTGACTTTTTTCTTGTTTCTTACATGTTAAAATAAACTTTTTATTATTACTTTTGGCATTTGTTGCAAGTCTTAGTTCATTCTAAGCCTTAGCTTTCCTGACTTTGTCCTTGCAGATTTGACTTATTTGTTGACATTCTTTTTTAAATTATGTGTTCCTCTTTCCATTGGTTTACTTGTCCTTTTTGTCTCTCAGTTTACCAGAGAGTTATTTATGCAACTATATTGGTTTCATTTGGGGGGGGGGGTTGTCTCTTGTTTTTCTTCTCTGTGGTATTGTGTTAGACTGGGCTTTTACAGTCTCATTTTTTCACCGCATCTTGAGTTGTTTTCCTCTTTAGGATTTCTATTCATGGAATTCTTCCTAAACTCTTTCCTAAATTCTAAGTTCCAAGTTTGCTGAAGTTGGCTTTCTGAAAGTCTAAGACACTACTTTGACTTTGTTGAATTATTTGTGACTGCATTAGGTTAAATTCCAGTGTGACATGGTCACTCTCCCCCAAAGTTCCCACAACTTCAACCCTCTCTATCGTTTCATTGTTGTTAGTAAGATTTAAGTCCAGTATAGCTGACCCTCTAGTTCCCTCCTCTACCTTTTGGGTGACAAAGTTGTCTGCTAGGTTCATCAGGAACCTGTTTGATATCCTACTTGGTGCAGAGTTTGTCTCCCAGGTGATGTCAGAGGAGTTACAGTCCCCCATTAGTACTGTGGTATGTTTTCCAAACATCTTAGCTAACTGATTAGCAAAAAGTTCATCTACTTCCTCTGCTTGGTTGGGTGATTTCTAGTATACACCTATGGCAATGTCATTCCTTTTTCCTTCTATATTAACCCAAATCCATTCAAGAAGATTTTCAGCTATGGTTTTGTGCGTTTCTGTAGAAGTCTAGTTATTTGCTACAAATAATGCAACTCTACTTCCTCTTTTGTTAGCTCTGTTTCTTTTGAATAATTTAAAGCCTTTTAGCAGTATATTCCAGTTTTGGGTTTCATCCCACCAAGATTTGGTAATGGCAACAATGTTGAACCTGTTCTCATATACTAGCATCACGTTTGCCCTGTTTGTTCCATATACTTCAAGCATTAGTGCATATATTTCTGAGACCTTCTCGACTGAAATTGCATTTGTTTCTTACTTCTTTTGTTTATATCTGAGTTCTCCTTCCTTTTCATCACTCCTTATCTCATTGTTTGATTGGCTTTCTTGAGGTTTATGCTTGGGATTCGGTCCTAAAGATCGGTCTCCCTCCCCTTCCAATTTTAGTTTAAAGCACTTCAGATAAGCTGAGCCAGTTGTCTTCCTTGTTCTTATGAGGTATAGTGCATCTCCTGCCAGAAGCCCTTTATGCAGGTAATATAGACCATGGTCTAGAAATCCAAAGTTCTCTTAACGGCACCATTATTTAAGCCAGTGGTTTACTTCTAAAATCCTTTGTTCCCTAATTAGATATTGACCTTCCATTGGAAATACAGATGAAAGCACCACCTCTTGTCTCTTTGGCTTTCATGCGTAGCTGCTCATAGTATAATATTGTTTTCAAGCTCTTTGTTGTATCATCTATCCCCATGTGAAATAGAAGAAAAGGATGATAATCTGTGGGCTTAATTATTTTAGTAAGTCTCTCAGTCACATTTTTGCTCTTTGCTCCTGGAAGACAGCATACCTCCCTTGATAGATTGTCTGGTCTGCAGATTGCTAATTCCATTCCTCTGAAAAGTGAGTTTCCTATCACCAACTCACACACTTTTCTTCCTGTCACTAGTGTGCTTGATAATGTCCCTTTGCCAAATATCTGCATGTTTTTTTCCAGGGGTAGGAGATAAAGTTGATTGTTCAGCTCCAGCAGGGCTGGACTGAACTGGGCTGGACTGCAGGGACATTGTTTTGGATTTTTTTTTCTATGTATCATTTTGCCATCAATCTATCTCGAAAGTTTCATTTTTTTGATAGTTGTTCTTTAATGTGTTAATGTCTTCCTTTAGTTGGAATTTATCATTTTGCTGTTTGAATCTCAGAGTGGCTAGATTTGCCTCTAGATCCTTTACTTTTTCCTCGAGTAATTCATTTAGTTTACATTTGGTAGAGATATAATTTGTGTCTTCTATTGGCATGAATACATACATGGACATATTCTGCAAATCACAACAGTGTTAGTCTTTTTTAATGACTATGTGTTTTTCCATGACTGTTATTTTTCTTGCAAATGGTCCCAACAGTTCCAATGCAGGATTCCTTATTTCTTTTAAAATTTGGTTTAATGCAGGGTTTTATTTTTTTTAACAATCTTTTCCATACTGTATCCTTTGGTTTTTTAAAAAAATGGTCATTGCTTCCTCTTGTGGTTAATGTTGAAATAACGCCTGAATGTTAGTGTTGGAGTAAACTTTAAACCTAACACATCAAAGACAGATCAGATCATCTTCAAAATATAGTTTGTAATCCACAGAAGGAAGAAGCAAAAAGAATAAAAAGAAAAAAGGCTCTCAGCTCACAGTTATTGTAAAAGAGTATAGAAAAATAGTAAATTTTTGTTCCTAGTTGTTACAAGTCAGGGTCTTATTTTTTTTAGCAGTATTTCTAATTTTGCCTAATTTGGGGGTACCTTCTTTTTTAATTTTAAAAAACTCAAAGATTTAGAAATGTAGTTTTTAAAAAATTAAAAATTTAATTAAAAATAGTTTTATGAAGGAATTTAATTTTATGACAATAAATTGGTCTAATTTTTAATCAGTTATTTTCTTTAATTTTTTTAAAAATTCTAAAAATTCAAAAACCTAAAAATTTTATAATATACAATATACAAAATTTTACAATACAAATTTCAATTTTTTTTTAAAAAAATGTTTATGCAGGGTTTTATTTTTTTAATAATCATTCTTGAGTTTAATGCTGAAATAATGCTTAAAAGTGAATCCTCTGCTCCCTCTTGTGGCTAGTGTTTAATTTCCTCTTATGGCTAGTGTTGAAACAGTTTGTTAATGTGAAAGTGTAAAAACTGTCCTTCCTTTACTTCTCTGTAAATTTTGATTGTCGCTATTTTGACATATTGCATTGCTATTTCATATTCCATTGCACCAATGTGGTTCCTACCATTCTCAGCCAACATGCTGCATGTCCCAATTACGTTTTGATGCCATTCCTTCTCCTTCTTCATCTCTTTTTCTCCTTCCTTTGCTTCACTAACTTTTTTTTTTAACTTTACTTTTCCTCCTTTTTCGTCTCCTTCTTCTCTACTCTAAGCACCTTCAGTTGCACATGCTGCCACTGCTGTTGCCACTGTTAGTTGCGTCCCTGGGCTTTGCCACTCCTCAGTTGCAACTCACAGTCACGTGGCTGCTGCTGCCACCACTGCCACTTGTTGCGCCCACTGCCAATGCCATCACTGCCACCTTTCCTCGTCCTCCTATTTCCTTCTCTTGCTTCCTTTGTTTTCCTTCTCCTTTTCCTCCTTCCTTTGGTTCTTTAACTTTTTAACTTCGTTTAACTTTACTTCTTTTAAATGATTTAAATTATTAAATTATGTAGACCAGTGGTGGCGAACCTATGGCACGGGTGCCAGAGGCGGCACTCAGAGCCCTCTCTGTGGGCACGCGTGCCGTCGCCCCAGTCCTAGGCCTTCAAGCTGGGTTTTATAAAACCTTTTTGCTTTAGGCCTCCGCCGCCATGTGCAAAAAAAAAAAAAAAGGTTCAATCAGTCAATTTCAACTTCTCGCGGGAAAAAAAAAGATCTTCCAAAGTTGGAATTGATTGATTGAACTTTTTAGTCCCACCCAGTCTGCCGTTACCACCGCAGCCACGCTCACCCAATGGGCCACACCCATCCAATAGGCCACACCCACCTGGCACTCGACGATGCATAAGTGGGTTTTGGGTTGCAGTTTGGGCACTCAGTCTTTAAAAGATTCGCCATCACTGATGTAGACCAATCTTTTCTAACATATATTGGCAGCCATTCCAAAATTGGGAAAGGGGAATCTTGTCTTGACATTTACTTAAATAATGTTTTGATTATTTGCCTTGTCATGTAACAGAATTTTCAAATATAATTATTTCCCAATCTGTTAAATTTCTTAATACACAGCAGTATTGGCAGCAACAAATAATTCAAGATTTTAGTTAATCAGAGTGAAAACTCCAAATGAGCCTTATTAAAAAAAAAATCAGATCTTTTACTCTTTTATTGAATCAACATTAGACAGCATCATATCTGAGAGATACAATTCTTAAAATATTACACTGATATATTGTAGGACTGTATCCATCTCAAAACCTGTTCATTTCTGATCAAAATTTCTTCCACACAAACACAATTCTCCTGAAGGTTGAATTGTCCCTTGCATATTACACGAGGAGTGTTTTCAGCACATATACAGGAAAGCAGTGAACAATATTCTCTCAGTTGTCCAATATCTATTTCTTTTATATCATATAATGACTCACCACAATTAAGTTCATCTGAATTATCTCCACAATCATTTTCCCCATCACATAGAAAAGCTGGTAAAACACAGAGACCAGTTCCACACTGAAAACGTCCTGGTTGACATTTAAATTCAGCTGAAAAAGAAAGGGAGGTTTAGAATGCTACATATTTTGGTAATAAAGTGAAACTGGGGCTTTTCTAACATTCCCAGAAATTCTATGCAATAAAGATAGGCAATTAAATCATATATGGCAAGAATCAAAACAGATTCAAAAGTATCCCATTCCTCAGCCTATTTAATCATAATGTTCTCTTTTAAGACCCAGTCATTTTTAATCACATAGAAATACAGTCTCAAAAAACATAGTGTAATGTGTTTCCAGTGTTATATTTCTAGAAATTTTAATCAATCATCTCCTTACTATACTGAATTAAATGGCTTTACCCATATTATTCCTGGTTACAAGTTACATTTGCTATACCACCTTTTCTAGCTGGCTGACCTTTGCTGATCTTGAAAAAACTAAGCTTGAACAAATTACTTTCCTGGAAAACAACTATGAAATCCCAGAAGTATAAATTGGAGAGGAAATACCAAAAAAAGCATAAATAAATAAATAAACAAACAAACAAATAAATTCCTAGGAGAAAAAAAATAGCAAACCATTAGATGTTTCCATACGATGATTAGGAAGTGAGCATGACTCAAGAAAGATCTTATCTTTAAACACAAAAAATGAATCCAATTGGTATCAAAAGCTCTGTTTCTCATCAGTAGCACATGTGCTTTCTTTTATTTGATTTGCTATAAAGGCAATATATAAAATGTATCAACAATCAACAATCATAATTTCTACAGGTAGTCCTTGACTTACAGACATTTGTTTAATGGTGGCCTTGGAAAGGGTGCTTTATAAAACACTTTTGACCATTGCAAAATATCACACAGCCTACACGGTCATGATCTGAGTGCTTGGCAACATGTTCATAGTTACAACCGGTTTCCAAGCACCTCATAATCTTGTGATCACCATCTTCTCTGCCAACAAGATACATGGTATCTTATCTCTCTCTCTCGGTTGAGAGAGGCTGTTCAATTTTAACAAAAATGGCCTTTTTGACTCCTCTTTCAAACCAGTGATCCTCTCTATCCAGAATGTTCACATTCTGATTTGAACCTGTCTCCTGTCTACAACACAGTCCATTCAGCAGTCCCAAGAAGGTTTCACACCTATTTGCACTCTGATTCACATGACCTTGAGAGTACAGATAAATTTTCAAGGGGCTTCAATGACTCTCAGAGAGCTAATAACGAACCTTCAGAATGCTAATGACCAGATGACTGCAAAGAATATAAATCCTTCCATTCCCACCATTCAGTCAGAACTGAAGAAGCTTCTTGGATGAGAAGTGAAGCATTTTCAAAGAAAAAATTAAGAAAGTCCAGTGGCCTTTGGGACTGGACTTTTAGTACCAGAGCAGAGAGGTAGTGTGGTAAGGTAAAGGGTATAGGATGCCTCGATGGGATGGAAATGGCTTTGGGAGGCCTAGTGCAGGACATGCACCAGTCTCTCTCCTCTTAGGGGCTGAAAATCTTGCTTGGATTTCACCAGGGAGTATTTTCAGCTCCTGAGGGGAGAAACACTCATGTATGACCTGCACTGGGCTTCCCAGAATCTCCCTTCCATCCCCCCATGCTCCTTAGTTGGAACTCTGCTTTACAACCCGTGAGGTTGCTTAACAATCACAACCAGGGGTGTTGGGAATCACAATCATTGAGCAAAGCAATCATTTGGTGTCTCACTCAATGATGACTTTGTTCAAGGATTTGATCTTAGGTACCAATTGTAATAGAAAGTTGAGGACTACATACTGTATATATCTAAAGCTCCAAACTTATATATATATATTTGTTGATATTCCTCCTCAGTAAAGTGCCTTTATGTCTACTGTATATAACTGCATTGCACTACAGTTTTTACCTCTATGTGTGTAATGATCACTTTGTCCCATGTGCCTCCCTCAGCCAGTCCTGGTATTTCTCCGCCAGCCCTCTATCGCCACCATGGCGTACCTGCTTGCGTGAAGCAGCAGCCTGTGTGGGCTGCCTTCTTCCCAGCCAAGAAAGAGAGAAAGGGAGAAAGGCGGCTTACAGGGCTTCCTTTGCCTCCCTGGGTGTTCTTAAGTCTTCCTTCCTTCTTCTGGTCAGCACTTTCTTGCTGCCCTGCATCTCTCTTCTCCATTCTAGAAATGGCAGCCCCGTTTTCTGCCACTTTCCTCTGCTTCTGCACCTGCTTCATGCCGCAAACAGAAGAGCTTTGCTCTTTTTCTCCAGGCCCTTTGAAATCCCCCCCCCTCGCTTTTCTGCCTTAAAATCCAGAGCAGACACTCAGCTGCTCATCAAATCATACCGGTAGCTACTTTATCCTCAGCTGATCAGGAGGAAAACGTGTCTACTCTGGATTTTAAGGCAGAAAAGTGAAAGGGGGGCAATTTCAAAAGGCCTCCTGGAGAAAAAGAGCAAAGCTATTCTGTTTGCCATCTGAAGTGTGTGCCAAGGCCAACCCTGCGGGAAGCGGATCCGCTTCCTAAGGGCTTTGCAGAACCATCGGGGAAGGGGAGCCTGGTCTTCCTCATCCAACTCCAGCTGGAGTAGTTTCCCAGAGCTTAGCATCCTTCCATACAAAGCGTCCTTCCTTTCCTCCCTTCTGCCGGGAGGAAAGCAGCAGAAAACAGGGCTGCCATTTCCAGAACGGAGAAGGGAGACGCTGGCCAATGCAGGGCAGCAAGAAAGTGCACATAAGAGAGTGCGGTGGCAGCGACAGAGGGCTGGTGGAGGGACACCAGGGCTGGTGGAGGCAGGTGGCAGGGGAGATTTGCGCAGATTTATCATAACCGGTTCGCCAAACTCAACAAAAAATTAGGTATCAGTGCAAAGCGGCTGGATCCCACCACTGCTGATAACTCCAACTAATTAAGAAGCATTCATCATGACTTGCAACAGTTTTCCTTTTCAATACCTCTGAAGCATTAACTGCAAAAGGTAATTAAGAGCACCTGGTTTCCTCCTAGGTAATCTAGATTTGAATGTAAGAGACCACCTCTTACTTTGAATTTGAATTATAGTAAAGAAGATAAGTACTGAGATCCATTTTGTATCTGTTGCCTAAAAATCCATTTTTTCCTTTCCCCAAGGATTGGTGTATATCTTAGCTATATTTTAGAGCAGGCATGTCAAACACGCGATGTCATGTGATGTAGCACGATGTATCGGGACTTTTTCCCCATTGCCGGCAATGGGGTGGGGGCGGTTTCAGTGTGACGCATCTGGCCTGCGGGCCAACAGTTTGACATGTCTGTTTTAGAGGATTGCTTATTTTATCAGGGGAAATTCCAAACCTCTTGAGTATCCTACCCACTTTACTGTTTTCAGGAAATGGGGAATGGGAGATCAGGTGAGTTGCCTAGTAATTTCCTAATTTGAAAAGGATGTGGCCTATTAACTTCTTGCTGAGGAAAATAAGGAGCTAGGTTTCGGGGACTGAGTTTACTGAATAAGTGAACAGGAAGAACTAAGATGAACCTTCCAAAAGAGTGAAACAACAACCACAAGTGTCCATGTGTTCTGAGAGGCTGCTTGCTCAACTGTGAGGACTAGAAAGTCTATCTTCTGTATAGTTCATAATTATAGGTATAGCATATCTTGAAAGCTGCTGATTGCCCAATGTACTATATGTGGGGCGGCCGACTGATTGCTTTGTCTCAAGTAAGTGTAAACTTTGAAAGGAATATAAAGCAGACACATTTGAGGAACTGAGCAAATGTATATGGAGAATGAAAGCAGTTTTCTAGGGGATACCTTTCCTCTCTTAGTCAAGAGTTGGAAAAGAGAACAAGAGAAAAAAAATAAAAGCCTTTCTACTGATGTGTTCTAAAAGAGAAGAGGAATGAATAGGAATCTGAGATGGACAATGCTTATGGAATGTTTGTCTTTCTGCCTGAAAAGAACTTGCAAAACTTACGCAGTCCTGAAAAAAAAGCTAGAGAATTAGCCTACACTCAATGGCCACACTTCAACTGGTAAGAAAGAAGGATTTATCAATTCAAAGAAAGGAAGCATTACAATAGAACCCAATAGTGACAAAAACTCTCCATAAGGAATACTGTCAAATGGAGGAGTAAGCCCAATGGATGAGAGTAAAGATCAGAAGTAAGAGACACAAATCATGTTCTGCCTCACTGGAACTCAGAAATAGTTTTCAGGTCCTTTGAAAGAAAACAGGCTCGGAGTGTTCAAAATAGGAAATAGAAGCACTGTAAGAGAGTAGATCCCTAGCGGCATACATAATGCAACTGTTACTGTAGAAGAAGACAAAGAGAAAAGCCAATGTAGCTGATGGCTTGCTAGTATCAGCAACTGACACAAATACATGCTGACATAAATCTATTAGTTTGTTGTCTTTCAGGGCCAAGGATCAGGACATAACAGAACACCTTCCAAGTTAGCAAGTGCCTTCCTGCTAATACCCATGGGACATAGAATACTGCAGAGAAGTGATTGAACCATATCGCTATGGATTTTGAAAAAGACCTCAGGGAAAAAATATTAAAACTGCTGGGTCCTTAGCTAATATTCTTATTCATTTTTCCAATCCATAGAAGAGGAAAGATGAATGTACCAGATCAATTTCTAACTTTCAAATTTTACTGAAGAGATTTTGCTTTCTGAGACAATCATCTGAATTACCTACAAGACAGATTGACTGGCATCTCACAAGAACTTATAAAAATGTATTTGACCAAAACATGAAAAGCTTGATTAGAATAGCTTTATAAGGAATGTTTGGGGGGAGGGCTTGCAAGGGGGGAGGGGGAGGAAGTGGAAATGAAAATCCTAAAGGAGAGACCTTAAGTAAAGATTTCTGCATAATAAAATCTGGAAAAAAAATGGTTGATATATTTCATGGCCTTTATTGTGAATATAGTCATGCTCAGAGTAAAATGCTCAGGGAATAAACCAGATGAGCCTAAGCTATTAATTGAAAGAGCCAAATATAATTTAAAAGGCATAACGGAGAACTGATGGGATGACTCCCATGACTGATATATAGCAAGTGAAAAAAACATATGATAAAAAGAAACAGAAACAGGAGAAATCATGTTGCTCCTATATCCAAATGAATGAGTCTGGCAAGGCTATAGAGACCATCAGGCTTAAAATAAGCAAATAAAAGTAATGCTGTTGTAAGTGTCTATCACCCCATCTAAGCCAGAGAAGATAAATGTTGTTTTCCAAAAGCAAATTGCTGTTCTTTTGAAGAGGCATAAAGTGGCAGGAATCAGAAAGTTTAATTGTTCTAATACTTGCTGGGACAAACTGTTAAAAGCATAATTACCTTTCTGGTTTCTTTGTCTATGTTATGTATTTTATCAGCATTAATATAGATGAACATTTTTATTTCCCCCAAAATATTTCTACAATAAAATATAAAATAAGAGAGAACGGGTATACTTGTTTTGGGTTCCTATTTCTTTGAGAATATTCTTTACTTGCTTCAAAATAATCGATGAGATTGGGGAGTTGTTCATCTGTCTGGTGACGACATGTTATCTCAATATATTTATTTGTATTTTGCTAAACTTGTAGAAGATTCTGTTGCATAGGGGTGACTTATAGTCCTAGCAAATCTGGCATAACATGATTAGTGCAGCCTAATACTTAGACTGTTTGGACTAAAAAATAAAAAGCCTGAATTAATTTTTGATGCAATCTTTACATCTGGTGCTGATTTTGGACCTGTTAAACTGAAAAAGCTTCTTGGATGAGAAGCGAAACATTTTCAAGGAAAACAAAGTTCAGATGCCTTTTGAAAAAAGCACCTTTGGGACAACCATGATCTGGATGACTGAGGTTCTCCATAGACAGACCTATTAATATCTTATGCTGTTGCTGTGTGAAAAAGATTGGATGACAAACTATGTATATCACCTTAGATGTAAAGGAAATATCAGTGCACAATAAATAAAAATTATGACAGATGTGTTGTTGTTTTCTGACAGCATTGTTCACACTTTCTGAATGCTGAAAAGAGAATATTGTGAAATTATCAAATGGTCAGTTGATTTAATGATACTTCTGCCACACTAGAGAAGATGGATAGCAACCATACATTCTAAAAGTGATTGGCGAAAGCCTAATAAATCTATTTTGTATTATTAATTGCAGATTTAATACATATAAAGGAGCACTAGAAAATCTAATTTCTAAAGTCCAATGGAAAATCCTACTCTTAGAAAAAGTTTGATCACTGTAAGAATTAAGGTACTGCATTTTTTTTATTATGCAGTAATATTTTTCATTTTCAAATGTAATATACAGTATGAAAAAATGACTTTCAGCAGTTCTATCTTTATCACTTTTACAATATGATTGATAAGTCTGAAGAATAGTATTCCTAAAATATTGTATTCATTTATACTTACGACATTCTTCAGGTTCATCTGATCCATCTCCACAATCATCCACAGTGTCACATTTCCACCAAAATGGAATACATTTGTCTGTCCTGCAGCGGAACTAAAGGAGAAAAGTGTAATAGAAAAAGTTTTAAAATAGATATACAACTTATAAAGATGTATAGGTATGTGTGTGGTGTGCGTGTGTGTGTGTGTGTGTGTGTGCGCGCGCACGTGTGTGTGTGTGTGTGTAGAATAAAAAGTCAGTAACTGGAATCTGATATACTGATTATTATAAGCTACTTTGAAAAGTCTCATTCTTTCATGTATATACATCTATTGTATTTGCTACAATAATATCCACACTTACAAAATAAATGCTTCTGAGAATTAAATATACAGCATACTGTTACAATTTTTATAGCAGTAGCACATATCTCAAAATATGTAAATATACTTAAAAGGAGATAATGAAAATATTTTTAAAAAGCTTCCATTCCAACAATATACATACTTGACTGGCTGTGCAATTTGATAAGCAGGTCTTATTATCTGCTGCGAGGTAAAAATTGGTAGGACAGGCACAAGTGTGAGTTTTATTTGGGGCAAGAAGGCACAGATGACTACAGCCACCATTATGTAATGTACATGTATGTTTAGCCACTAGAAATACAAACATATAACAGTTAAAACATGCCCATAAAACTCAAGTAAAACTAATTCTAAACCTGTAATATCTTCCAGTTTAAAGATACCTCTAACATGTTTGAAACATAAATTTTAGAAATATTATTTTAAAAGATAAGTTAGAATAATAAATTATGAAAATTGAATTGTTACTACTTTTCTATAAAAGATAGTTTATATGACATAAAATCATTTTATATTCTATAAAACTAATTCAAACAATTGACCAATAATGAGAGCTGTGTTAGATATCTTCTCATATAAACACAAAAAAGGAGCTGTGTGCACACCCTGCTTTATTCAAGTCCCACTGAAACCTCCATGGAAAGAATTTCTGCAGTGCAGACATTGTTATGTGTAAGCTTCCACCTTACACACTACATGCAAAGTCTCCCTGCTCCAGAAAATATGTCTTTGCTTTTGAAGATTGCCTTTGCAATATTATTATTGGTATAACAGAAAGGGAAAGATAACACTCACTATTCATTATGTTGAATTCTGCACAGAATATATTGTATGAACTGAGCTAAAGAAAGTTCTAAATTTGAGTTAAGGTGAATTCTAGACTATGGAGCCGTGGTGGCACAGTGGTTAGAATGCACTATTGGAGGCTAATTCTGCCAACAGCCAGGGGTTTGATCCTCACCAGCTCAAGGTTAACTCAGCCTTCCATGCTTCCGAGGTCGATAAAATGAGGACCCAGATTGATGGGGTCAATATACTGACTTGGTAACCAGTTAGAGAGGGCTATAAAGCACTGTGAAGCGGTATATAAGTTTAAGTACTATTGCTATCAGTCCATTTCTAGTTGTTCAGTGAAAATAATTTGGAGGATGTTTTTGACCCAGGAGGAATCTGATCATTATACCAATATTAAAAATGTTGTTTTCATTTCTATCCACATCCGTTACAAGAACTAGGAAGAATGGAGGAAGCTCAGTAAGTTATTAAAGGCTGTATCTGTGATTTTACCCTATTCAATTGTAACAGGTATTTTGAAGAATAGCCAGTTCTCTTATGTCTATTTTACTTTTCTAACAATCTTAAACACTCTAAATAGTTCGTGGTTATTGCTAAGCAGAATTCAGTAAAAGGTCTGGCAACAGAGGAAGAGGCATTTGCTTGAATGAATATGTAATTTTAAAAAATCAGTTCTTACCATTAGGTTGCCTAAATGAATGATAAACTTGAATATCAGTTATGGCATGCCATGAGTTAATCAGTGCTACTTTATCTGCTCCAGAGATTTTGTGGGCACGGTTGACAGTCTTGGTTTTTCCATCTGTCCAGTATATATAGTCTTCAAACAATGTTAGAGCAATCACCCCTAGAACATGTTGATTAGGAACTGCAGTAGAATATAATAACATTAGTGTTGAGTTTTGAGAAAGACTGATAGTTAAAATATTTTTATTGCAAAAACTACCCTAAAAGTGCCTTCTTTGGAGGCCTTGCCATTATGTCTGAAGTTGCTTCACAATCACTATGACTATGTATTTATCTTAGTTAGCAGGTTATATGTCTTTTAGTCTCTGCCTTATATAGAAAGCCTTTTGTTGTTTCTCTTTTAGTTTTCTCTTCACTGAATACTTTGTGATACTTCCTCCATTTGCTGAATTACCATTCTCACCTGCCTGCATTTCCCTCTAGATATCTTCAACCCATATTTCCTTCTGCAGTTCCTAACTTTCCTCTAAGTAACTTCTGAGAATAAAGAATTATCCAAAATCTGACAATACTTTAAAACAGACATTCAAGTGATATAAACTAAGAAGACGTCTCAGTAAACTCTACTACAAAGCCACAGGGCAAATATTGAAAATAATTGGTTGAAAGTCAAATTATATTTTAAAACATCGTCTCTCAAGAGATAGAGACATTTTTTTTTGGCAGAAATCAAAGCAGACAATCCTGGGCAGCAAGTTGATAACAGGATGAAGGACTACTCTATTGTGTTATTGTATAATAATTATCCTCATAGTAGTTTGAAAGTAATAATCCCTCCGGTTTCCTGGATCAAGTAATTTAGAACGTTAAAAATCATTATCAAATTCAAACTCTGTCTACAATTAAAGGCATTTTTGTCATAAGGAATTATGTAATGAATATGAATATACACACATGTTATTGAACAGAAGAGAAAGAGAGAGGTCTTTTTTTCAGTAAAACAAAATCAGTTGTTAAACCAGACAGCTGTCAACAGTTGATAAAACTTTGTAATGCAAGTACTCAGGATAAGAGATTTGAAAACACAGAGGTGGAATTAATGTTAAAACTAAAGATTTATCTTATAAAATCATATCATGTGATTGGGACAATTGATGGTAATGTGATTTGTAGGATAATCACTGAATCCAATATTCCCCTTTGTGTCATCCCACAGATCTGCATTACATAAACAATGAAAGCTTCCCTCTCTCGACTTCCGGTTTGCCGACGCGTGGCTCTCATGGACGCTCGGAAGACGAGCTCCGTCTTCCTCGTCCAGTTTTGCATCGCTGGGGAGCCCTAAAAGGGTCAAAAAGTCACCCCGTAGAGGTGACCAGCAAGGAGGGGCTCTCGCTGGATCGTGGGAGAGCGGTAGCTCTCCCATTAGAGCCAGCGTTCCCTCCAAACCAGCAGATGAAAGACCGGCCATAGCAATATGGCCGGTCACTAGGCTGCGGACAGCCAAAGTCACACTTACCATCAGGCAACATTAAAGCAGCGTGGAGAAGACTGGGTGAGATCTACCTTTCTTAAAATTCTAATTTCCTTTTTCTACCTACGTAAGCTGCTAAAGTACTTTCTCCCCTGCGGAGAGGGAAGGGGGATTTTAGCCCTCCCTCCAGAAATAGCGGTGACTGATTATCCAGGGGAGTTTAAAATGATGAAAAAATAATTGGATCCCAATTGGAATTTTATTTCCTAAAATTTGTGGACTAAAAGATTTTCTATTATCTATTTTTTACTTTCTATTTTTATTGAAGATCTGGGTTTTTCCTCATAAAATAGAAGAAAAACTGAAAGGATTAAAATAACTTTAAGACTCAAAGGAAATCTTTAAACAGTGGGGTGACATCTTGTGACTAAACCTGAAACTGCAATCTGTTATTCTCTAAAAGAGATTTGGCTGATAGCCCAGAAAATAAGATAAGATTCATGCAACCTTGAACACCAGCTGTGAGAGACCTATCTGTGCTTTCTATCTACTGGAAAAGAAAACCTGTAAAAGCTTCTAATTTAACTCATCAGTATGGAAGAAGACCAGGAACAGACTTTTCTTATGGAGGAAAATCAGGAACAAATTCTTAATACGTTGAAAGCAATTTATCAAACCCTTCTTACAGCTGGTGATGAATTGAGAGCTTTTAGAAAAAAACGAGAAAGCAGCTCAGATACGCAAACTCAAACTTTGATTATAACTAAAAAATCAACTATACAGAATACTACAGAAAAAGTGGAACAATTAAATATTATGACAGAAGATTTACCTGCCCAACAAATACAGACAATGCAAAACTAAAAAAAAAATCTGACAATATGGATGGAGGAAAAAACCTGCTATATAAATCAGAAGGAACCTGAGGATCAAGAAGAGAAACAGATGGAAGAAAAGATAAATAGTTCAGGACAACTACATTGAGAGGGGAAAATAAAGAGACGACCTGCTAGACGTGCCAGACCTGCTAGAGCTAGACCTCTCAAAAAAATGGCGACTGGATGGTCTTTTCAACATCACACAATACATATAACAATACAAGGAGAATTGTTTGATGACTCAGAAGCACGGACATGGAAGATGATTTGGCAAAGAAAGAAAGCTAGAATAAGACTGAAGAAGAATGGGGTTTTGACTTACTTATGAGATTTAAAATAGAATATATTCAAGTAGTTAAGATGTGTATTTTGAATACAAGATATTGTTATGAATTGAAGATAAAGAAAATGTTTGGCTATTTAAAATCTAGAAGTATAAATGTTAACAGTTAAATTTGAATATTGAGTTGCTTATAAAGGTTAGATAAAGGTGATTAAGACATATATATGCTAAGAGTTACTGATGAAATGTAAATAAACATATATATTTTTTTAAAATAATTTTTATTGAATATAAAAAAAGAAAAAAAGATTAAAAAACATTGAACATAGTGTATCATCTTTGACATACATCTTTGTCTAAACATTCCTTATTATACACATACTTTATACATTTCAGATATTCTTCCTCTATTTACATCCCTTCTAATGACCTTCCTTTTTTTTTTCCTTCTTCTTTCTTTCCTTCCTATATTTTGATGTAGTGGTAAGAATGAAAATTATTAGCTTAAATATGAGAAAGTATATATAAAGACGAAGAGAGAGGAAGTACTAAATGCTGAAATGGAAGAAATTTTGGTTACTGAATTTAAGATATTTGGAAATTATAAGAAAATAAGAATATTATATTGAATTATCAATTTGTTGATGTAGAATTGAGATAGATATGTATCCTGAACACCAAATGTTGTGGGGAATTGTGATAAAGGGAATTGGGGTCATTTAAAACTTGGAAATGATAAATATTAAACGTTAAGCTTAAATATTAATGGAAAACTAAAACTGGGAAAATTTACTAGGTTATTGATGGTCTAAAAGATGGAATGTTAAAACAATTAAGATATACATAAACTAAAAAATATTGATAAATGTAAGAAAGTTATCTTGTATCCGATTGATAGAATAAGAAGTAAACTAATAAGAGACAGTACATATTAAGGGAAAAAGAAAGGAAATATTGGCTTAATAGTTGGAGACTTGTACTAATAATACCTGTATGTAATTGAATTATTGTAACTCAGCTGCCACGTTGTTTTTCAAAGATATAATTGTAACATTAGAAAATCAATAAAAAGTTTTGTTTTGTTTTTTAAAAAGAAAGCTTCCCTCTCTCTCCCTTGTCCTTATTTTTATATAATTGCCATAGTGCACGGGTGTTAAACTGCCGGCCCGTGGTCCAGATGCATCATAGCAAAAATCACGCCCACCCCATTGCCAGCAATGGCAAAAAAGTTGCAATACATCGCGACACGTCACGTGACGTTGCGAGTTTGATACCCCTGCCATAGTGTGTCAATTTAGTGCCAAAGGAATGAACTGGTATTGTTTAAATGTAGAATTTTGACATATGACATGAATAGCATAAGTTGAAATGAAGTTTTATTGATTAACTATTTCCATGTAAATATATCACTTTTAAATAACACCATGTTGAAAATGAAAGCATCAATTTATTAACCAGCAAAAACTAGGACAATGAATTCAAACATGAACTGTTTTAAAACGTTACAAAGGAAAGTGCTTTTCATACTATGTATATATATAGTCCTTAGCTTCTTCCTATACAATGTGTATCCAAAGTCAAACCTCATAGGCCAAACACAATATGTTTTATTATTTATTTTTTCCACATAAAATATTCATGTACAGGAATGTCCAAAGATCCTGCATCAAACAAGTAAGGAAATGTTTAGCAGAAAATGACAAACAATTTGATCTTTTAATATAATTTATGGAGTAAATTGTCTATGGGACCTCACTTTAGGTATTTGTATTGTTTTAGAAAATGTAGATTATAAAATAATATTTTTTGAATACAACAAATTTGGCAAAAGAACAGGCTGTAATAGTTTCTTGGAGTGTAACTAACCTTTATTTCTGCGGGTGCCATCCATATTAGCAAATTCAATATGATTTTCATCAGCCCAGTAAAATCTTCTGTTGACATAGTCTATTGTAAGAGCCATGGGTCTAGATATCTGTGTTTCTATCACAACTGTCTGATTAGAGCCATCCATGCCAACTCGACCAATATGAGGATATTCACAGCAATCAATCCAGTACAAATACCTAGGAAACAAAATTCATAAATATGGTGTTACTATGTAACATAATCATACTAACAGTATAATTGGAAATGTTACAATTTACAAAGTTGTATGTAGCATTTATTTTTAAGTATCACATTGTTCACTATCAATGAGCCAAGTTGATAGCTGCTAATTCATAATTCAAAGACTCTATTCTCTCTCAAAAGAGTTGATAATGGGCTTAATGTTGGTCAA
Organism: Azemiops feae; assembly: GCA_023970755.1. Lineage (NCBI taxonomy): Eukaryota > Metazoa > Chordata > Lepidosauria > Squamata > Viperidae > Azemiops > Azemiops feae. Next base: position 641,498 of record JALGBA010004174.1, on the reverse strand, counting down.
AACCTTAAGGTCAGAGTTATGTTTCTTTTGCTGAATTCATTTCACACATTCACCATAAAGCAAGAGATAATATGATCTTACAATGGCAAAAAAAGTGTACAATGGATTTAATTTTTTAAAATGTTCCATTCTCTCCTGTATCTTTTCTTATGATAGTCCATTACATCAAAATCTTTCTCTGTGGAAATTAATTTACAATGTTCAGCACTGAATGGAAAAAAAATATTTGGAGCTAAAAATGGCATATAATCTGCAATCCATAAGCCTCCCTTTTTTCAGTGACCAAAACATTCTCAAATAATACTGCCCAAACCATTTTCTGTAGTGGCTCAATAATCAGTCATGCTTTGCCCTTTAAATATTGAATTTAAAGGTATGCTAACTTTCCACAATTCTTATAACATTAACCCCTCCCTATCCAAGGAAATCTATTTTTATGTTTATAATTGTTTTATATTTGTATGTTTTGCTACATTGTAAGCCTCTCAAAGTCACTTCAAAGATTGATGGCATATACATTTAATAAAATAAATAATTTAAAAAGTAAAAAATAAAATTGGCCACACACTTTTAGTGTGTTCTGTGATATTGAAAATATCGTGCATCCTTTGGGGGCTACCCTAGGTTTAAGGGAAAGGAAGGTATAGGTGGAAATAGAAAATGCAATATAATTCTCCATGTATTTTATTTATGTTAATATATGATGCCCCCAGTCTTACATAAATGGGATATCAGCAAATAATTTACTGTTCAACAATATGAATCAGCATAACACAGGTTATTGATGCTTCTTCCTGCAGTTTTAATACTACATTCATCTTCCAATATTGCTTCCTTTAATATATATATAAAACATATAGATTGAATAAATAAGGGGAGAAGATGCAACCTCGTCTAACTCCTTTGCCAACCTTTCACCATGTTCTGTCCATACTGTGGCATCCTGACCTGTATGTAAGTTTCTCATGAGTACTATTAGATGTTCCTGGGTTCCCAATTTTCTACACACTTTCTGTAATAGAAGTTATGTATAGTTTCTGATTGCTAAATTTTAAGATATTAATAAAGTAAATATTTGTCAGAAAAAAGACAATCAACATGATTAAGAGATCACATGAAGAAAATTGAATTGGTCACAGGGCTTCAGTATACAACTGAGTGTCTAAAACAAAAGAGTGTTCATTAAGGTTTTGCTGGTTCTTCCTCATCAAACATCTGGGGAAGGACCAAATGAATGAGGAACATTAGTCAAGAAAGTGTCTTGAGTTTAAATTTCAATCTAATGAAAGATGAATTCAACAAATGTTTATAAGCACCACTTCTTTGGGGTGACCATTCTTGCATTCCCAAATTTCCAGGCTTTAGCCTGGCATACTTCTATGGAACAGCTAATAAAATAATGGGTATCTGAAAGGGACAAGGGATATCACATGGATCTTGACATTATCAGCATGAATTATATACATATTTTGTATTACAATAATATTGTATATAATTCATTCCATTTGTATGACATCATGTACATAGCATTATTTGACATTATTGTGATTTCTATTGGATATCTGTACATAATCCACTGTCATGTGGAACTTTAGTGGCGATGTATAGTGGTTAATGGCTTTTAAATAATATAAACAAAATTCATTCAGCTGAATTAATTCACCTATTATTAGCTGTCAAAATTATTGCTCAAATTTATGCTAGACAAATTTGTGATTATTATTTGGGAACAACCTGAAATTTTCAAATATTAGATATAACAATTATTTCCATTATCTTTCATTAACTCCAGCTACATTAATTCCAAAAATGTTTCCCTTTAAACATTACTCTTGTTGAGAAGGATATACTTTCTTATAAACATTCTCCAAAGCAGAAACAATCAATTGCGCTATTAATTTGTATGATAATTCCATACCCAATTTGAGGATCTAAAGAGAGATCTCTAGGAAACTTCACCCTTTTGCTCACAAGAACAGTGGGATACAAGCCATTGATTTTGGATACTTCAATCATCCTTTTTTCTGTGTCAGACCAATAGAGATTCTTTCCAACCCAGTCAACTGCTAATGCATTAGGAACAGCTGTGTTATGAACTACCTAAAGAAATGAAAACTGTATAAGTAGCAGAACATACAGAAAAAAATGGTGGAAAATCCATTTTCATTTCCCTGAGATGAGAGTAAATAATTATACTACACTGGCAAATACAATTAATATAATTGGAAGGTTCTTAATTCTGAAAAATATTTGAAAGAAAATATATTAATTCTTATAACATACTACAATTAACCAATAACAATAGACGGCATTATATGGTAATTTTATTCCTGTTTTACTACATTTTTTTCTTTCATTAAAAGTTCCTGCAAGTTTTCTTGGCAAGCTTTTTTATTACCTCCTTTTCAGGGCTGAGTGAAAATGATTGACTCAATGTCATCCAGCTGGCTTTGTGGCTAAGACAGTATAAAATCTCAGAGTCTCTTGGTTTCAGAATTTATGCCTTAACCACTACACCAAATTGGCTCTCACTACATAATTACTGCAAAGATTCATTTTAGACATATCCCAATGAATTCTTTCTCTGATGTGCAGAATCCCATCCCATCTCATATTCTTAGAGGTTTCTTCACATCCAAATACACAACATAGTTACCTGCTTTTCTTCAACATACAACAGCAGTCAGCAATACGATTTACGAAGTGAAAATATCAGAGATAACTATCAGAAACTTCCAAGATTTACTCTTATAAACAAGAGCGAAATGGACTGATGCAGTGGTAACAAAAAGCCATCAGCCAAAGCACTCCAAGTGGTAACTGCACCCAGATGGCACTGGTTGCACTGTTTCTTCCATCTTCACCAATTCCAGCTCCTAAAGGTTAAGGTAGGCAGTCCCATTTTAGTCTATCACTATGAAGCTACTATGGACAGTTTTGTCAAGCCACCTCATTGGCTGTTGCTATAACTACAAGTTCAACATTTTCTTTGTGCATGGAAAAATAGTATAATCTTTCAGATTATAGGAAATGTAAGGGAAAAATGAATCTGGATGAAGTATTTATCTGTCCATTCATCTAATTTATATGGTCAATTATTTATTCTGAGATATTAAAAGTTCGCTTTTTTTCTTATACAGTGTTCTGACCCAGCCTACGTGAGTCCTTGTTAAGCTCACAAGGAGAAACTCCTCTTCCAACAAGCAGGCTGGAACCGCAGGAAAACACCAATCCCCTTTTATTATTCACAGACCTGAGTCAATGTCCAAGGCAAACAAACACAGTTCACAGAAACTCGATTCCTCAACATGAACGGTTGCCTTTGGCAACCAGCACCTCCCACACCTTCCCTTTTATTATGCAGCCAAGGCGTGGCTTCCTAATGCCTTCTCCTTTGCCTTTGGAACTGCCCCATTGCATTCCTCTGTCCTACTCTCTTTTCTTGTCAGCGTTTACGTGCATCCTGGATATCTCCCAGCTGTGATTCATCACTGTCCAACTCAGACTCCCAGCACAGCTGTGTCTCAGCCTGAGCGCAAGTAGAGGGGCCAGGCTCCTCGTCAGACTGTAAGTCTTGAAGCTCCTCAGAGCCTTCCTTTGACTCTGATGTCCCTCCAGGCCCCTCCTCATCCTCTGATTCCTCAGACTCAGCTGCCAGGTCCACTGGCTGGCAAGGATCACAACATACAGCAACGAAACTTCCTAGGCAAAATTGTCTATTATCAATGCTATTTATACATAATCAGCTAACAAAAATGTTTCTATCATCATCTCTTGAAAAAGCCATGACCAGACTAACAGTTTAGTGAATAAAACTAAAACTATTCTGCAAAAATAAGAAAATGGATTTGAGACAGCTCCAAAACCAGAAAAGTGTAGTTATGGATTGACATATAATGCTGATCTCAATTCTGGCATCCATTGAGAAACCTTGGCATGAGTTAGATTTCCTGAGAACTCTCATTAACAAGTCTAACTTTGAGTAGGATGGGAGATCTGTAAAAATAACACAAATGGTTTTGAATGAAAAGTTGCATAAATATGGAAGATATATTCTTTCTTTAATAGATATGAGAGTATTCCCCATTTATTTCTTATTTTTGTTCACTGTAATCACTATATTCTTCATTTAACTCAATCTGTCTGATAGTTTAAATCAGACAACGGATAGATTTTGTATTTCATTTCACTTTCCATAATATACTATTATTTTTTTATCTCATCATTGTGCATACAGGCATTAATTAAATCACAGTTCAAAACTAATTTTGATTTGAAATATGAATACACCTGGATACCAGTTTCTACTGAGATTAAATCAACTTCTTAAAAAAAAAATCAAACTTCATCTGGCAAACAGTCTAAATTAAGTCTAGAAATAAAAAGCAAAAGAACAGGGAATCATTACCAAGAATTCTTAAATAAGTTAGAAGTTCAAATGTCACAGATATTATGAAATATGCCATGTTCTGAATAAGCTACAAATTTTATGTTATGTATCAATTGTTTAATATTTTGATTCAGAAAATTAAAGAAAATACATATTGACTAAGCCAACCACACATCTATCTATAGAATCTGCTCAGAGTTGCCTCAAACTATGAAATGGCTGGCATGTAAATTTAATAAATGAATAGTATGAGCAGCTGCAAATTCTTAAAGATTTACACTAGCACAAATATGACTAAAAATATATACTTTTTAAGTGGTATTTGAACCTTAAGTATTTATCACCCAAGAAAACAATTGCAGTTGTGCAACTTAATATCACTTGATCTGTAGAGTGGGAAAAAAATGTTTCATCCAGACTTAGTTACACTCTATATAAATTGATTTAAATTAATCATGGTTAATCTATTCCATAGTTTCAATGTATGTATTCACAATAAAGCTAATAGATCAAAATCTGTTTTTATGGGTAACAATTTTACTGGATTAAGCTGTGCCAGTATCCAAATGACTTTATACATAATGACATTAGCTACTGATCCACATAATATTTATAAATCCATGATTACTTCCAAATCACCTTGACATCATTCCCATTCAGATTCATTCTGTTAATCCTACTTCCATTTGGTCTGCTGGAATCAATCCAATAGATGAACTCTTCTTTGTAATCGAAGTCTACTGAAATCACGTTATTTAGGCCCTAAAAGGGAAAAAATAACCTCAGCATTTGCTGTAAATAAATTAATAAAGTTAAGATAACTATTCCTACAATGAAGGGAGATACTTAAAAGGGGGGATATATCTATTTTTCCCAAATGTTCACAAGCAACTTGGGGTTTAACCAACAAAAAATGCTGTCCCCTTCAAATATACTGCCAAGTTTCCAATACCAGTCAATGGGAGAAGATATAAGCAGATATAACCACCAGTATCTATTCTCCAACCATCTCAATTTTTGATAGGTGGGAGACAGAATATCCATAGGAGCATATCAATTAATGAGGTGTTAAAAACGGAAGGCCCTCTGACCTCCATGATGAGCTTCCCATGTACATTGGCCTTGGTTTCTTATATATGAGCCCTCGTGGCTCAGTAATTAGAATGCAGTATTACAGGCTAACTCTACCCACAGTCTGGAGTTCGATCTTCATGGGCTTGAGATTGACTCAGCCTTTCATCCTTCCAAGGTCGGAAGTCAAGAGTGTTTCTCTTCTATATATCTTTGATTAAAGCTTAACTTCTATTGTCAAGGTCTAGCTTTCAGGACTACCAATCCACATGGATTAAGGCTGTCAAATCTAACCTTTTAAATCTAGACTACTCTCCCCCTTCAGTTCTCAAGATGAAATATGATTAGGTGAAACAAACCCTGAAGCAAAGGATAAAGGATACAGAGCAGCAAACAGATCTAGGGAAGGCGCCAGCATTCTTATCACCAGTACACAATAGATATATTGTCACTGCAGCCTACTGCCTTATACAGCTAGAAATACCCATTCATCTGAAAGCTTTCTCTCTTGCCTGATATCATGCTGTCCCCTCTGCAGTATTGGATGGGAAATTATATAAAAGTACCATTGGCTGAAAGGCTTTGCCCCTGTGATTCCGAAGAGGTGGAAACTACAGAACATGTTCTTTGTTGCTCCTTTTATGGAGACATCCAAACCAAAATCATCCTATCTCTGATGATATCCTAGTTACTCAGATTACGCCTATGCCCAAATGATGCTCATAGATGACCTATCTTTTTTTACAATGCAAATAGCTAGGTTTTGTCCATTAGCATGGAAGATCTGTTGGACATGATGGGACAATTTTCCATTAATCAAATTCTACTAATTGTAATACATTTAAATGCTAGATATTATCTCTTTTTTGTAATTTTGGATGTTAGTATATTTTTACTGTCTACATTATAATTTAATATAGGTTGCATCCTGAACCTCATTTATAAATATAATCTTGTTTTAAAAATGTATTTTAACATTGTCTTAAACTTTATTCTATTTATTATTTATTTAAATTCATAAAGTACTTTGATTGTACTGGTTTATGTCTTGGTCTAAACTGGTCTATGGTGAATTGAATATTCTTGGGTGAGGGATGTTCTTCTGAAAGGCAGTATTTATTATCTTTAATTTATCCCTTTAATTACTACATATGGCAGCCTAAATATGGCTGACTTCTGAAAACATAAAACAGACCAATTCTCAAGAGATAAAACCTTAGAAAAATGAATAAGGAGAGAGTAAGTGGCTATGAAAGCTAAACATGTTTAGAGATAAAAGAAAAATAAATCTAAAAATTCAGTGGGGGTAAAACTAAAATTAATAGATACTTTAAAATAGATATCAAGCTTGCTTTAGCTGTGACCTCATGAGCTCTGCTGAGTGTCTAATATTAAGAGGCTTCTGAAAATTATAAATTCCTATTGTTTGGCTAAAAGTGCTGCAGAGAAGTTTATAGGACAATATAAGTCCCCAGATTTAATATGAGATTACAGTGCCTTCTTGTTCCACAATCTTCCTGGCTCATTCATGGAGTATCAAAATTTAGGCCTTCTGACATAGTCATCTTCCATCTTCTACTGTTTTTCTCCTTCCCCCAAAAGAATTTAGAATAGTATTCCTTGATTAATTGGTAGCACTAGGAAGCATTCTAAAATTTTAGGAAGGGAATAATGTTCAATTATTACTTTAATAATTGTTTTTAAGGGTAAGTTAAAAGTTACATTATGACCTAAAATGATGTGATTTTAGATCACAAATATTTTTGTCAGTGCAAATCTATATTTCCTTGCTACAGGAGACTGTCCAGCCTTAAATACAAAACATGCTGTTGCTAAAATGACAGACTGCAGTAATTTGCTTACTCCATCTTTCCTGCCAAATTACTATATTATTCATTTTCAGGGGTGGGGAGATTAAAAACTATTTTTGTAGATATCATTACAAACTGCCTACTTTTAAAAAAAGTAGACTTCTTGAATATCATTGTGTTCAGATACTGATCTTCAAGCCAGGATGGAGCATCCACTCCAGGTATTTTCAATTTGATATGGAGTAGGTTTGTTCATGCTATTTTAAATTCCCCCCAAAGTAGGCTACCATGAGGTTGGTGGATTGCGGTGATTCTGCATGAAATATACTAAAGGAGGGGTAATTTGTGGTCTTTGAGAAATATATTAGTAACATATATTCATGATTAATTTTTCAAGGATATAATATACTCTGACTGCTTGAACTATAATCATATTAGGTGGGCTGTGTATCTTGCTTTAGAATTCTTCAATTTTCTGGAGGTAACATTTGGTAACTATAACATTAAGTTATAATTGAGTAGAAGAATATTTGGGCCTTAGTGGTCAAATCTTTGTTCTTTTTGTTCTTCTCAATCTCTAAAACACAGTAGATAATTAACAATAGATTTCTGCAGATAACCATGATTAGATTATAGGATCCCAACCAAATCTAGTCAAGCTGCACGTTACTTAAAATAGGTTGATAGCATTTTCTTCACAAGAATGTGTTCAGAAACAATTACAGAGGAACCTGTGATTTGAAACCCGAAATATTGATAAACAATACTGAAGAAAAAAACAGGTAGGATTAAGCAAAAGTAAATAAATACAGATCCACTCAGTAAAAGGGAGCAAAGCAGCATTTTCTTGGTCAATATCATTATGTTATTTACTTAAAAATTCGTTTCTCTTTAGTTCTGTATTAGCCTGCAAATGTCATCTTAAAAATCCTGCAAAAATTGCATTTAAATATGTATGTAATATGTTTCAAAATCAAAAATCACAAATTGCTTTATTTCCCTGTGTCCATAAAAATTCTGATGATGAGAATACTTGTATATTAAAATACAGCATAATCACTTAAAGAAACTCCTGTCAAGTTATACAGGCAACTAATTTTCGTTGTAATATGCACACAGAACTGATTTCAGTGGTACACCCTGTGTATATTCATATGCTAAGTATATAACTTTTGAGGAAAAGAGTTAATCCTGTTGCCCATCTAAAATGTTTTTATTCACTTCTGCATTGACATTTCCTTATGATGATGCTGTACTGCTTATGGTCACTGTACCTTTTTTAAAAGATTTATGATTTCTGTACACTGTCTAGGGATCCTTTGAGTGACTTAGAGAATACCTGTTTCATTGAAGTATAGTTGGATCCATCAGTACTAATTTTTCGTATTTCATGATGATCAGCCAGAATTAAGAATGGCTCTTCATCTATATGAAAAAATAATGGTAGTTTTTTTTTACTTAGTTTATGAAACTTTGGAATTGAAACATAAACAGTGAAAAATTAAGTGCTGTATGCTATTAACATAGTATAGATAAAAAAACATTAAAAGCATAATACTTCAAACAAGATCAAATTTTAGAGATAAGCTGAACAGGAAATTTAATTAGCACCTTTTTAGAGTATTTTAATATAGCCTTTGAAACAGGAGAAGTATTAACGCTCTCTATGGTTTCACTTCCAAAATGAATTTATAAACACAGCTTGGCTTTCAAGGAACAAATAGATAATACGTAATAGCTGACATAAAAAACTTAGAATCATTTGATTCAAAATTAATGCATATTTTAATTTCCAACAATTAGTGTGTTGACTACAGTGGTTCTGAAAAGAAAATATGGACTTTTTAATGTTAATACACTTTGGAATGTTCTTATTTTGGGGCAGTTGTCTTCTCCACTCACCTCATGGTGGCAGCACCAACAACCCCACTCAGCCAGCCCACTTCTTCTGCGGCCGAAGGAGCAGCTTCATTCTGCAGCTGAGAATGGAGCTCCGGCCTGCATTTTGCAGTTGAAGGCCTTCTGGAAAGGCCTCTGCAGCCCAGAACCGAGCTATGGATTCAATCCATAGCTTGGTTCTCGGCTGCAGAGGCCTTCCAGAAAGGCCTCTCTCCAAAATGCAGGCTGGAGCTCCATTGTCAGCTGCAGAATGAAGCTGCTCCTTTGGCCGCAGAAGTGGGCCGAAGAGGAGTGTCAATCCACGGGAGGCCTGGCTGCAATGGTAAGCTCCACCCTCCAACCCCCGCCCTAGATTGATTTTTAGGTGTGCACCTCACCCCAAACCTAGGGCGTATTTTGGGGGTAGGGCTTATATTGGGCCCACCCCCAAAAATCAAGCTAGGGCTTATTTTAGGGGTAACTCTTACTTTCAGGGAAACACAATACTAGTTCTACCCGTTGTGTTCATCTTACTTTGTTCCTGTTCTTAGCTGCCCAAAGTGATGAATTAGAGATGGACAGACACATGAATTGAAATAAATACATAAAGAAATAATGCAAATTTCTTTAATTTATTAATGTGCTTTATAATCAAAGAAAAAAATCCCATCCCCCCTTTCCACCTCTATCAGTAAACATAAGGGTAAAAAAAGCAATAATATTATTGGAAATTAGCCCATATGCCTGATAATTATTTAGGAAAACAATGCTTTCATAAACAATGCAATGAAAACAAATGAATAAATCTAAAAGTAAAATTAATCTCGCAACTTTTGCTAGATCAAGAACTTCTGAATGACATAAATTGCTATACAATTTTGAGGGACTAACTTATTTTTTAAGGATTTTAGACAAGATAAAGAGCAGGGGTGTAAGTTTGCTAAGTGGTACCAACTCATTAAAAAAGGACAGGGAATGTTATGTTATTTACAGTCACTTATATCCAATGGTGGAATTCAGCCAGTTCGCACCACTTTGGCAGAACCGGTAGCTAATTTTTTGTTGCCCGGGCCCAGAATGGACTTCCAGAAGCGGCATCCACACAGAGAACCGATTGTTCACATATTTGAATCCCACCACTGCTTATATCCCATTACCTGAGACACGTTTTTACAGAACTTTGCTTTCAAATAAGCCAACAGCTTATTTGGATGGAAGATACAGAGCTTACTTACTGCACTATGCTTATGCATATGTAAAAACTTACAGGTGGAATATCTGACCCATTACCTAGTATATTGCAAACTCTATCAGGAACCTTGAACTAATTTATTATATCCTTGTTAATCCAATACAATCAATCCAGAACAATTTTTTTTGTTGCCCAATGAAGACAAACATGTATTGAAACAATTGCATTGTTTGCAATGATGGCAAGGAACATACAAAAGCATCCTGAAAAATAGTACTGTTAATATTAGAGGGGATGTAGTGAAGTGATTCGATTGCTGCATTTTACATATGTATTTTGCTGAAACCTATAGTTGCAAATAAATATTTTAATACTTTAAAAATGAAGTCCTGTTTTTTATGCTTAATTGGACTATGACTTTAATAGTTTTGTAGCTGAAAAGGTTTACCTGAAAGGGATTTGCAGCCTTGCTGAGCATTAGGTTGCATTTCATAACCATCCATACACAAGCATTTGTAAGTCCCATATGTATTGATGCATTGCTGACTGCATGGAAAGCCAGATGAACATTCATCAATGTCTACACATGTTTTGCCATCCTCCTTCATATGGAAACCAGGCCAACATTTACACTATAAAGAAAAATAAAGCACATTATGTGTTAAGCATGTGAAGGCTAGGGCTGTTTGCACCTCCTTATCTGCCTTGGTTAATGCATATCAATTTTGCTGAAATGTTTTTAAAGCATGGTATCTCAGGATTCAAAAAAAAAAAAAGCCCATTGCTCATTTTGAGCTTTTTTCCAACACTCACATAGGCACTCACAGTATTATAATTTACCTAATTGTTTGGATTTTTGGAATATTTCACAGCAGAAATATGTATATGTATATAAAAAAGGTGAAACAGGTTCTTTTTCTCTTTCGTAAAGTTGGCCAGGAGAGTATGGTTTCTAGCATAGTTCCTAGGAAAAAATGTAGATGAAAAGAGGGAATTGAATCTTTTCCTCAGCTTGAATTTTTTTTGTTCCATTTTTCCTTAATCAGTTGTCATTCCCTCTGGATTCAGAGATAGATAGATAGATAGATAGATAGATAGATAGATAGATAGATAGATAGACAGACAGACAGACAGACAGACAGACAGACAGACAGACAGACAGACAGACAGACAGACAGACAGACAGACAGACAGACAGACAGACTTTATTGTCATTTTTTACTGTGGGCACAATGGCACAAATTAAAAAATAAATTTAGTTGCTTGCTCTCAAAGTGTACACATACATAACACACATTTAAATATACTATATACAACATATGTATAGACCTACACCTTTACATATAAGTAACATATAAATATTAATCACTGTCCATCTTGAATATATAATGGAAGGAGGAAGCTTTTCCATAAACACTGTTTTTTTTTAAAAAAAAACTGTCCTTATGTTTTCTAAAAGAGAAGAGGAAGAAAGGATTTAAAGTTGCACCTATTACCAGGCAAATTGATAGCTCCATTTCTTTGGCTGACATACAGTAACAGCTCTAGCCTAGGGGATAGTGTTTTAGAAGCAGAGGTTCTGCCTCATTAAGAATCCTGAAGAAAGTAATATAAGTTCAGTTCTAAAAAAAAAGTGACAAGATTTAAACTCTTAAATTGTTTTTCAAATTTCTCTTTAATATATTATTCTGAACATTTTTGTCTGAGATTACTTTGACTGTAAATGCATTAAATCAATACAAAACAGAACGTGCATGTTTCCATCATGCACCAGCAATTACAAAAGGTCCTGGGGGAGAGGACTTACAGTGAACATTTTGACATTCTCCAAGTTAAAGTTAGAAGGCAGAGAGACTTAAAATAGAACATGATAAACTCGTGAAACAGCAACAAAAATAGACCAGATGAAATTCATTCATCTTTAATTTACCAGGTCAGGTTTTTTTTTAATCCTATTCAAAATGTGGTCATGCTGGAAAAGCACACCATTTAGTCATATTTAAATGGACACTTAAGTAAGCATTTATTCAAGGCTCTTAAAATTACAAAGTCCAATAGCTTTGGGGTACCATCACACTAGGCAGGTGATAGGAAAACTATAGGTTCTTTCCTGACAATTTCTAACAAAATTATATTGTTTTTATTGAACCAAACAGAGGCAGGTATTACTTTCTTCTGTAACTTCACCTCCCAATATGAGAAATGGGAAAGTTACAAGCATTAGGACATGAGGATTAATGGTGATGGAGAAAGTTAATGGGGCAATAACCTCAAAATTTGGGATTTCTTCTCATAAACCCGATTTAGGAAGTGTAATGTTTATTAGGCATTCATTTAGAAGAACATTAAAATGTTTATATTTGCTGTGGTATTTTTGATGCTTCAACTACTGACTGCTTTGTGGATTTGTCTATATTTATTTTGGATCTTTTCATTTTTTATTGTTTTAAAATGTTTTTAGTTTTAGTGCATTATATTTTTTGAATTGTAAGTCATCCACAGTCATTGTCTGATGTGAGCAGCTATAGAAATTGAATAAATAAATAAACTTATTTTACAGTAGTTCAATTGTAAAAATGCATCAAGTCTTTCCTCCCACTAAATGATGTGAGATTAACTTTAAACATAAAAGAATACAGTAACGAACACATAATTTTTAAAATTACATATTAGAGACATAAATTGGCATAGCCATCTACTTTAAAGCTACTTGTTTTTTTTCTCAGTACATCCAATTGATGATATTAGACTTTAAAATTAAACAGAAGTTTGCATGTTCTCTGGACTTGAATTAAGAATAGAATAGAATAGAATAGAATAGAATAGAATAGAATAGAATAGAATAGAATAGAATAGAATAGAATAGAATAGAATAGAATATTTTATAGTGTATTATTTTAAACTTTTAAACTACCAACCTTGTATCCAACAGGAAGGTCTTGACAGTCTTGAGAACAGCCACTAACTTTCTTACTCAAACATTCATTTATATGGCAATTTCTCTCATCAGACCCATCACCGCAATCCTGTTTGGCATCACAAACATCTTCTTGGGGAATGCACTTGCCATTTTTACACATAAAAAAGGAATTGTTGCATGACTGCTCTAAAAACAAGAAATAAATGGGTAAAAGGAAACAGAATGCAAGAAGTATGTAACTATTCATCAGGTTTTAAACTATGATCTACAGTTTAATTTATAAACAAATTATACATTTGCATGTACTGGTATAGATTTAAAATATTTATAAATATTTGTAAATTATTATCATTTTTATAAATGTTTAAAACAATACAATCTAGAAGTATTAATGCACTCATTTCAATAAAACAGGAGTTTAGCAACTGTCTATATGGTATATTTGCTAAATATAATGCTTGATTATTTTAAATATGAAATTTTGTTTATGGTGGATTTCTCTTCCTGCTGACTTAGGGCTGGCCTTAAGTTTAGAAATATCTGCACCAATTTCAGATCTGATTTTTCAATCAAACTTTGATGTTTCTCCCAGGATGGTATTGTCAGCCCTTTAGGTAAACCATACCAGGAAATCAACTCCACAAGTGGGTGAAAACTACTTTTATTCAAATTGTCTATAATAAATATTTCAAGACTGAATCTATTTACCTCCTCCTTCCTTACTGTGAATTCCTCTCTATAAGTGCAATAGTATATGAGAATGACCTTGAGACACAGGAGGAAAAGCCACAGAGTAGACCCCTGTCCTGTAAAATATACTTCAGTCCACAGAAAGAGAGGGAGTGTGGGAGGTATTTCAAAATGGTCCTCTCTAGTTTTTCAAAGAGTAAAGGAGAAGGAGTGGATAAATACTTTCAATCTTGCAAGATACTGTTAATGTAACATTACAATAAAGATAAAGTTAGTATTCCTTGTATGGATTATCTTACAGGACTAACAATAGACACTAATGCCTTGTCTATATAACTTTTAAAGTGCAGGAGATGACCAGGCTGAACATGATGTGGAGTCAAATGCATTATCAGTCTAGAGTCCCTACACCCCTGAAAGAGACCCAACTTTAGTTCTTTTGAGCCTGAATATTTTTCTGTCTTTCAACCTCTCTTCCTTTGCATGTGCTTTGGATCAAAACGTGTCAGTTACCAAGTGATGAATTGAGAGAAAGAGAGAAGCCCACCTGGATTAAGAGATCTGCAATATGGGGCTACAGGAAGGACATGACAAATAATAATAAGAGGGAATTGATGAATTACCCAACCAGCATGCTTTGTCAATAGTCTGCAAGTAGAAATACTTATTATTTTGGACATAAAAGCAAAATTGCACAAATATTTAAAAAGGTGAACCTGCACTTCTGCATTTTATATTAATAGGATCCTCATCTGAATGATCTGGACAATCAAAGTCTCCATCACATTGCCACTGAGAATTTAAGAGACATCTTCCATCAGCACAGCTGAATTCTCCAGGATTACAATGGCGATAGCCTAAAATCAGAGTGATTAAAAAAATTATAATGGTATCTCAAATGTTTAGAATTATATATATTCTAGGATTTTACTGATGCAAATCCTAGCAAAAATGAAATTTCATTTTTTTTATTATCTCACCCATTGATTTGCTGGTTTGGGTAATGCCTGTGCATAATTAACAAATTCCAGTAAAGGATTACAACCCCGTAAGACTCTTTTCCATGACAGGAAGATTTTGCAATTACACTGAATGGCAGAAAAGATTTCAGCCAAGAAATATGACATAATTTCTAACTATAAAAATCTAATTTTAGTTAGTGGGAAATTACAAAAGGAATAGCAGCAAGCTTACAATTTTCTGGATCTCCAGGAATACTGTATGTGTAATTGAGACCTGTCTGCATAACACAGTTAGTGTTGTACATTGGAATTTAAGTTCTTGGATTTCTGTACTTCAGTAGATAGAAGAAGTTCCACAGAGCACATCAAAACAGACTTCTGATTTTGCAACTCTTGTGTATTCTACTTTTGATAAAATTGAAGGACAATTATCCAATCCAAAGCATGCAGTAAGCATTATGGCTCATTATATATTTGATCCTGAGCACTCTAATAATACCGAATTGCCCATATACTACATAAGCCTTCCTCTATACATCTGTGATGTCTTGGCTATATCTTTCAAATATTATGGGTAAGGAAATATATGTTTTCCACTGCTAAAATGAATAATATCAATTATTTCATTGTTCACCATTAAAAATTTGTGGCCTATATTCTGTTACAATGAATATGCTAAATTATTAAAATCTAATTTCAGTTAGGGGGAAATTACAAAAGGCATCAAAGAAATCAATCTGTGGTATTGACAAATGTACAAGTAATTTACTTTGAAAAAGTAGAAATTGTATTGATATAAAAATATTAGCAGTTCAACTTAGACTTAGGAGAAATATAATTCCTGTTAACACTTTCTTCAATGATTTTTAAATGATTTTAAATTTATTCTTCTCTGCCAGAATATGAGGCAGAGAATCTCAATTTTGATGCAAAGACATGTGTCTGTATCTAAAAAAAATTCTCACAGTCTTGTTTGAAATAAATTAATATATTATTAAAGCTTTAAAACAAAGATATATATTATGGCAAACTGTAATTATAAAAAAAGCAAAATTAGAAAATTATGTACTGTAATTTTCTGTAATCAGATTTTTTGGAAAAGAGGAACCTAGTATAGAATTCAAACAGAGCAAAATTTCTCTTTGTATAATTCTTGCATAATCTGGCATCTTTTGTATAATCCAGGTATATGCAAAAGCTTCAGGATAATTAGATCCTGCTGAAGTCACTATTGGATGTGCTATTGGGCTGGAATAGCATATAAGATCCAGCAAATAAATAAATAGAAAGATTAAAATAATATTATTTTGCATAATAGTATGCAAAGTACACAAAATAGAACAGAAATTCATAAAATTCATTATTTAATAATGAATTTCATATCAAATTTAGTTAGATTTGCACTTAGCCATACATATGATATAATTCTGAAAGCTTGGGTTGACATACATCTTTACACATATGTTTGCATTAAACAACAGTCAAATTTTGTTACCTTAACATATTGCTAATACTGAAACAGCATAATTCAAGTGATGAACCTTGCTAGCCCTTGCTTTAAATTTTATCCTGCTATGGATTAATATACCAATTATACTGAATTCATACCTGAACAGATAAAAAAAAATCCTTTATTAAATAAATGGAAAATAAATTATTCAAACATAACTATTTTGCATCATATCAAGGATGGATCAAGACATCTTACTGATTAATTCTGCCATGAGAAACATGTTCAGAGTTAAATAGCTCTTCTTTAATTTAATGTTCAGGATTTCAGCCATCGCTGGATTTTTTTCATTCAAAGCAAATAGCTACTTTTCTTTAAAGCTTAAGAATAACAGTAAGAAATGTATAAAAATAGGGTAACAATGTTACTCTATTGCATTGTTTTATTCTTTTATAATTGACTTTCTTTTTACAAAATCTAGATAATTTTTAAGAACTCTTTTATAGTGAATAATTGTCAGAGATACTTGCCACATTCTAGAGATTCATCTGATCTGTCTCCACAGTCATCATCGTGGTCACATACAAACAGTTTAGAAATGCAGACTTTATTGTGGCATGTGAAAGTATTTTCATCACAAGTATTACTGGGTGCTAAGAAAAATAATAAAAGGTGAAGAAGGAAGTTATCTTAGCAAAAGGAAACATAAAAGATACTTTCCACATTGGACAATATTCAAACTTAAAAAGAAAAGTCTCAGACATTATATCCTTTAACTCCTGCTACCAGGTTTCCCTCAGAGGAACAAAACAAAAAGTAATTTGAAGTTAACACAACTGGCACAAACATTTTAATCACACTCATTAAAAATTGTCTGCATAGAATATTTCATATGCTTCCTGATGTCCCGTGTGGATTTTCATTGTATGACATAGGACTTTTGAAGTCTGATAATATGATAGAAAAGGAGGAAGAGAAAAAGCAAATTAGGTCATGTTTGTATACACTTTCTGTAATGGGATAGTTTAAACTACTGACTCCAGATGCAATGGAACAGAGGAAGAAATGAGAACAGTCAACAAAAATGTTGGGGAGCTTTAAGTTATCTCTATTATTAAATATAGCAAACTAGTCAAATAATTTCTTTCCCCCTTAGTTCACACTTTAAAAAAAGTATCACCAGCCAAATATCACAACCAGTAACACTTATTTTACATGTAAAAGGCATAAGCCACACTTCTGCCAGAGAATAGCATTGAGAGGATTTATAACATTTCTGTCATTTTTATATAATTTTTCCCAATCATTTTCTTTTAATGCATCATCTTAGATTCAGAGTCATCTTTCACTGAATATGGGATTGGAAGCAAGATTTTATTTCAGCCATATGCCTTTAAGCTTCTATTGATCACTATTGTAGACAATTCCCTATTCATTGGGTGCTTAAAAACCTACAGGTGGATTCATAGCATATATGCTTCTTATTGAGAATCAGATCAATTTCTTTGGGTCTATTAAACCACAGTATTTTTGCCTTGCCAAACACAAAGAGCAAACATTAACATGTCTCATTAGTCAAAACTAAAATGGAAAATATGTTTTGTATATTTTGCAAAATGGCTTTTACCACATCCTGCTGTAGCAAGTTCATCACTTCCATTAGGACAGTCTCTTTCACCATCACAAAGCCAGTGTTGAGGAACACAGGCATATGAATCTAAACAGCTGAACATGTCTGGAGCACAAGTTACTGAGCCTGTGAAACACATACAAAAGAATATAAAACAAACAAGCTCCTGATGTTATGATGCACAGAATATATTTTCAAATATTCTTTTAAAATAACTCAACTGATGAACATGGCATACTCACAGAAAAAAATCACTTTCACTTGGGCACAAAACCTAAGGTGAAGCTTAGCTGTTTAGTCTAGTGGTTAAGACACCAGTCTAGAAAGCAAGAGACCATGAGTTCAAGTTCTGCCTCATGAAAGCCACCTGGGTGATTTTGGGCCAGTCATTCTCTTTCAGCCTAATCACCTCACAGGGTTGTTGTTGTGGGGAAAATAGGAGGAGTAAGGTGGGCTGGATATGTTATTTATAAAAATAATAAAGGTGGGATCTAAATAAATAAATAAATAAATAGGATCTGCATATACTGTTGGTTTATTATTTCCATCATCAAGATTGGCATTAGGAAAGACTAAGCTGTATAATATTCTCATGACGATACATCAGTGTTCTATTACTTCCAAACAGTTATGACTAATATCTGAAGAATTACTTTGAATTACAGTAAAGTTTGGAACAGGCTATGCCAGATTTATTTACTGATTCATCTGTTTAATTTGTATAGCTGCCCATTTCGCATATGTGTCTTTGGGCAGCTCACACAATTAAAAAACCCATACAAATACAAATAAATAATCAACAATAACACAAAAACATTAAAACACATTTAAACCATTAAAACCCTAAAAACATAAAGTTATATCTTCTGAAAGGTGTAACCATTTCACAGGCTCCATGCCATTGCCAGATCCAACAGTTTTCTCCTGATACACTAATACATCTCTAGATAGCTTTGGACATTTTAAAATTAGCATCATTATAGAACTCACCACAAATAGCTTTACTTTCGTCCAAACCATTTCCACAATCATCTTCCCCATCACAAGTCCATTGTTTGGAGATGCATTTTTGTTCAGAACAAGCAAACTGATTCCATGAACAGGAGGAATCTAAAAGGAGATGTAAATTATAATGCATCCAATGCCAGCATTGTGAAAAAATATTTTATGCTCTTTATAACTGGAGGGCTAAATATGAACTGAAAATATTTTCTGAACAAATTTATCTCAGCTATTGTTCAGATACAGAGAGTTGGGCTCATTTTTGCATGCAATTTAATCTGATTTTTTTAAAAAAAAAAAAAGTTTATGACTGTTTTTATAAGTATTTTTATAACTGTTTGTACTATAATGAAACCACATCTGTAAACAGAAAAATGAAAGTCTGCACATAATATGTGAGATTATTGTAACATAAAGTTTTATGGGATCCAGTTTCCATTAAAAAAATCAACCAGAATGATACTAGAAGCATCCTTTTAAGTGGATACTATCATAACACATATAATAAAAAGGCGGAGCTTCCATTCTGATGTCACAATGCTGCTTGTATCAGTTGGAATCTCCTTCACTCCCAACTCATGGTCACCATTGAACTGTTCTTCTTGCTGATGCTAGACGAATTCAGATATGCTTAGATCTGGTTCCAACATTATTTTGATTTATTAACCCATATAAATTTGTCAGAATGTCATGATGTTAATTTAGATTTAGATTTTAAAAATTAATTATCCTGTACTGTGCTCTGAAAACTCATTATCAACAGCTCTTTTGCAAGAAATGTTCATGGATTAATGATAAAATACTCACCACAGAGTAGTTCATCACTTCCATCTTCACAATCTTTCTGACCGTCACATACCCAGGAAATCAGAATACATTTACCACTAGGACAGCCAAAATAATTTTCTTCACATGTATGCTTATTTCGAACTTCAGTAAAATAAAAGAAGCAATGTATTTCTAGTTATCATGGTATCGTGAATATAAATTGTACAATAAACAAAAATGGCAGTAATCAATAGAGTTCATTATTATGAAAAAAAATATTTCCCCCCAATTACCTGCACATTTTAATTCATCTGAATAGTCTCCACAATCATTAGATCCATCACACAGCCATTCTGGTAGTATACAAAGTGAAGTAAAGTTACAGCTAATAAATCCTGAAGATTTCACTCCAAGTTTATAGAAATTTTTGCAATCTGTATTATCTGAGAACATAAAATGCAATTATCATATATTATAATATATTTTTTTAAAGTTTGATCTCATTACTGGAATTTATCTTAGACATATTTTTCAATTTATAAACATTATATTGCCTGTCATTGATCAAACACAGGATATATTCTTATCACATTCAATGTACCAAGTTCCATTGAGTTTATTGTTTATGTAAACTCTGCTGCATTATATAAAATGCAAATTAATTATACATGAAGTATATATTGGTCTGAAGTGAGAAAAAAATAATGCATTATACACTTGGAATAAATAAATTAATTAAAAAACAGAGTTCCTTACTGCAATTTTTCTCATCCAAAGCATCTAAACAATCCACAATCTGATTGCATTGAGCTGATTTTGGAATGCAAGCTCCATCTAAACAGCGGAATTCCATAGAAGAACATCCAGAAACTATAAAGGAAAGAGAAAGAGGGTATTTTTAGGGGCAGGGAAAAAGGGAAAGAAAATTAAAAAAAACCTTTGCATTGATGAGGATAGATAGATAGACAGACAGACAGACAGACAGACAGACAGACAGACAGACAGACAGACAGACAGACAGAGGCACCTCATTCCAATTAACATTTTAATTATAGATAATTTAAAATATCTATCAATATTCATATATATATGCAATAATTTGATGTCTAGAAATATGTATGTATGTATCTATTTATGTTTGTAGACATCATTTTTTTGCCGATCCCAACATTTTGTATTTAGATATCCTTGTCAGATTATTAACCGGCCCTAAGATGATAATTATTGATCCCATGTTATTTCATCCCATAAATGTGAAGTTAATTATGTTTTTTAACAATGTTTTATTTGACCAGATTTTTCATGTATGTTAACTGCATTGAGCAAACAATGAATTACAATCCTTGCTTTCATCAAACACCCCACTCCAATTAACATTTTACTAAGAGTTAATTTTAAATTTGTATCAATATTCAAAGTATTTTTCTGTAAAAAAAAAAAAGTACCTTCACAACCTCTTTCATCAGAACTGTCACCGCAATCATTTTTACCATCACAAATTTGATTAGTAGATATACAGCGCCGATTTAAGCAAGGCTTAAAACCTTTCCGACAGTTTCTGTTTTCTTATAAATTAGAACAGAGAAATAGCTTTTGTCATTTACACAGCTTTATTACAGCCGAAATGTTTTGGCATGCAGATATGAATCAGTAGCTAAAAGCATTACATAAAAACAAGAGATGGCAAGAGAATCAAATGGAAGAAATGGACATGGAGTGGACTGACTTACCACAATACAATAATTTCTCATCAGACTTGTCCTTACAATGAGCTATGCCATCACAGGAAAGTTGGTAATCAATGCACTCACCATTTCCACATTCAAATTCAGAGTAGAAATTGCACGACATGTTTTTAGCTGAAAAAAGGAAAAGACATTCACTTCAAAGTTAATGGCATAAAAGCCAACTACAGTCTCAAAAATTTAGCCTTCTGAAGTAGGAGATATGGCTGAACAGGAGGAGGTATTCTTGTGCTAGAAACTGACGAGGCAGGAAAATCAGATGGTATCACTTTTCCTTTCTCACAAATAAATTGTTACATTTTCTATGAACTTTCCGTTCCCTCTATTAACATGGGACCCAAAAATAAGGTAGGAGAACTTGTCCTGATATGACAGCTTAAATACATTGTAGCTATGTATTTGAATCATTTCACATTCTATTTATTTAAGACAGTCATTTGGGAACGTTATATGTGGAGATATATAAGTATATATAAAGTTGTATGGAAAAGATACAACAGGTGGAATGTGGAAAGGATTTTTTTAAAAAAACGTAAAATGCTTTCATGTTATTTTGAGAAGAAAAAAGGCATTACTATTGCATCCAAAAGTGAATATGCAAAAATATTTGTCTATTTGACCTGAGACGTTTAAGTTCATGCATTTTAGTTAATTGTC
Organism: Azemiops feae; assembly: GCA_023970755.1. Classification (NCBI taxonomy): domain Eukaryota; kingdom Metazoa; phylum Chordata; class Lepidosauria; order Squamata; family Viperidae; genus Azemiops; species Azemiops feae. The sequence continues at coordinate 619,332 of JALGBA010004174.1, read as the reverse complement.
TACATATGTTTTCAGTTCCTTGACTGAGCTAAATGACAGGTAAATTTTTCTACATCCATAATTTCTTTTATGATAAAAACATACATAAAGTTAATCTGTAGCCCTATTCAGTGTCTTGGATATTCAACGCTGTATATATATAATATCTGCTTTCTCATAGTAGCACAACTATAGACTAGATGGCCCTGTTATTTGTGGGGGCAAGGTCATGCCACAGATCAAATACCTATTGTATTGATCTCTACCCATACTGGTTTTACTCTATCCATATTGGTTTTACACAATAGTGAAATATTTGTATTGTTGCCAGGGAATTAAAACTCTGGGGTTTTCATACACATACCAGTTATATTTTTACTGGAATCCCCTAACAAAGGATTTGTTCAAGAAAATCCAGTAGAATCAAAAGCTTGTGGTTTTCAGGATAGAGAAAAGAATCTAAGCTGGTTATAGAGGAAGCAGAATCTAATGATGGTATATTCTCTATTGAACAAATGCAGGGAATTGCTCCCCAAAAATTGAAGATACATAAAAATGCATACCTATTTCCAAGTCATTGTCTAGCCAGCTAACTAATTTTCCAAATATCTTGGAGGCAAAATGTCCCAATTCTTAAATGTTGCCAATACAAGATAGATCGGCTAACTATACAATAACGTTTGTTGTGCTTAACAGGATCTACACTACTTCAATAGTATTTCTTTTCTGATTATTCAGCTAGGTTTAATTCAGTCTAGTAGTCAGCTTCCTCTTTGAAATAGCTTTCATTTCTGAGAAACAATCCACTGATTCCTTTGTTAACAATCAATTAAATTACTTTTATTCCAATTTAGATTGATTTTATTCCAAAATCTATTATTATATTTAAGCACGGACAATGTTCGTCTTTGCTGGGCACGAAGAAAGCTTGTGGATGTCAGCTTAACTTGAAATTCAACCTAAGACTTCCAAGGCTTCATAATGCTTTCTAGCATGACCTCCCAATCTTTTCTGATGCCAGGATCACATTTACAGGATCAAAATCCTGTTCTCCCTATCTCTTAAATTATTTAGTTGCCTTATTTCTCTGTACAACTTTGAGACACCAGGAAGTATCTGATATTCATACAATTTTCTTGCCAAAACGTGCTTGCTTTCTTAAAGTGGTTTGTGCCCAGTGAATTTCTGATACTAGTTCTAAGTTGAATGGTGGTGTTGAGCAAAGAACTGAGAGGACTGTGGGACCAATTATGAGTCAATTCAATCTACTCTATATTTAAATTATATTTTCTCCAAACCTGGCTACATCTCATTCTATTTCTTTAAACTTGCTATTAATTATACTGTATCTGAGTGCAAGAGAATATATTATTCAACTTACAATTTTTATAGAATAATATTTAGGAAGCCTTAACAAGTTTGAGCTTCTTTTATCTTTCATTTTTAAATTCATAACAATAAACCATGAACCTACAGAAACTTTTGCCACAAGTGTTTCTATAATTAGCTGTAATCTATCAAAAAATGAAGTCCTTTGTGTTTCCCTTGCTCTAGAACAAGAAAAGGGCTTTGACACTCTATTATTAGTTTCCTTCCCTGCTCCAAATTATTAACAAGTTGCTAACATCACTAGAACTTGAATTTCCCAGTATAGGTATTTCCACAGCTTCTTCTCACATGTTTATTTTGCAAGTGTTACATTCCTGCTTCAATTATCTTCATATAGTATGCTGCACAAGTGTATATTGCATTTATGAGTGGAATGCTTTGATATGATTCTGTTAGCAGTGTTTCTATTAGCAAAAGCTGTTATGTTTTATACAATGGGAAACTGTCTCTCACTTTTCACAGGCTCACAGTCTATTTCAGACACTCTCTAAAGATTCAGAGCAGATTCAAAAGAGATGCAGGAGTTGTAGACCAAAGCCGCCATTCCATTAATGGGCTTTGATTTATGCAAAGTTGGATTTTACTTCATAATTTTGGATTTCAATGATTGTTCAATCTATTTCTCCCCATTTTTAAAGTATCTATTTTCCATCTCACTGCAGTTCAGAACATGTCTCTGTAAACCACACCTGTTTCATTCTGTGGAAATGAGAATGTAGGGCAATCATGCTCACTATGCAAAACACATCCTGGGCTCTGTCCATACTATTGGCATATCAATAGACATATATATGGAATTGGAATCAAAGTCTGTTTATGAATTGATCTGTTAGTGTTCAAGAGCCAAACTGAAACTTGTACAATTAAATCAGAACTGGGAACCAAATGTATGGCAACCTGGTGAATCAATAGAGCAACATTTGTTTTCTAATTCCTTTGTTCACATGGACAATCTATTGCATGATTTCAAAAGTTATATAATACAGGATTGTATATTAGATTCCTAACAACCAGCATGTAAGAAATTTGTGTCAATTAAGCATTTGAGTACCCTTGGGAAATATTAATGCCTGGCTATGTTGCCAAGTTAATTACAGTTTTGAACTTGCAGCAAATCAACTCTACACAGGATTCTCTGCAATGTGTTATGGGTCTAAGTGTGACAGTTTTAAGGCTACCTTTGAATAAAATGTTATTGTGAGATGCTGATATTTTAATTAGATTCAGCTGGAACTTGGAAATCAGGTATCTGTCCATACAAGATCAATTGATCTCTAAGGGTATAATTTTCACAGCTGTTTTAAGACTCCACTGCACTACAATAATGTCAACAGTTTTAATTAATGTGTTTCTTATCAGTATAAATCATTTGTATGTCCCATTCACTTTTAATTAATATTGCCAGAGAGGGGCAGCTTTGCCATAAAACAGTGCAAATTATAGTATAGTGACTGTAAATTAATTTATTGATGAAAATTTGCTTTAGATCAATTCAATACTTAAATATCAAAGTTTATAGCATTTAATTCCCAATGCATTGATATACTCCTTAAAATATCTTTTTGTCGTAAAGTACATAAAGGAGTTTTGCACAACTATATAAAATAATTTACCAGAAGATGGGAACAAGAAATTGAAGGAACATAACTGGGAGGGAGATGAGGAGTGAAATGTTTTCTTCATCCTCAAGAAAAAAACATAGTGGGTTTTTTTTTTTGTAGTTTTGTATACTTCCCAGAGTCCATTGACTAATACATTTAAATAAAAATAAAAACAGTATGGGAACAGTCACCCTATTGGGTAGGTGTGCAGCATATACATTTAATAAATAAATGAATAAATAAATAAGTGAATGTAATGCTGGATGTGATAAACCTTTGGTCCTCTTCCAGTACCAGGCTTCTCATGTTTTTCACAATCTTCACTATTTACATTACTTCTACCTTAACTGAATAAAAATTCAGTTTCATTCACAACACAATTGTTATGACAACAATCATTCTGGATGTCCATGTTTTTTATTGGGTTACTAGATAAAACAGGTAGTATCATCCAAACTGGAATACAATCATTATTTAATTTTTACTGAAAATATGTAAGAAAGAAAATATATGCAAAAATGAGTACAAGTTTATATTGATTTTTCCCTCCACAAGTAAGCTTATAAGAAATGAAATATAACACACTTTTGCCTTTTGTTTTAATTCTGTTTATGAATAAATTTGAATTTTGAAAACTTAGGAACACCACTTAAAAAAATCTATTCCTACATAGATGAATCTATCAGAGTTGTTTTCCCTATAATTTTTTAAAACTCCCTTTAATTCTTTCCACTCTGTTTATGAAAATACTTGTGAAATTTTGGTTAGGTTGAATTTTTTTTAGTTATCTTTAATGCTAAGAGAAGAAGGAAGGAAGGAAGGAAGGAAGGAAGGAAGGAAGGAAGGAAGGAAGGAAGGAAGGAAGGAAGGAAGGAAGGAAGGAAGGAAGGAAGGAAGGAAGGAAGGATGGATGGATTACAATTGTACTTACATACACATCTGTTATCATCTGTAAGTATGCGGTCACCCCTGCATGAACAATTAACATGCCCATCAGGTGTCAGGAGACACAAATCATGACAGCCTCCATTCATTTGGGCACAAGGGGATAATTCACCTAGTGGGGGGAAAAGATTGTATAATAAAAACAAGTATCAATTTGCATTAGAACAGCTGGTTTCAATATTTATGATCTCTTAACATAGCAATGCCAGTACATTACATGATATGACTGCATTTTGGACAAGTTGCCGTTTCCAGATGGTCTTCAGGACTTATATATGTACAATACATTGCACTAAACCACTCAGAAGTGAGTTATCGTGAACAGTGGCTCCTGATCCAGGAATGGTGCAATTGTTATACAAAATGAAGTTTTGCAAAAGCTCTCTTGGTCACAGTTACGATCCACAGGTAGTCCTGTACCAGTCACATTGCGACCATTCAAAGTTACAATGGACCTGTAAAAGGGTACTTATGATCCAGATCTGAAGTTCTGATGATTTCCTCCTCTCTGTAGTCTCATGATTGCAATTTGGGTGCTTGGCAACATTGCTGCATTTCACTTAAGACTATGGTGTTTATTCTACAACTGTGTTTGCTTAACCATCATAAAAAAGTCATAAAATCAGATCAATCACATGACTGACCCATTTTATGACTGTTATGACTTATGATTGTAATGGACCGGCTCCATTATGGTCATAATTTGAAGACTATCTGTACTGTTTGAATAGGAGCCATGAGTCCAGAAGAATACCCAGATTGTACACTGGTATTGTTTGTTACTAAAGATGGACCCCTAAACCCCATAGCCACTCAATCTTGCCAAGTTTAAATTGAAGCTTGTTCTTCCTTATCCAGACTCACATAGTCTCCAGACACTGAGACAAAACTTCCACAGTAACCCTTGGTCAACCTTGTGAGGAGATATAGTTATTCTGGTTATTCTCATCATATTTATGATACTTCATGCCATGCTGTAGATGATCTCACCTAGTGGCTTCATTAAGATTTTAAATAAGAGATCATTGAACCCTGAGCCTCCCCTCCCCTGCAAAAAAAGGACTGTATGCTAAATCTGTCTTTCTATAATTGCAAACTAGAACTTGTCTTGGGAAAAGCAGAAGAACCAATGCAAAATTGTGACCCCCCCATTCCTAATTTTTGGAGCTGCTCCTGGTGGCAAGCGAGCCGGTTCCCCCCCTTCCCATGAATGTCAAGCCCATGGGCTTGACAGATAGAGTGACTGAAGTATTAAAAGCTACAAAGAATAAAGGAAACCCAAGATGGACACAGTATCCACATCCCACTCCCATCAGAGGTAATCCATATATATGATCAATGCCATATTGGTTCTGTGCCCAATATGAAACCTGACTGAAAAGGGTCCAGATAATCAATTTCTCCAGGATTCTTTGAAGTTGCAGTTCAACCACCTTCTCAACAACCTATCCTATGAAGGAAAGAATGGAGTTGTTGTTCAAACAACGGCTTCTTAAAGACAGGGTAAATCACAGACTCTTTAAACAGTAGTGGGACACCCTCACCCAATCTTTCAAAGATGAATTCACCACTGCAAAGATCATGCATGTCATCTCTTGGAAAACTTTTACTAACTAGGAGGGGCATGTGTTCAACACAGAAATGGCTGAGTTAACAATGCCAAGAACCCTGTCCATTTCATTAAAATCAAGAAAATCAAGGTCAACCCAGATAACCAAATCAGACTGAACCAGTCACTTCCATGGGATCAGCCTCAAAGCCAGAGTCAAGCTTGAAGCAGACTCAAGTGACTTTATCTGACAGATTTCTGACATATTTTTCATAGTAGCCCTGAAGGAAAATCTCCAATTCAACCTTTCCCAGGAGGAACTGTGTCACTTTTAACTGGATCTCTAGGCAGGTATGTGTGGATACATTAAGGAAGAGAAATACTAATGTTTAAGTGCCCTTACAGCTATGAAGTAGGCCTTAACAGCAACTCTAACTTGTGTTTGGTCAGGTTCATTCATTATTGTCCTCCAAAAATGGTTCAAGCATTGTTCCAGAGGTTTCTTGCACTTCATTTCCCTTAGCTCCTTGGTAAACCAAGGGGAGTCAGGGATCCATGAGAGTAGGCCACATTGTGATGATTTGATCCAAAGCCCTAGCGGCCTCTTCATTCCAAACAGTGGCTCAGAATGTGTGGAACAATTAAAAACTGGCTCTGAAAACCAATGGGATCCATTAGTCACTTGGAACAGACCAGGTGAAGAGGTTTAACTTCTCTCTAATTGGAGCAGCACCAGGGGATTCTAGAGCAAAGAGAATATGGTCTAACCACAATACAGGAGTAATGACAATTTTTCCCATGTTTAGATCATGCTGCCAATCAAATCTGGAAAATGTTAACTATTATATGTCAGTTCCACTGCTATCGTGGTGGGCATAAACTCCTGAACTATCTCAGACTTCACCCCAAGACAAGGTAACTTGAAGTCTTCCAAGATCATAAGCTTAGAGAATTTGACTGCCAACCAAGCCACAGAATCAAGGAGTTTAGGCAGGTAGGTAACAATGAAGCTAATAAGGAACAACAATCATCTATCAGAAGAATGACTCTTTGAAAATAAAACACAAGGGAATGAGTTTGGTAAGATGAGAGAAAATAGATAGATAGATAGATAGATAGATAGATAGATAGATAGATAGATAGATAGATAGATAGATAGATAGATAGATAGATAGATAGATAGATAGATAGATAGGTAGATAGGTAGATAGGTAGATAGGTAGATAGGTAGATAGGTAGATAGATAGATAGATAGATAGATAGATAGATAGATAGATAGATAGATAGATAGATAGATAGATAGATAGATAGATAGATAGATAGATAGATAGATAGATAGATAGATAGATAGATAGATAGATAGATAATTTTTATGTATGTTGATCCCTCAAAATAATGTGTTGATCAACACAAAATACCAATGTATTTCTGGATTAGGATATACAAAATGAAAAAGTCCAAGGCGCCTGAGGGCAGGACAAGAAGTAATGGATGGAAACTAGTCAAGGAAAGAAGCAACCTGGAACTGAGGAGAAACTTCCTGACAGTTAGAACAATTAACCAGTGGAACAACCTGCCTCCAGAAGCGGTGAATGCTCCAACACTGGAAGTTTTTAAGAAGAGACTGGACAGCCATTTGTCTGAAATGGTATAGGGTTTCCTGCCTGAGCAGGGGGTTGGACTCGATGACCTCCAAGGTCCCCTTCCAACTTTATTATTATTATTATTATTATTATTATTATTATTATTATTATTATTATTATTATTATTATTATTATTATTATTATTATTATCATTATTATCATTACTATTATTATTATTATTATTATTATTATTATTATTATTATTATTATTATTATTATTATTAAGATGTCTGAAGCAAAACTAGATTGCATGCTAAACAACTTATTACTTCTCTTCTGGTAAGAGAGAAATAACTGAAAGGCAACTGAAGACTGTTCAGAGACTGAAGAGACAACATATTATCTGTGTCAAAGAGTAAATATCAGGAAATACTCTTCCTTTTTTCTTCATCAGGGTAACCATGGTAATCTAAAGCTCCCTGTGAAATATGCTAACTTCCACTATGGTAGAAATAAGGAAGCTTCCAATGTAATATATATCTTAATTATTTTAGCAGAATTATCATCAATAAATATATATGAAATAGATATAAATTATATTGCAAAGAAAAAGATATGGCTAAGTTCCAAATTTGAAACAGGGATGAAATAGTTTGATGAATTTATGTGATTTGTATGGTAACAGGCTTTTTATATAACAACAAAATTTGCTTATTTCGAAGGGGGATTTGAATATGAGATGAAATGTCAATACATTAAGTGAAATGACTGATTAATTTGGACCATAGTTGGAAATAATGAAAGTATACCTAGTGAAAAATATAAAAATATCTTGGATGATCTGATAAGTGCTAATTATGAAACAGTAAGGAAATCAGATACCTTGAACCAGGTGGCAATTTTTAATTAACACTTGCCCTTCTTACTATGGCATTATAGCATATTGAATACAGGGATACAAATTATCTTGTTAGCCTGCTACCTTGGGAAAGAGATGGGTAGAGGGGCTTTTCCCTAACAGGAAATTGGGGTGCAGCCCCACCAGCCAATGGATGGGTATTGAAAATACTTTTCATCAAAATTCCCACAGATTTCACATTTCAAGCAAGGGATAAATTTGAATATTTTTTCAAGAGAACATGCTTTCTCATCCAGAAAAATAACAATTTGAAAACTGTTTCAAATTAAGATTGTTACTTCTTTGATAATTGTCTTTTTTCTGTAATAAAAGCTATATATCTAAAAGAGAACAGTATAATGAACTGCAAAAATAATCCTTTTACTGATTTTTTTAAAAAAATCTACCAGTAAAGAAATACTGATGTTGTACTTGGTAACTTACAGCTGTTAGTGTCATTAGCAACAGCTATGATGCCCATAGGTTGATGTGGGATATCAGATCTAAGAATTTTTGTATCTCCACCTGTATATTTATTGGATCGCAGTATAGCTCTTCTCACCCAGTCTGTCCAGAAGATCCAAGCATCGTATACAGCTAGACTGAGAAAAGTGCCAGGTCCAGATCTGACTATCACCTGATTAGAAAAATAAAGGGATTAAGTAAATGTAAAATTATATATTTCCCAATATTTCTGTTTTATTTTAATTAATGTGGAAACCTTCATAGTGAAAGAATATTTGATTCTATAGTAAATTAATTGAATATCACTAGAATATATGAAATGAACTTATAGTAGCAATAACAAGGTCAGATAAAAAGGAATGATAGATAATGGTTCAGAACACAGCTGTTTTTCAGTATCTCGTCATGTATAATCTAGTCTAAATATGGAAATACTTCATCTGTGAAGTAGAAAAATTATCTGTTTTGAGCAAAAAAAATACACAGAGAAATATCAGCTAATTAGGGATGACTCTAAGTGGGAATGAATTAAAAAGAATTCCTATATTTGACATCTTTCCCATTTGCTGGTTACTAAAAGGAACCCTCCATCTTGAGGGTATGCAAGCCACACTTGAATGGGAAACTATCTCATGCCACTTACCTACCCTGCCTATTAAAACTCTTTTGCGTACTATATTCGACCTACAACCGTGACGGAGCCTGACCATTACAATTGTGATGGCCATTAAGTGAAGCATATCACCCAAATTTATCTTTTTGGTTTTTTTGCAGAGGAGCCTGGCTGATGTGATGTAAATCTCAGCTTTCTTAGAGAGACTGTTAGGTTCATGGCAACCTTGTGCTATTCTCCTAGAAAGTAGCACTTCCTATGAGACTGTATGGGGCTTTGTTTTTTTAAGGAGGATCCATTTGTTTATGGAGTTGTGGAGCCTCCTTAAAAAACAGAATCCTGTACAGTCTCATGAGAAGTACTACTTGCTAGGAGAATAACATGCGGTTGTCAAGAGACAGGCAGCCTCCTTAAAAAAACTGAGCCTCATATTGCATGGCATTGGCCAGGCTCCTCTGCAAAAAATGAAAGGTAAGTTGGGTGCTGCTGGGCCCTGGATCTGGGTGAGGAACAGGTTGAGTCCTGCAAGTAGTCCAAGACCTCCGTGTGCTGGTAGCTTCTCTAGGCTCCCTTGTGTGGCTGAGCGGCCAGCTTAAGAGTATGCCAAGGCTTGGTGAAATCCTGAGGGGCACAGGGAGGCCTTGGGAGGCCCTGCCAGGATCAGGCAGGATGGGCGGGAAAAAGGTGAATGGTAGCTAAGTGACCAGTAGTAGTTCAAAGACTACTTGCACCTGTTTTCTAGGATCTCTTAGGAAGCATTGTATGCTGTTAATACAAGATAGCATATACACAATTTTTGGATATATGAGGATGAAATTACATTGCGTTTGTATGTTAAAATTCACAATAAAATTATATTTCACATGTGAACACCTTGATAAAATAGAATTTAAAAAACACAGTTATCTGGTCATTACTATACAGAAATTATACATATATATTAATAGAAAATCAATTTGTGCTAGTGAGATTGAAGGATAGAAAAATTATAGCATAAGCATTAAACAGATTTATTATAACAACAAGAACCTCAAATTACTATTATTCTTTGTTTATACTGTAATAAGGATGCAAAAAATAAATATTACAGTTATTTATTTATAGAAATATCAATATATTACTAAAAGTTAGTTTTATGATCTTACATTTCTGTGTGATCCATCATATTCACACCTTTCTATTTTTCCCAAACTACCATCGGAAAAATACAGTTTCTCAGCTCTATGATCCATGGCAAGTCCATTTGGTGTTAAGAGGTCAGTGCTGATTACAACTTGTGCATTTTTGCCATACAATGTAGCTCTCATGATGCTTGGATGCTGCTCATTCCAATTAGTCCAAAACATTAAACTTAAAGCAAAACATAATTTCTATGTTAAAAATACATTTCATCTACAAATAATGTACATAATATATATATATATATATATATATATATATATATATATATATATATATATAAATATATAAATCACAGGTAATGATACATCAACAAGTTGCAAACTAGTGTTTCATGGAGGGATAACTAGTAAAAAATAAAGGTACGATGGAAGGCCATATTCTGTGAGCTATAGACCATCGGTGGGCAAATACAAGGGAAAATTTGAGAGCACAGAAGTTTGGTAAATGTAAGGAAAAATAATTATTATCTTATATTAAAATGCTCAGAAATAACTTAACAGCTATGTGTTTGTGTGGGGGAAAAAATCATCTAATGTCCAACATTCAAGCACTCTAGCAAAATGTCACTCTTGCCGTCACTCTTTGGAGAACTTTTGGGAATAAAAAACCCTAGTGGATTGATCACAAAGTACATAATATTTCAGTATGAATTCAATTTCTACCTAGCATGATTATAGAATGAGACGGATGAATAAATAAAAAATAAGTGAAGTCAGATCATGCTTAAGCATCCTGTATTAATGGATAACTCATTCCCTGACAACATGATAGAATATTTTTATATAAAACAAATACTAATGAAACCAATAGAAAAACACGATTCTAATAATCAATAGAAATGTAAGAAAACATTTTGACTTAATCCCAAAAGGTAAAGTGTACCTTTTTGTATCACACTTTTGAATACAGTGGCTCAAGAAAGAAGAAAGGAAGTCATATGTTCACAATGCAATTGTTAGCAGGAATGTACATAACCAGTAAAAAATGTAGGAACATGATACCTACTTTTGGCATTCATCAAGGACTAATACATGTGGGTGATCATCTTCAGACATCGTTATTACTGCTTCTCTGTTGAGAGCACCTCTTCGTTTCTGATCAACTGTGTGCCTTGTAATAGAAGATGTAGTAGAGCTGGTCCAGTACAAAGTATCCCAAGCCCTATGATATGCTAGACCCTCCACAGATCCAACATCTGTCATAGCAGATCATTAAATACATGTTTTAATTAAGAAAAATGTATGAATGGCACAATAAAAGTATAACTTCTTAATATTTAAATTCATGTTTTATACAATATAAAATTATGGTATCCTATAAATTGTAGGATAGCATCATCTGATTACAGCGGTACCTTGGTACTCAACTGCTTTAAACTCATCGAATTTGGTACTCAATATATTTTGACATGAAAATGTTATCCTGGTACTCATCATTTGTTTGGTACTCAATGAACAAACTAGAACCTGTTGGTGTCGGCTGCCTTGTGACTCACTATATTATTCCTTACGGGGAAAAAAATGTTGGTACTCACCATTTTTAGTACTCATTGCACCTCCTGGAACCAATTAACTATGAGTACCAAGAAACCACTGTATATCACTTTCACTGCATACTATTAGAATAAATGTGCTACATTTAAAAGATCTGTGATTTATACCAATTAATATATAGAAGATTAATTATAAATTTAAATCTCAGAATGGCAGTATTTTATTCCTTGGTGAATAAAACAGAAAGGCAGGTGAGATATGCCATCAAGTTTTACAGTCTCTGAGAAATCAATTTTGTAGGTTAACCGTTTTTCCACTTAGGATCTGTGGACCTATTGTGATTGCATTTCTTAACAGTAAAGATGGAATTTTAATCTTAGACAAAGGATTATGGGGGAGTGGAGGGAGGATAATGTTCTCTTGCAGAATATGCATACTAAAAGTTGACTATGGACATAAGAGAAGTGTGGGAGAAAAATTACCACAAACCAAGAAATTAGCACATCTTCTAAATGTCATCAATTAGATACCTGCATGTGCACAAACACGCTTAGGTCACAAGCAAAATCAAAACACTGAGGGCAATCACTCAATGCACACAGCACTCTTTATATGCATTAGATCTTGTTCATGAAGCAATGGGATCTTCAATTTTCAAGTGACTAGCATATTTAAATGAAATATGCACTAATGAAATATAATATACAAACACATTATTTGTCTCTTGCTTGACAATCTGAATTTAATCAGTAATATAGCATGTAACTGATTAACTGTCTGCCCAAAGAAAGGAACAGCTTCTGATTTACAGAACTGGTAGCAGAGTGATCGCATCATACATTGCCAAATGTCACCTATCACTTATATTGAACTTAACAAAGATGGATTACATCGCATTAATAAGACACACCCTATAAATACTATGATGTTATTCTTCAGTTGACTTCCTTGGAGAACAAAACAGCAAAAGATAAAAATCAATAGCTGGAGAAATTTCTATTCCTACGCTGAATATTGTAATATAAAATAACTGAAAAGCTCAGGTCAAGGCAATGGACGCTTTGACAACTGGTTAATTTTTTAGTATTTCTTCTTTTTAAAATTTCATCAAGAACCTTGGACTCTAAAATCTTAATTTTTTCTCACTGTTAACGTTGACATTTGACATATCATCTTTATTTTATTATTTCATTAAATGATTAATTAAAATTCATTACTATTGGAAAATTCATACATTTTCAACTGAGTCATGGTTTTTAAATATATTCCTTGTTTATTGACCTTATCTTATTTAGGGGCTGGCTAAACCAGCTTAAGATCAGAAAATTTATATCTGTGAGTTAATTCCATTAGTTCAGTTCCAGCCATGAATTTCTGCAGATAGGAGGGAAAATGACTTTACAACATTGCAGTACAAACTTCACTTTTGTACTTTAATCATGACATCTTACAAAACTACTAAGAATTAGACATGGCTTCATGATATTACAATGCACAATTCATCATATAAATAAAATCATGGCTTTTTGCCAACACTTCTTGCTCCAGTATAAAACTTTTTACAGGGCAACTTTGTTATATGTTCCAACTGTGTCGGGGAAGATGTAACATTATCAAACAAACATTTGAATAATTATATGTAGAATATTTGCTAATACTGAATGTTTAAATCTATTGGAATAGAATATGTAATAGAATATGAAGCATATCCGTAGCTGGCTGACCGGCTGTACTCAGCATGTGGTCCTCAATGGAACTGCATCTACATGGAGGGAAGTGTGTAGTGGGGTGCCCCAGGGCTCTGTTCTGGGCCCAGTGCTTTTCAACATCTTCATCAACGATTTGGATGAGGGGATAGATGGGGAAATCATCAAATTTGCAGACGACACCAAGCTGGCAGGAATAGCCAACACTCCAGAAGACAGGCTTAAGATACAGGAGGATCTGGACAGACTTGAACATTGGGCACTATCTAACAAAATGAAATTCAATGGTGAAAAAAGTAAGGTTCTACATTTAGGCAAGAAAAACCAAATGTACAGGTATAGTATAGGGGGGGTACCTTGCTCAATAGCAGTAAATGTGAGGGGGACATCGGAGTCCTAGTGGACAATCACTTAAATATGAGCCAGCAGTGTGCTGCAGCTGCCAAAAAAGCCAACACAGTGCTAGGCTGCATTAACAGAGGGATAGAATCAAGATCACGTGAAGTATAATACCACTTTACAATGCCTTGGTAAGGCCACACTTGGAATACTGCATGCGTTTGATCACCATGATGTAAAAAAGATGTGAGACTCTAGAAAGAGTACAGAGAAGGCAACAAAGATGATTAGGGGACTGGAGGCTAAAGCATATAAGGAAGGCTGCTTGGAATTGGGTATGTCTAGTTTAATGAATGAAGGACTAGGGGGGGACATGATAGCAGTGGTTCCAATATCTCAGGGGCTGCCACAAAGAAGAGGGAGTCAAGCTATTTTCCAAGGCGCCTGAAGGCAGGACAAGAAGCAACAGATGGAAACTAATCAAGGAGAGAAGCAACCTAGAACTAAGGAGAAACTTCCTGACAGTTAGAACAATTAACAATTAACCAGTGGAACAACCTGCCTCCAACACTGGAAATTTTTAAGAAGAGACTGGACAGCCATTTGTCTGAAATGGTATAGGGTTTCCTGCCTGAGCAGGGGGTTGGACTAGATGACCTCCAAGGTCCCTTTCAACTTTATTATTATTATTATTATTATTATTATTATTATTATTATTATTATTATTATTATTATTATTATTATTATTATTATTATTATTATTATTATTATTATTATTATTATTATTATTATTATTATTATTATTATTATACAGTGCACTGAATGGCACTCCATCTATTTTTGAAGATGTTGCATCTTTGTTTAAAACATACTTGCTGTTCTGTTTATTGGGTTCATTCTTTGTATTTATCCAACTTATTATTTTAGAAACAATCTGTTAATTATTTTATTTGGCAGAACTCTGGAAATGAGATTCTTTTCTAACAATTTATTTATACAGAATATGTGTAGTGGGCAACAGTGGCCATTATTGGTAACTGGGATGAAAATAATGTTTTGAAACTTATAATCCATATAAGGATACATTTTACTAGCTCACATATATTATAAATGGCACAATGAGGCCCTGATTAGTTTTTTACTTTTTCATAGATTTCCTAAGGAAGCACCAAGTCATTAATGACAAAAAACATATTTAAAAAGATATGAAAATAAGCACTAAACAATTTGCTGATTGGCAGTCAGCATATCTGATTTAGATCCTTATTGAAAAATTAAAACATATTACTTTTGTAAGGGAATATTCATATGTAGTTTGTAAAGTTAAAAAAGTGATCTCAAAGATATTAGAATATTGAATGTACAAAATCGTATACTTTTCCCAAATATTTATTTTATCACATATTATCCAAGAAAGCTAAAGCCTGATTAATTTCTTTGACTTCTGGCCATGCATTCTCAGAAAAATCATTTGAAAATTGGTGTCTCAACTGAATATAACTGAATTATATTAGCTACCAAATAGGTAACCTTTCATAAATGGAATGCAGGTAGCCCTCGAGTTATGCCCAAAATGGAGCCCAGAATTTCAGTCATAAGTCACTATCCAATGGGTGGGTTTTTTTTTGCCATTTTCTGTTGGAAAATAGCAACAAATTTTTCAAATTGTGATTACATGACTGCAGGATGCTGCAACCAGTCATGAATGTGAGCCAGTTGCCAAGCTTCTGAAATTTGATTAAATGATCATAAGGGGTGTGTGTGTGTGTGTGTGTGTGTGTGTGTTTGTGTGTATGTGAGGCAGTCATAATTTCAAGAATGAATCAAAAGTAACTTTTTGGAAGTCCATTATAACTTGAAACAGTTGTTAAGCAATTAGGTGTAAGTTGAGGAGTTCCTGCAGTTGCTTTTGTCTGTATCTCTGGATATAAGGTCTTAATTAATCATACAGTATTAATTTTTCTCTTCTACTTCATGAAACTCTTAACCAACTTGTTATTCAGCTTATTTTATGGGATCAATTCACGTTCTTTTCTTTCTAAATCTATTAATCCATCACCTATCATATTTCAACTGCTTTTCTCCTTAGCTTCCCCCCCCCTCCAGTTAAATTTATTAGGTTTATCACTGACTCACCCCACTCTCTGTCTTTTTTCCCTTCACTTTTTTTCCTCCCCCTCTTGGAAAACCTTCTTGATTAACCTATTAGTCGTTGTTTCATTTAAGTCCCTATATTATTTAAAGAAAAGTTGTATGAAATATCTTCCTTTTACTTGGCCAATTCAGCCTCACTAACATGCTGCCAAAAAATCAAGGGTAAGGGTAGAAAGATGTTTCTTATTTTACTGGTGCATGTCCAAAGCAGCTCAAAGTTCCCTATGGTACATATTTTATAACCTCATAATTTTTAATATATCTGTAACTGCTGTGAAATCTAGAATATGCTTTGGAATTTTGCATTTTATGTTTATTTTTTGTGAATTTTTGTAGCGTTGTTTTATGCTATAAATTGGCCTAATTGCTTAATAGGAACAAAAAAAAAAAGCACACAAATTTAATAAATATTACAACAAATAGATAAATAACTCTTCCTTGGTCTTCACTGTACTCATCTCACATTCATTTTGTGGAAGTATTAAAAAGTGAAAAGGTTCTTGAACAGGAGTTTGTGAATGTAATGATAAACTATTATAAATATTCACAATAAAAATCCATAACAAAAATCATTTAATGAAAAAACACGATTATAAATAGTCTTCAATAAGTGGAGAGTTATGTTGTATGCCACTCTGTATTAAGAATATAGTCCTGGTGGCACAGTGGTTAGAATGCACTATTGTGGGCAAACTCTGCCCACAGCCAGGAGTTCGACCCTAACAGGCTCAAGGTTGAACTCAGCCTTCCATCCTTCCAAGGTTGGTAAAATGAGGACAGATGAGGACTCCTATGCTGATATTGTAAACTGCCCAGAGAATGCTATAAAGAACTATGGAGCAGCATAGAAGTGCTGTTATTGCTATTGCTATATATTAATTGTTCCCATGTAGCTCTTTTTTTTTACATACAAGTAGTGTACTTGAGTCACCAAAAAAGGTAAACAAATAAAAGTAATATGGAATAATTTTCTGTATATAGAAAAATAAAAAAATACCAGTTATTCTCCCTTTTTCCTTGTTGAAAATATCATTTTTTTTCCTTTGGATCATATTTCTTTAAAATTCTACATTTACTTCATGAATAATCATGAAGATGGTTTGGAAACAGAGTTTGCACACAGATGTTACAGCCAGAGTATTAAGTGGAATTGCTAAAGAATAACACTGATCCTTGAAGGCTTCATTAACTGCTTATGTTGGCATTAATGTGTAAAGCCTTCAACAGCCACAGGAGCTAAGGGCTTCCAGTGAGGTGATTAGGGAAAAGGTATTCAGATTATACCTTGATTATTACATTCTCTATCAAGAGAAATACATCTTCTCCCCAAAGTTCTGAATAACAAGGGTTCTAAGACTGCCTTTCAAATTAATTTTGCCTCAATTGTGTGGATCTGCCCTGAGTCTAAGTTAGGATGTGAGTCACTCTTCTTCGGTACAATGAAATGGCTCCTCAAGGAATCCAGATGGGGCAAACTGACTTGACCAGCTATTTATTTTGCAAAGGGGAACTTCTGTACATGTGCTATGCATGCCCAAAAGCTGACTCTCAAATGAAATAAATTGGCCATGTTGCTGATTCAAAATGGGTCCTTTATTTGAGTGAAGCAGTCTTTTAAAGATCTACAAGGGTCTATAGATAACATTATATTTCTATATTTTTTCATGCTTGCTCAATTGCTTAATTACAAACTTTTTCTTGTTATTATTTCAGTATACCATTCAGCAGTAGATGTGTGCAGATCACTTAGAATCTAATTCACATCAAATAATTAATCTGATCTGATTCAGTGACTCAAACATTCAAAAGTTCAACCCTTTAATTCAAAATAGCCAAACTGATTGATTCACTCTGGTTTTTATTTGGAAAAATAGATCTTGTACATCTACAAAAAGACCTTCTGAATCACTGGAGTGATCTGATTCAAACTGATTCAATTTGGAAAGTTAATTTGATATAAACGTTAAATATAATTAAGTTTCATATGGTTTTATTCATCAATATAAAAATAAATAACTTTAATGATACAAACAACTATAGCAATAATGCTAATCATTATGATAGTAAATATCACATATAAGAAACTTTGGTTCAGAAAAGAACATAAATACATGAATTAAAGGAAATGAATATAAAAAATAAAATGAAATATTTATTACTTTAAAATTAAGAGTTTCCATATGTATTTTATCCATAGTTGATACGATTGCCACCTTAATGAATTGATTTTATTTATCCCTGATTTTAAAATGTTATATCTGATAAGCAGACAATAGACCATTAATGAATGGTCTATTGTCTGCTTATCAGATATAACATTATTAAATCAGGGATAAGTAAAATCAATTGAAAATTGCACCACTGTAATCATGAATAAAAAATTTTTATAGTAGTGATATGGTCTTACCAAATTATCTAGGTATAAGCTTACCCTAAATGTAGGATTCAGAACAACTTTATTTGCAAATTAGTCTATTTTTTAAAAAAAAATCCTCATAACCAGTAGCTTACACTTCTCTAGTCCTTTTTTATTATTTTTATTAGCTCTCATTCTATGCCGTCTTTCAAAAGAACCAGAGAAAACGGCTATTGGAAATTATTTAATGCATTATCTTGAGTGTAATTTAGCTCTGTAAACAGAAATAGATTAATTTTAATTTTTTGTCTTATCTAGCCATTTCAGAAAATTACTGAAGTATAGAAATACAACATGTCAATAATTTCTGATGATAAAAATGACTATAGTGAAAGACTACCATATCCCCAAATTATATAATCCATGAAGAAAATGAACAGTATTTTTTTCACTATAAACTGATATGTTTTAAAAGTATTATATCAATATTAAGTTTATATAGCTGCTAATATTTCATGGTAAAATACATAATTATAAAAACTTTGTTGTAAATTAAGTGATCTCACATCAATAATATACTGTAGCATTTAACTGTAAAAGTGAATAGAGCATACAGGATATTTAATTATAAATGTGACAACTGTTCTTATATACTCTGTGTGTGTGTGTGTGTGTGTTTGTGTATGATGGCAACATTTTATCAGTTATTAATATTCTTGTAACTTCTACATCTCTTTTCAGTGAATTGGAAACGTTAAATAATAGGTTGTTTATATATTGTAAATCTACTTTCAGTGAGCTGGAAGGAAATTTGTTAGATAATGGGTTGTTTATAAGTTACAAATCAGTTCAGTGAACTAAAAATTTGTCAGATAACGCATTGTTTATGAATTCTAAATCAATATTCAATGAATTGGAACTATGTTTGATAATGGTTTGTATATAAGTAGTAAATCTATTTCCAGTGAACTAGAAACATGCTAGATAATGGGCTATTTCTAAGTAGTAAATCTGTGTCCAGTGAACTAAAACATCTTAGGCAATGTGATGCTTGTGAGGTATAAATCTGTTTAGCGAAGT